>BMAW01089913.1:482592-553821 GCA_019974015.1 Nephila pilipes
TATATATATATATATATATATATATATATATATATATATATATAAATCGACTTTTTGACCAAAAATCGCGTTTTAAAGGGATACCTTAATACTCCCGTACATCATATTTCTTGTAGTTGAAAGAAACTAATGTAATTTTAATATATATGAACATTGGAATGTTGGACAAAATATGGTAACAAAGGATTTTGATATTTAAATAGGTATATTTTATGATAATACAAATATTTTATATGAACCGATTTGAATTTTAAAAATATGGTAGTTTTACTATGCAATCCAGTAGCAGGACCATAATTTTTTTAAAAATCAATTTTCGAAAACGATTAATTTTTTTGTAAAGAACAATTTTTTCTATCGTAGTAAAATGTTTTTGAACTCTTCTTGAAACTACATATTTATCGGCTTTGTTGCTGAATTATATACAATGGATTATACATTAAACTTTGTAAAAAATATATATAATGGATTTATATTCCCAAAAGATAATTATTTTTGAAAGTTAATGATTTTTCAAATTTATATTAAATTGGTATCGTATAAAAGTTAATAATTTTCATTCCCTGTGTTTCATTACTGTGTGAATGAAGATTTAGTAATTTTAAATTGTATTTTTTTGCATTCGTAATGTGCAATCACAAAATGAGAAAGGAACATTCCAGATAGTTATGTAATGGTTGAAATTAAACTAAAAAATAATTTTTTTTGTTGCACGTGAGAATTAAATTAGAATTGTTATTAAGAATCCAGATCCTGATTCAAATGAGAAGAGAATAGGAAACAATCAAGTGAATAAAAGACATTCTTTTGTGATTGATTTTCGTTATTTAAACATAATGAAACGAATGTGGTAATAAAGATGAGAAATTATTTGTAAAACACGTTAATCTTGTCTTTTTTCCCAATGAAATCCCTGGTGCCTAATCGAAACCGTCGCGTGTAGTTCGTGAAGTATTCTCTTATGTAAAAAACTCGTGTAATGGTTACTAAACCCAAACCATTACAGTTCGTAATGAAACCTCTTAAAGTCCATTAGCTACTGAAAATTACCATTTTTTAACGATTAATAAGGAAAATATTGCTTTAATGGCCATTCCCTCAAAAAGTAGCCAATAACAACCACACACGTGACCACGGCCGTGCGACACTAGCGTATTTGTCGGATTATCGAGAGTCCATATAATTTTAACGGAATACTAACGATAAATGCCTCTAAATAAAAATTGAACATTTAAAACATGCATTTAATGTGTTTATGCACATTCCCAACCTGTGCAGACGATATAAATATCCGACAAAGTGTTTCGTCGTTCTGTCAACTACAGAATTAAATTCAAACTCCGAACATTGATTGAGTAAAATAAAAAACCACCAAGACAGAAGAAAAAATAACCCAATCGATTTATAGTTAAAACAGGTTGTGACGAGCTACACTAGTCACATGTGTACGTTTGTTTCATGAGCACTTGAAGATTACCTATTGCATTTCCAGCACATTTTACTGTATCACATGTTTGCAGCACATTGTACGTTGTGTAATATTGGGTAGACATGATATGTAATCCGCTGGAAAACGAGAAAAACTGTTGAAATGAAAACTGGCAGCTAATATAAACACAGGGTGAAAATAGGAGCAGCACTGTGTCGCGGCCTGGTGGTCAAAGTAAACAAACCCAGAATCCACTCGAAACTATTCCAAAGCGAACGTCTCAATCGGTGCCAGATTATAGAATGTGCCTTGATTGAAGAAAGTTTAATGTATGCTGTATTAACATGAAAAGAAATCGGTTATTTTAAGTTATTCATTCTCTCTGCAGTCGAGAATAGGTTTTTATCATTCATTTTTTGTTGTTTTTTTCCTTAAACTGTCTATTGTAATTCAGTAACAATCTGTCAGTCACGTTTACTCAGTTAAGATTGTTCCAAATTTGTTTTGTTTTGTTGCAAAGGCTGTGCTAAAGTGTAAAAGAAGAGAAAAAAAATACTGCATGTCTCGGTTTCTTTTTAATCTTTATTTCACTGTTGTTAACTATTTTAATGATTTCATGGATGCGGTGGTGGTTTCAAAATGGCTGGGAGAAAAAGTTCGATTTTTTTTTTATCATGCGAATAACCGGCTGTGATTGTGTATTGTCTATCTTTCCTTTTTCACCTTATTTCGTGTTAATGGAGCCTGTGTATAATTGTAAACTATTTTGCTTAGTGGCAATTCAATTATTAGTGCAAAGATTGAATAAATTTTTTGTCTAGGAGGTGTGATCCATGTAAAATTTCGTGCGCTTCTGCACGAACGTATTAACGAATTTTAATTTCAAACTTTCCTGAAGGTATGATTAAATTTCATAGTTCTCTTATTACATAATTAGCATAAAGTCTGAAAAGTCTTAGGTTATATATCTAGCGCATAAAGCTGGAGGGGGAAAAAATTAATGACCGATTCGGTCCCATTTTTAATTTATGTAAAACTACATTGCGTGAAATTTTGATTAGAAGTATCCATTATACGTATTATGTTGTATGCGAATTGAACCCCCCCCCCTTTCATGCCTGATTTCAGAACAATTACTTCAAAAATGTAAATCAGTCCTATTGAATGCGATTATTGCAAAATGATTTGTAAGATTAAAACACAGTTTATTGAAATTTAACTTGTCCAGATTTTAACTATATATTAGGGTAAAATTGTTACAAATAGTTCGACGTACTAGTTGTGATGAGTCATATAACTAGTTCAGTTCAATTGTTGCACGAATTGCACTAAATCAATAACAATTTTCCCGAGGTTTTAATGAATAATGACATCAATTTGACGAAATAACTAAAGTGACATCACAACTAAAGGTAAAAATTGACTTCTATGAGATGCTAAATCGCGGAAAGTAATGCAATAAACATCTACTCAGAATTCGAACTGTCGTATTACAATTTTCAACATTTTTCCAAATGCATTGCAGTTTCGAAACAAATTATAATGATTAAGCATACCATTTATTTCAAACAAACATAATTAATAATGATTGTATGAAAATATAAAAATAATCTACTACTGAACGATTGAAAAAATTATGAATTGGAATTTCAAAACAGCAAGTAAATGTTTATTTATAAAAATAATTTTTTATACAAGCTTGAAGAAATCCTTCGAAATGATAAATTTATTACCAACTGTCGTTCAAATTATAAGAAATTTACTGAAAAGATAAAAGTTTAAATATTTTGAAATGCTATTTTTTTTGTAATACAATAAAACTGCAAAAAAATAAATAAATAAATAAATAAAAGAATGAAATAATTAAGGCGACCTAATTATATTGATGAATTTATATCTACTAGATAAATACTACTACCAGATAATTAAAGAATTATATGTATATGTTATGCATTAATATAAAATGCAAATATAATTCAAAAATTAAATAATAATAAGTTTTCGAAATCAACATTACAATCTGTAGTTTATCAGAATTTAATTGTTCTTTAAATATTGAGTAGAAAATAAATCTTTGTTTTTCCATAGTCAAAATTCTTATTTTAATTCGAATTTGATTAGTAAAAAAAAAAAAAAAAAATGACCCGACTTAAATATTTTGATTCAAATGTTAGTTTTCACTGCTACCATTTTCTTAAATTTTTTTTTTTTTTTTTCTTTTCATATCCGATTTAATCTCACTCACACAAAAAAGTTTCCTTAAACTTTCCGCTAAAGAATGCTCCTGCTTTTATCATCTTGGCGATTCTTTTCGAGATTATAACCCGGTCCTTTTCATTAGTATTTTATAGATTTATTGACACGTTCTTGCCCTGAAATTTTTTTCCCCCATGAATAGTTCACTGAATAATGCAATTCTTTCAGTGGCAGTAAAAACTTTCTTTTTTTTTCCGTAGAGGGAGTCCCTGACATTCTTCGAACAAAAATGTCAAATAGCATGCCATTTAAGAAACGTAGCATCCCCTCATCGTAAAAATCGCTAGATCCCCACAATGAAGAATAAAGCTTTGTAAGAGACTGCATACTTTAAGGCACACCTTTGTTATTGAACTTTAATCCAAAAGCTGTGTCCTTTTTGAGGGGTGATAGGCCCTTTTTCAAGGTGTGGCTTATTATTATTGCATCTGTTAGGTCGAGTGCTTCGAAATCGGTGGGATGTATGTGGTGGCCTGCATTACACCGTTTGTCTTTTTGCTTAGTATTGAATATTTTTTATTCCAACTATTCGTTTCGTTTTATTTTGATTATAGGAACAGCCTTGGATTTTATTCTTTTGTTTATTATTGAAGTGTTTAAATTATTGAAAATTATCTTCTGTTCTTTTTAATTGTAATTTAGAAATTAATCTCGCAATATCTTTTTGGTGTGACTATTCGCTCAGATTTAGTTAATTATTTTATAATTATTGTTATTATTAATCGCGGAAATAAGTAAGAATTAAAATTCTCATACTTTTTTCCCCTTCAAAAACTGAAACCATTGGCGTTGAAAGCTGATGACTAACGGCTCATGGCAGAATTACCGTTTGTCCTCGAACGCCCTAGCACATCGATATTTAAAAAATTTTCTACTGGAAATATTGCTGTGTTTAAAATAATATTTTCTTAGTTTTAAAAATTCTGTCAACCAATTCTGTGTGAGACCTTCGACATAATATAAACTTTGGGGATTGTGGAAGTTTTCGAATAGCAGCCGAAATTCAGATTATCATTAATTATTTTTGACATACTTCGTGATAAAATATGGTACTGACTTTCTAGATAAACCAATATACGACTAATGTGCTGGGTCTAATTCTAACAAAAACTCAGCAACACCTGTTCTTAATTCTTGTTTCGTAATAAATCCTTCTCCCGGTTGTAATGCTTTTGATTTTAACATTACCATCTTATTCAACTACCAGTCAAATTCCATCACGTTTTCGCCATCACATTCCTGCGTGGTTATTCCAAAAGTCTCTTGTGTTACCCCCCCCCCCCCCATCTTTTTTCAAAATATTTTATGGCAATCTAATGCTCATTATAGTCTCCATTGGTTTCGCTTCGCCAATGCTTTAACACTGAGAAGTGAAGTGGTACACAAATGATGACTACGTGACAGACTCGCGGTTTACTTTATCTTTTGGTATCAGAAGCATATGTGATGGTGTGTCGAATACGTTTCCTTCCTTTCAACACCTGGCACCACCCTTTTCACGTATCTCTCGTTGCTTAATAAATAAACATTTGGTAAATGTAACAGTATCGTTGAGCACGTTAATGCCTCTGTGTTTGTACGATGAGACACAGAGGCATTAACGTGCCGGTATAAAGACGATTGTTTTTGGTTTGGTTAAGGAATAATGAAGTGTAAATGTGAAGAATGTATTTCCCATTTTATAGCCTGGGTTTTTTTTTTTTATTATTATTATTATTTTATTTTATTTTTTGCCGTTTTTAATTATCTGCTTTTAAGAAGTGGTAACTGAGGTCCATTTCCTGAATAATTAAGAAATAACATAGAAATGTGTTAAATTAACAGTTTCCTGTTTGTATGCTTTTGGTTAGAATGTTTTTTTTTTTTTTTTCATTTAATAAATAACTTTAAGAAAAACATTTGATGGAATTCTGATCTGGTAGTCGAAGAGATGTTTTTTTCTCTTATATCTTCACAAAAACGTTTTATTGTAGATCATTCCCTCGCATAATAATGTATTCTAAAAACTGTATTATTTTCAATACAATTGTATGACACTAATATCCGTCTCTTGGCGTATACTCTCCTACACATAGCTTCCTGTTAAAATTAACGGTCTATACCACGTGACTTCCTCCTTATTTTATAATGTTGTCATCTGTACAATTTTAGCAATCTAACAGTAATTTCAGAATGTTACATACATATTTTTTTAAAAATTTTATTTATGTTGTACGCTAGATTAGAATATAAAAGAATAATTCTACGGTATTTAATTTTGGGATTTGAGAAATAAGAGAGGATATTTTGAACAAAACTATTATGAATATTATAGAGATGCTATTGCAATAATCTGGAGAGTTTAGTTGAAAATATTGTTTAATTATAGGAAGTTCAATTACTCTTTGGATAACTCTACTAAATGATGCATTCGAAACAGAATCATAATTCTTTAACCAAGAGCAAACACATATATAAAAGTTACAATTTCAAAAAAAAAAAAACTACATTCTGCTGTAGAGAATAAATGAATAAATACTACGGTCTCTTCAAAAAACTTCGTAAATTTTGTCAGTCAGAAGCGACGAAAAATCGTGACGTCATGTGACATAATATGCTCCAGAATTGTACGCATTGAAGATAAATCTGTCCAATTGGTCATTTTATAACTAATGTAACTCCGTCAACCATCAACGATGTGGAAAGGCATAACGGGCAAACAAACAAACTTTCAATACTGTGTGCCTCAAACAGTGAAGTGAACTATAAAACAAAAAAAGAAATTATATGGTTCATATATGAAGATATCAAACTGCAAATAGTTATATTTCGTGAAAATCCGAGGAACTTTTTTTTTCATAGAAAATATTGCATGATTTTTTTTTTTAAAGTATAGTTTAGGTTATAACTTTAATAGCTTCGTGTATACAACGTGTTTTATTACATAATTCTTAAATAACTATTTTCTGGCTTTGCATCAATTTTTTTCACTCTTTGGAGAATAGCAACAACATTGTGTAGACTCGTCGGTATTAAATTAGACTGAAAGTATCAACACACATCACTTCATTCGTCTCAAAACATAACTATTTACAGCTGCTGCCAACGGCGCAACAGAAATATTTGATGTAGTCTCGTTTCCTACAAACATGCTTCTGAAATTTGTTGCATCGTAACATTTCAAATTGTTTTTTTACGGACTTATTTATGTTTTGATGTACGCAGCGCTTGTGTTTTGACTAACTAGTTTTGGAATTCATTTTTGGGTATCCTTTTGCCATTCATTTGACGCTTTTAAGAATTTAACATTTGATTTAAAAACTCAAGTAGAGACTGATAGTGTTGATATGTGCTGGATTTAGGTAAATAGGATATGAGAATAGTTATGAATAGTAAGAAATTCGGAAATAATTGATAAGTGGAATTTGTATAGTGCGTATCTTAATTAGGAATTAAAATTATACAATTTATCATTATATATATATATATTGAAATTTTCGAATTTTCTGTTGATTTTATGTGTACTTAAATGAGCATATTCTCCCAACACAAAATAGTTAAATTAAATTGCCGATATTTATTTTAGTTATTATTTAATTTTTATTTTTAAAAGGAATATATGATTCTCACATTTTTCAACAGTATTAAGTGTATGATTTGTGAGAAATAATTAAACCTGTGAAATATAAAGAGCATGCAGATTTTCGGGGTGTTTCCCATCTTGACCCTTTGACCTCTGTCTCTTCGCTCTTTTGTATGTTGAGAAAACTGTCATTTCAGGAACATAATTACCCAAATCATTCGTAAGAAATGGCATTGCGGTTTCCTGTAATGCGTAACCCTTCCTTTCTTCGTCGTTATCATCTCAACTTTAAATGCATTCGAAAATTCCTTTTCCAACTCCGTTACGGTTAAGCGACCATCTTAACAACCTTTCTTCGGAATATCGAACGAGCTAACTCTCGTTTGACTGGAAAAAAAAAGGGGGGAAAGAAAATAAACATGAGATTAACACTCTTGAGGGGGTACTCGAGAAAAAAGGCATGGAAGGGGGAGCCGGCAGAATGAATAGAACCATTCTTTCAGGTCCTACCCGTCCCTGGCGTTCTTTTACAGGAGAGGAAGAAAAAAATTCGAATGCACAGGCAAGGATGAAAAAAAAACAACGGTTGATGTGTTAGAACGAGTGCAAAAACCGCAGCGTTTGTTGGCTTTAGTTATTATCCGGTTTTTTTTTCCCCTCTGGTGCGAGTTCGAATTTTTATTTATTTTTATTATTTTTTTTATTCTACTGCGCCGTGCTTGCCTGTTTTGTTGTGTTTACGTTCTGCCACAAGTACGCCGGTCGTATGACGTCACTGCGGAGCGTGTGGGTGCGCGCGCATCTCACGCCACTTTGTCGATAAACAAAGCTGTGATGTCACGGGCCCGAAGTGTTGTCATTCGAGGAAATCGATTTCTATGTTCGCCGGCCGGTGGCGTTCCTTCATGGCTGTTTTTGTATCGATTTTGGCTATTCTCCTCGTGGTTTTATTGATGTTTTTAAAACCATTCGCATTGTTTTAGTTTAAAACCAGCCGGTATTATTAACCATAATTTCTGCCTTGTTGGTCATGAAGGTGAATTTTTTTTTTTTTACATATCTTTCAAGTTTTGCAGGCCCTCTAAAATTGCATTTGTAGAATTTTCATGGAACCCAGTAAACATTGATCGATTGTAACAGTTGCTTAGATAACGTTGTGGTGGATTGCATTATTAGTTTCAATTGTAATTAGTAGTTTAAACAGTTGTTGGTCTTGAAGGTGAATTTTTTGTTGCATGGTTCGAAAATTTTTCCAGTTTTGCTGGTTCACAAAAATTGTGGTGGTAGAATCCTCATGGAACACAGTAAACATTGCTTGGATTACGTTTTGGCGGATTGCATATTAGTTGGAACATTAACTATTAATTTGAACAACTGAATAATTGAAATTACAAGAAAACAAGCTTTAAGTTACAGTAATGCGGTTGATTAAATATTATTAAATAGGTATGATAATTGCATAACTTTTATTATTTTAATTTTTTTATATTAATATATAAATTAGCAAGCTTCTTTTTTTTTGGAAGTGATACATTTGTTATTGTATTTTTTTCCGTAATAATAAATAAATGTTTTGAATTATTTTGCAGTAAGTAGCAATTTTATGTGGAATTACTACAAAAAATGAATTACAGCATTAACTGTCTATGTGATATGATCAATGATTTTGCAATTTCCTTGCAAAAGATTCACCATATCGTTGTCTTTACCATAAAACTCGGAAGAAATGGCGCAAACTTTTTTTAAAGTAAATATTTTAATCTGAAATTTCTTTCTTTTGTGTGTGTGTGTTAGGGTATTTACTATTTGGTGTTAATTGCACATATATGCTGGTGATTAATGATTACCAAGAAGTACTGAATGTGAATGCTTTAATAGTATTCATTGAAAATCACTTTACGTTGACAAGGCTGTATAAAATTTAATACACTGTAATCTGTTTAATTCCCCCCCCCCTCCCCACCAACCTCATGATAGGTCATTAAACTGACCCAATCGGTTTTGGCAAACCTGATAGTTGATCGCTTTCAAAATCAATTGCAGAACCCATGTTTATCCAAATCTAAACAAAACTCTACCGATAAAAATTATTTCATCTCAATCATCTCCCTCCTCCCCTCTTGTTTGATGATGGATTAAAGTCCGCTTGTTAATCTGGTCAATAGATATAAGCAAGCTCTTTTTTTTACGTAACTTACGCGTGCAGTAACAAAAGTTTATGTAACGGTGTCCCCCCCCCCCTTCTTTTTGTTTTTATTATTTTTTTTTATCTTATAATGCATTGTATTCTTAACAAAATGGAATCGAATATTTCTGCTTCAGTAAGTTTTTGTATATTTTTGTTTAAAATCAGCCGATATAATTTTTCCAGGTACTTCGAATCAATCTGGAAAATTTTAGCTCTTTTAAGACTTCATTTTTAGTGAGAAATGTTTTTAAAAAATTTTTAAAGTAATTTATAGCTCGTGATGTTAAAGTTATTAAGGAGTTGAAAGAAGGAAAAATATTTAAAACTTAGCTAATACAAATTAAAATTAATTATCGGATGGTATGTTTAAAAAAAAAAACAACTTAATGCTGGATATTTTTTAACAGAGTTGAGAAGTCATGTGCTCCTGTGTAGAAAGTAGGTGCGTTGCCAAACTAATTAATTTTGAAATGAAAAAGAGGGACAAAAAGGATTAAAAATAATTTAATCATTATGAAATCCTTGAGAGAGTTACTAATTAGAAAATATGTATTCAATGAAATATACATTTTTACAATACATACAAAACAAAAAAAATTACAAAGTTTGATGTATGGTATTTTGTGCAAATGTGTTAACCAATAATAAAATATGAAATTTTGATTGTTTAATGATGTAAAATTTCGCTACAGATTTTAAAAAATGATCTTGTGTATTGAGTATTTCATTTATTTTTTCTTTGACAAGATAAAACCGTAATTACTCTTTTCAAAGCATTTAAAAATTGATTACTCGGATGTGCTTCGTTTCAAATGAATTATCTGGAATAATTATTCAGTCATCCTCTTCTCAGTTTCCTCTCTCTGATGATTACTTTCCATTGCTCTGAAATAAATGCATGGCATATCTTTTAAACATATAAAGCTTGTTTGTAATCAATGCATTATCAATAATAATGCTCTGATAAGTTACAGAAAAGTAAACATATTATTTCCACATTCCTTCTCAGGGTTTCAAATGATTTTGGTTTGAAATTGTGACATTTGTTTACGTAGTATTTAAAAAGAAGTTGACCGATTGCCAATTTAGTACATCGTTATGGTTTTAATTTCATGAATTTTGCATTTTTGACACGATTATTGTTTTGGCGAGTGATCGACGACGTTTTTGCGATTTTAAAATTACTTCAGTTTTTAACGAAGTTCAAAATGGAAACGAAACCTTTGGTATCATTTTTGTGTTAATGTTATAATACTTGAAAAATAAATGTGTAGAAGATAAATATTTATGAATGAAAAATAATTGTCCATTGAAGTTTGTCTTTAGTACTAATTATTTTTTAAATTTATTGCAGAGCCCTTGCCGCACTAAAGTGGTCTTTCAGTGTACATGGCCAGGATGTGGTCAGCAATATCACGAATGTGAACAAGTTGAACGACATGTTAGGACGCAACATCTCAAGTAAGGCATCAAATTATTTATTATTATTTTCATTTAAAAGCAATGCATTTTATTTGACCTTGTTTCAGTTAACGCCCGAATCCAACTTTAACTTGTGTGGCATACAGGCCTAACATAGCAATTGGCATGCATGATAGTAAACATTAAAAACCTTATCGCCTTTGAAAAAAAAAAGGGGGGGGGGAGCGCCAGTACGGGTATATAATGCATCAGCTGTATCTATTTATTGTTTAAAGCTCCCGTCTACTGGCCATTTTGATTTCGCGAACGTATTGTTAATCCAATGGAATTTCTACCACAGTCTTCAAATCTTTACTTTTTAATTTATTTGAATGCAATAGGTGCATCCGAAAGAGCAAAAAATAATGAACGTTTCTGTGGAATTACTTTTTTCCTCCGATTTTCATAAATATTTTTATCCCTGTTTTAGTGATTCGTTCGTGGGTTTCTGTTCTTTCAAAATGTAATTACGGAGAAACCTTCGTAAATTTTTGCTCTCTTGGATACTTTTTTTTTTTTTTTGCATTCAGATAAAGTAGTATGAATTTGAAGATGCTTATCTAAATTCCATAGGATTAATGTTACTTGCATGAAATTAAAATGGCCGGTAGACGGGAACCTTAATTGTTTAGATGGTACATTTAAAAGACACATTTTGAAAAATTACGGCCTAGATGCAGTATATGTCTAGAAGTCAAATTAGATTTTTTTTAACCCAACTTAATACGGGCGTGATAACGTAGTTATCGACATGCACAAAATTGGACATCAGAAATGTTATCGCAAAAAAAAAAAGGTACCAATATGGGCACACACTGCACCAGGTCTGACTAACAAATTAATGGTACTTTTCCCTTTCGCCGGCATAAATCTCGCCTAGCAGACTTTATTGGCGACAACATGCAGTAGTTGTATCATTTTTGGCGACTTTATCGCTTGCGCAGGTCAAATGGAAAACTACCCAATTAATTTACAAATACTTTGAACAAAACTTTGTAAAATTTATTATTTTACTCACCAAATTAATCATTATGAAATGTTCTGCAAACTGCCTGGTAAAATCATTCTTTATTTGTGGGATACACAGGATTAATTTAGTCAGTGCTTTTAAAAACTAATTTAACTAATAATTGTTGATACCCGTTGATTGTCTGAAACCCATTGACCTTTTTACCTGCGTTTACTATTGCTGCTACCTTCCCTTAAATATGAAATGATGCCAAGTGTTTACTTCATGATGAAAATGTCGGTTTTCGAATGAGCACTACACAATTTTTGCAGGGGAGTGGGGCGTAATGGCTTATCTTCAGTAAGTAGAGTAAAGCTATCTCAAATAATTTAAGGTCTTTTAAAAGTAGCTGTCATGTTTTGTGTTTTATTATCATTTACGACTCAAAAATTGGAATAGTACCCTAACCTAATCTATTTGTGTATTCTTAACCACAAAGTGTAATCTTGTTTGAAATAGACGAGATACGCGCGCGCACACACACACACATATATACATATAATATTTGCATTATTCATCAGTGTTTAACTCAGTAACGTAAATTTGTAAGACTTATCAATATTTTGGCGTCGTATATTAATTTTTGGGAGATTTCATCTTAACTTGATGGTGGTGGTACTCTTAAGTGGCGTCATTTATTTTAAATTGTGCCGTACTATGCGTATACTGTGTCTGTTCCAAATTTTGATGTACGAGTAATAGCTGTTAGACGCCTAAACATGTTACCTTCGCACCATTTGCGATGGAGTAAGTTACGCAAAATAATTCAATGTAGCTAAGTTAATGATGATAGAAGTTTGATATATGTACTAGAAGCTTTACAACATTTGGCAAATGTTTCCAAAATAACTTGCATAGCACATACTCACATAGCATCTGGACATCGCATTTTTACTCCAATTTTTGGCGGTAAAGTAGGCCTCCCAAAACGACCATGAGATGCCAAAGTGTGATAAAGATTGAGATATAATTTAAAAAGTTATGTACGATTTCTGTATTTGAAAAGTACATTAAATTCACTTTTCTGCATTTGAAAAGTACATTAAACTTTAGTTCCTTTATATATATACATATGTATTGTATCTTTGTATCGATTTATATTTTCAAAATAAGTTTGTAATACCAAAATACGATCAATGATGTTTAAAATATTAGATTATTCAGATAAAAGTTTAGTGCTTTACTTATTTTTTGCCCGTAACTGTAGTTTCATGAACATCTTGGATTCAGTTGAAAACATTTGGCCATTATTTCATCCTGTTAGTTGGCGATTATTCTTGTGTCAATTGCGTGAAACTAAACGACATTTGTTATTAGAATATGTATACATTATCTTATTGTTCTCTAGGCGAGCGGGAGATGCACTGGATTCTGAAGGAAGTGACCACGAAGAGGAGTTTTATTACACTGAGATGGAGGTGGAGAGCACTCCAAGTCCCTTTTTGCAGGGATCCATTTATTCTTCTTCAGTGCCCACTTTGAGTCACCTGGACATGGCGCGCCCCGCCCATGAAGACCCCGAATACAGGAAGCAGACACAGGTGAGTACCTCTGCTGTATAATTTGTCTCAAACTATACTTTGGTTGGTCGGTCCGTCGGCAGACTGTGTCTGATTGTAGTGGATGTCTTCGTTTGTCCGTTGATAGATCTGTAAAATGCTAACCAAAATGTCAACAAGTGAGTTACACTGCGGTTTATAGCATTCAGATATTGTAACTACGGAACGCTATAAACCGCAGTGCGGAACGAGCACACAAACCACAGTTCATTGAGAATAGATTGCATGAGAATTTGATAGAAGTTCGCTAAATTTAGAATTAGGGAAATGAACTTGGCGCAATCAATTGAGAGGAATTGATTCATGCTAATGTAAGTAGTTGTTTCAATATATAACTCTTGTTATGTCGCATTTCCGACTGCTTCTCACCTCATTTCGCTAAAATCAGTTCTTTTATGCAAAATAGATTTCGAGGACGTTAACAAACTCAATCTCGATTATTTGAATCATATTCCGAGAGAAATTTGTTTTTATTTCGAAAATTTGAAAATTGTCTCCAACGTATATATCCGTCTCAAAAACATAATTCCATATCTTGGTTATTCGCGCATGTTGCAGAAGTGAACGAAATTTCTTATTCCTGAAAGGGAAAAAAAAACTGAACTGTGAATCAATTGAAAGCGAACCTTAAATTTTCATTCTGATAAAGTTGAGCTCATTAAGAATATTTTGCCATTATGTATATAAGCAGCCATCTCGGTATCGATTTATTTGAAGGTCTTTTGTAAAGATTGGGGGCAATTAGGCACAGTGCTAATATTGGCGATTTATCGCCTTTAACCGGCTAAAAAGAAAGTACCAAACAAATCTATACTTTGTGCATTAGACTTTTTCTTGTGAGAGTTCCTGTGTCGATAATATCTGAAAAGAGCCGAAGTTATAGTCAAACTATCCGTATGAAATAATATGTGAATTCTGAAGCCCTTTTTGCAATAATTTGTTTATGAAGTGTCAAAGAAAAAGAAGCATTAAAATCTTGAAATGCATTTTTTTAAAAAAAAGCATTGAGAGCTTTAGTCTACTGGCGTTTTGAATTCGCGAACGTAATGTTAATCCTAATGGAATTTCTATTTTCGCCCCCAAATCTAGATTATATTACCTATTTGAATGGGGGGGGGGGGGATGCATCCGAAAAAGCAAAAAAAAATTATAGTTTCGGAGGAATTACATTTTTCCTATGATTTTTAAAAATACTTTTGTCTATTTTTTTCAATTACATGTTCGTGTGTTTTTCAGTCTCGTTAAAAAACATTTAAAAATAATTTCAAAAATCGGGGAGAAAGTGTGTTTCATTGGAAACCACCTATATTATTTTTTATTCTTTTGGGTGCACATTATTGTAATAGAATAGATAAAACAAAATCTAGGTTTGAGGTAGAAAATAAAAATCGATAGGATTAACAATTACAATCACGAAATCAAAATGGCTAATAGACGAGAATCTTAAATAGAAAATTTTCTTGGGGGAAAGGAGAGAGATGTTAATTATTCTAAACATCTCAACATATAGTCTCTAGTGTATATTATTTAATACTTCATGAAAATAACCTTACATTGCCAAGATAATTTGTCAAGTTACGATTATATGCTATGATAGATGTTGTCCTACTCGTATTATACAGCCCGTTGTATGTATCCTGATTGTGATGGCATTCTTTCGTTACGTTATCAAAAATTGATGCCTTTTTCGAAACGTATGTTTGATTACGTTTTTATTTTGCTACATTAAATGAATTTTTTTTCCAGCAGGCGAACGGAGCTATTCTCACTCAAGCTGCTCCAATCTCAATTCCGCAGCTGCAAAAATCCGCAGCCTGGAATCTACATGGCTACGCTGCCAGCGCACCCAGCAACATGGTGAGCAGTCAAACTCTGTCTTCTGCCTTTAATTGGTTAGATGAGGACATTAAAATAGAGAATCTATCTGTTGAAATCAGAAATGTCGCAAAAAACAATGTATATTTTAAATGACACTGAAAAAGTTTTGAATGATAAAGATCTTTGCACTATTAGAAGTGCAAAATCCTGGGATTACTTTATTCACGCACATTTGATCCATCCTTATTCAATGAGTCAGAGTTCTAATTTTATCGAATTACCTGGAACCAATAATTTATTTATTCTATGTGATTTTAAAAATTATGTTTCAACAAATAGTTCTTTTTTCTTCCAAAATTTACAATTAATAATTGGTACAAAATGAAATCTATAACATGGAAAAAAGTACAGACATTTCACTTTTTTTTAACTATCGAATGATCTATAGAATACTATCGATTTATTTATTCAGAAATCATTATTTATTTTAAAAAAATATTTCCCCCTCAAAATTTAACATTGTAAAATTGATACGAAATTACGTTTATAAAGTTGAAAAGAGTTACAGACATATTCTAATTATCGGATTATCTGGATTATTACTTTACACGAAGAAATAATCCAAAAATATACCTCTTTATCACTGTCTTTATTCATTCTATTTTTATTTATTAATAACGTTTATATTCTTTCACAACACGTCCCAACAACCTCGCACTGTATTTCACCTGTCAGAACGCCGATAAATAACATCTAGTAGATAAAGGCTTATCGCTCACAGAAAATCAGAAATCGTTTGGTGATTGTTGGACAACCTGAAATAATAGCTTCGTGTACCCTGGGGACAAATCGAGGTATTTGATCAGCTTCTTCGAAGGCTGTTCTATTTTGAGGGCATCCACGATGCTAATCTTTTGTTAACGATTCTGGCATTTTTTCCAACTCTCGATAATGAAGACAATATGCGGTTGCTTTCGAACGTCGTGAGATTTATTTATGGCAGGGTGAAATTGGATCGTTTTTTAAGAACACGAATTAGTATATTCTGGTAGGAAAAACAGCGTTCTGAAGCTTGTATCACGACTGAACTTTAAGAATCTAGTGGTATTTTTAAAGTTACGTGATAATTTTTAATGAATAATTATATATTTAGAATATTTTTAGTTTAATTGATATGCCAATGAAGACTTTTGCACAAAACGTGATGTCTAATTAATGGTAATCGTGTGTTGTGGTGAAGGATTCTATTAAGAGTAATTTGTAATAATTAGTTCGAAAAATTAAGTAAATATTAATTATTTAATGATAATTTCTATGGTAATGGAGTTTTGTTCAGCGTTCGTATAGTGTTTATAATAATGATTTTACAATGTTTTTGTTTTTTGGATTAATTGGCGCTCGCGCGCAAAAAAAAAAAAAAAAAGTACGATTTTCAGTTGAGCTTGATTCAAATAAATTTATCATTATTGAAAGATATTATTTATTACTCATAGTTTTTTGCTTTTAGAATTTTTATATTTTGTATCATTTGATTTCTCCGTTTATGCTGTTAAATTTTGTTCATTTTTAGATTGATACTATTTTAAACCTAACATTTATTCAGTTTATTTTTAAACTCTCAATTTATTGCCTTGTATATTACAAGATTTTTAATTATGCCACTCACAAATTTTAGACTGTGGTTTTTATTTTATATTTATGAAATGTATCCGAAAAAAATGGAATACTTTTTTTTTTTAAATAAAACTCATAACATTATTTTTAAAACTGTTATTTTGTTTCGCTTTTAAATAGTTAGAATCTCAAACATTTTAAAAATATTTTTCATCACCTAGAAAGGAAAAATATCGATTAGATCCTTTAGATTGGTTGATACGTGGACTGAATTCATTTATGATAAACATGGCATTAAAAAATTCAAGATGAAGGCTGTCAGTAACGATGCCCAAGACTGAAAAACAAACTAGATTTGATAGAAAAATGTCCCAAATCCGTTTCTAATGCTGTCGGTTGTCTTCTAAATTAAATAACATTACATATACAAACGTAATTATTAATTTAAACCTTCGAAAAACCCATTTAGCAATGCTTTGTGGGAGACTAAATATGGAACATATTTTTTCCCAGAAAAAAAAATTGATCCAACCAGTTGTAGTATTAGGATAAAATATGCTGCTTTCTATGAAAGTTAGTAAGTCAGAACGCGATATAATTGTTGCAGCATTTTTATGTGTTCGAACAGATGTTCCGAATTTGGATCTAATTTTGGAACAATACTGTCTGAATAAGAGTTTGCTATAATCCATTTTGCATTAACTTTACGTTGTTGATTCTAACCCATCTGGTCTCGCCGGAGGCCACACTTTACACATGAGATTTTTCATGGAAATATAGGCAATGAAAAACTTCTGTTAATCCAAAAACCTGGAGCTCGCGAAAATAGAAATCTGACTCCACCAAATAATCTCATTGGTGGATGGTGCCTAATTGATTCATATGTTTCTAAATCGATAACAGAATCGATATATTTTCTTTTATGTATTCCCATTAGAAATGCCCCCCCCCCCCCCTAATATTAGGTTATAGAAACGATGCAAGATCGAGTAACACTTCTCTTCCTCACATTTCACTGAATACAATGCGGATTTCCGAAAAATCAAAGTGTTTCCGAATGTAAAATCTCAACTCCTTGTAAAAGATCTTCTCACTTCCTTTGAAGAACAGGATGAGGGAGAAAGAGACGTAGATGTTTAAATTAATCACATGATTTGGAATCATGAGGAAAGGGGGGATAACTCATTATGGGATTTTCAAAGCAAGTGTTGTTTGCTTATTTATTGACCATTTTCTCTACTGCCATTTCTGCCTAACACGAGATCTGTTAAATACTACCAAATAAGGCTCTACATTTCGGAACTCGGTCAAATGACGAGAGCAACACCTGAGCTGGCACTCTTCATCCACGCCACTCCAATGGAGGGATTTAGATCGATGTCATGATCAGCGACTTTTATTTTGAGTATTGTCATAACTTCGGCCTGTTGTAATATGATGATAGAGAGCACTTTTGAATAACTCATAGAAATACGTTACTGTAATAAAGAAATTATAGTATATAAATACCCATCAAGAGAACTTATTGTGTGTATGAAGTGCCATCCTGGATTGTCTCATTGCGTAAGTGATAAAAATTCAGAAAAATTCGCCCCCAAGGAGAACATACACTTTGCTTCATGCTTTCTTTCCCCGTATGGGAGAGGAAACAACAACCACACCTTAACACAGTGTCAAAAACGCCCTTAACTGTTAAATTTTTGTACTGTTTAATACTGTTTTTGTATTTATTGACAAGTTTTTGTATTCACATATCTAACACTTCTCTTCTTCTATTTTAGGGATCTCCCCAAAAATGCATGCGCCTTAGCATCAAGTCTACTTCCTCCCCCAGCAAGGCTTCTTCGCCCCTTCACAGAAGAACACGTTCGGAGAGCCGAAAATGTCGCAAAGTGTATGGAATGGAGAACCGGGACATGTGGTGCACCCAATGCAAATGGAAGAAAGCTTGCACTCGATTCGTCGATTGAATGCCTCCCCGGCTGAGAGAAAAATCGACGTTTACTGCTAATCCTTCTTGGATGTTTCCTCTTTTTCGATAGGTCTTCATTAGGAAAAAAAAAACTTTTGCGTTTGAATTTATTCTCACGAATTGGAATGAAGTATTCTCAAAAGGGAGAAGAAGAGGGAAATTATTATATGTTTAAAAAACCACTCAACAATTTAGTACAATCTATGCAAATTTAAGTGTGATTTAATATGAGCCGTGAACATCGCTGGGAAGAAAAAGGACACAATGTATACTTACGTGAATACTCATAAACTTTAGACATCGTTTTTGTCGATTGTTACATATTTTTTCTCTTTCTGTTGGATTTTATCTTCTATTTGGGTATTGGGCTTGGATCTTTATTATATTATTTAAAATCGATATTGTTTACAAGACCGAAGACTATGCAGTCATAAATTAATTTATATTTTTCTCATTGTGTGTATAGATATTTTATTATGAATCATCAAATTATGGAGATATATTTAGAACTGCTGTGTTGTGGCAGTGAAAGAGAAAAAAAAACTTTATTAGCTTGTATTAATTAAGTGCAAATAAATCTGCACATTGTTATTGTATTTTTGACAAATAAGTGACATATTATTTATATACGAAATTCTTTAAAATCGTTCTATATTTTGTTTTCATCGTTTTGGTGGATTATAAACTTTGTGTATTCTCATCTATGTTATTTTTGTTCTTGCTGCTCATTATGATGTTGAATATTTTGGATCTCAAAAAAAAGTTCAGGACTTTGTAAACCCTAACTGTTCTAAATAAGACCTAGAACAACTTTGCCTTATGTACACTTCCAAGTTCTTGACTATGCAAATATTTGGGAAATTTTTTTTTTCCACCTGTTGTATTGTACAGTTAAACTTCCTATTCTGCAACTATGCAATTATGGTCACTCTAATGTGATATCAGGCCAGGCAATATTTCAAAGTATAAAAAAAAAAAAAATCTATAATAGAATAATGCTGTCGTTCAGGTTTAAAATAATTATTATTTACAATGATGAGTCATCGTATATGTAAACACTAATTGTATGTTACTCTTTTTTCCTCTATTTGATTGCTCATAAACATTTTGGCCAATCATGATCGTGATTATAGACTTTTATATTTATATGTAAATAATTCCGTTTAGTCTATTTGAATTTAGTATATAGAGATATATTATATATATATTATATATAGGTAAGAAAACTTGTAAAGAGATTTATATTCGGCTCGCAGCTGTTAATTGTTTTTATAATCGCCAGATGGCGACAGCATGGCATTTGTTTGATGAGTTGATGATCGAACAGCTCTAAATAAAAGTTCGAGTCACTTAATTAAGGAGAATGAAATTTTATACCAATTTTCACTGCCTAGTCAAATTTTGTATGACCAGTAAAGTTTAACTGATATATTACACAGTTTATACTCAAGTTTTTTTCTGTTACTGCCATTTATTTGTTAGCTATTCATTTAAGTAGGAAAAAATGAAAGAGAGAAAAACAATTCCATAAATATACTTTTGATGAAAGCAGATATTCGAACCTCTGCCTATTCAAATATATTTTTACCTTAATCGCTTCGTTGAAGTCATTGTTAAAGAAGCGACAACAAAACAAAAATATTTATATTTAGCAAAAAAAAAAAACTATGCAATATATTTATATTTTATAGATTCAACGATTCGTATTTTAAACTGAAAACAAACAATGGAAAATTTTATTTTATTACGATGGACTTAAACTTGGGAGAAACTTTATTGCTGCAATAAATAAGCTCAAAAGAAAGCAAGAAATGTTTGAAACAAATGCTGATCGAAAGCACATTTCTTGGACAATTGATAAAATATACTTAATCGAGCTGATGTGCAACTTCGAACCAGAGTTATGGTACAAAGATACTCTCGTACTGAAAGGAACGCGGCAAGAATTTACCTTGATCGATGTGGCAACAGCTCTGAAAACTCGATGAAAATCGTCTGCGCTTTAAACCTGACTGTGAACGAGAGAGATTTCTTTTCAAAGATGATTTTCCATTCAAGTGAGAAAAGCTAGTTGTACCTGATCTAATATCCAAAAAAACGAAAATCGAAAAAGAAAAAAAAAATCTTAGGGCAAAGGATGCTTGATCCCAATTCGCGTCAGTCCTTTTGTACAGGTCATTTTTAAACATTATTTAAATTAAATGTAAGATTTAAAGATATATCTATTTTATGTGTTTTAAGAGTTTTATTCCATAAAATCTATTATATACATATACATGCATGTATTATATATATATTATTGATGTCTGTAATGTCCGGTGAACATCTGTAGCATTTTTCAGCTTGAAGACGCAAGGATCCCCAACCCTACGTTTCTCGCTATAACTGAAATAAGATGAAAATAGTGCCTTTTTTCTGATATTCAATCATTTGAGACTAGATTTTCATAATCTAGTGTTAATTTTCATGGAATTTAACGAATAAAGAGGATTTCATTGAAAAATTCCATGTTACTTTAAGCAATAAAATGTAAACAACGAAAGGCCTATGGAGGCCGATTACTAATTGTCTTTTTTAAGATTTCAAGCATTTTGAATGTTCATTAACGTTAATGTTTTTGTATGATAATTGAAAGTATTAGATTGAATGAATATGTAATAAATTTTTTAATACAGTGAGCAATAATAATTTAAAATGTTGCTAGTGAGAGAAAACAAGGATTTGTAGTATACCAAACTATGTATATATTATGATTGGCATGTTGAGAAAAACCATGTTGTCAAATTTTTGAAATTGCTGCATGTATGATTTGAATATTTAGAAAAATCACAAATGTTAATACGTTATTGTAAACTGATTACTTAATTGATTGCTTTCACTATTTTAAAACTTATTTTCGAAATTCATTTTTAGGCCAGCTTTCCTCTTAAATTTTGGAGAAATTTTTTTTCTCAAAAAATTAAATTTACGAAGTCATATGCTTAAACCTTCAAATTATTAAGAGCTAATTATCTTTATAATAAATAAAAATAAAAAATGCTGAAATGCAGATAATTTTTGTGAGACAAAGACAGAATAACTTTCCATTTAAATAAAATTCTAAAAGATAAGAATTTTATCGCTTGTCTCAGAATCGAATGCTTGAAAAAATAGAATGCGAGAATCTGGGGCAAATGACCTTGAATCTTCAATATGGTAGTTGGGTGTTGTTAACTGCTTGCGTTTTGTACTACATTTATAAAAAATTGCTTCTTTGCACATTATAACGCTTTTGCCCATAGTTTTTTGCCGTGCCAAATATGTAGGATGGCAACATTTATTATTTTTTTTTGTTTGCAAAAGGGCATTGCAAAGGCAAGATTTAGAATTTCCATGTTCTCTTCTGCACTGTATTAGAATGACATCTCAGGCAGTTTAAACCGCCATGATATATATATTTGTAAATTGTGCTCAAATTGATAGCTATAAGTATGTATTGTTTTCGACAGTTGAAACTCTTTTTTGATGTTGAATTGTCTGAGAAGAACGAATCAACCATTCAGAAGCCACTTTTGCTATAAGAAGTGTCAAATCAAAATATGTAAATAGCTTGAATCTGGCGTACCAAATTTATGAATATCTGCTTTTTTATTTACTATTAGAATTAATTATCTGCAATAGCTACTTTGTTTTTAAATTTGATTTTTTAGAAATTATTAAAATGTATTGTTTTTTGTGTGATTGTATTTGTGCTTTTATGTTATTATGTTTCCAAAGTCTTTTTTTTTAAAAAACTAGTGTTGATTTTATTAAGCTCAGGCAATTTATTAATAATCATATTGAATTAAATTGATGGAAAATCTTTTTTTATTGAAAATTTTAAAAAATTAATTTCTATATTTGATTTTTAAGAATTTGTTTTAACTCTGAAGTCTGAGCATAAATTTCATTCACTTCCATGTAAAATTTCCTTTTTTTTGTATCAAAAAAGTTATGATTGGAAGGAAATTGTATGTACAATTAAATTAAAACTAAGCCGCTATTGACTTTAACGCACACTGACAAAGTTTAAAAAAGTGGTTGGACTAAAAAACTGCAAAATGATGAAGGAGCATTTCATGTGAATATTGTTTTTAAATATTTAAAAATTGCTGATTAAACTAAAATTTTCATTGCTAGATAAGCATTTCTAAATATATATATATATTTTGTTTCATTTCTGCTTAAATTTTTAAAAAAATTGTCCCGAACTAAATTCTGATATTGAACCAATTCTGATTAATTTTTAAACCAACAGAAAATATTTAGAACATTCCTTTTCCTAAGAATATTGCTTGAATTATTATTATTTTATGATTCCATTTATTCCAAAATCTAGAAACAAATTAGATATAATTTGACTTATTTGTGCTTTTTATAAATGAAATATATTTGTTCCATAGTCCCATGATTTTTATTTGAAATGTTCCTAATGTATCAGCAGTAGTTCATTAATCTTAACAAATAATCTGAAATGTTTTTTCGTTCTTCTCTGCTTGTAAATGGCTTTGTATAAAACTGTACATAAGTATAAAGAAATGCTATCGTCCATTAATATATTATAAATGTGTGTACCAGTAAATCGTTACCATATCATGTTGTTCTATTTGAAGCTAAATATTTCATTTGATGAAAAATTTCTTTTATAATTATAGATATGTGCTTGTTTTTCGAAATGTTATAGTGCTGGGAATTTTTTTCTTTGTTCCCTTTCCTTTCAGAAATTTGGACAAAAGATACTAAAAGCTGATATCACTTTTTTGTGTTAGTTTATGTGATTATTTTCCTTGGTACAGATATTTTTACTCTAGTTTTCGATGAAACAATTTTTAATGGAATTTCCATGTTTACATCAAAGAATGAATATATGATACAATAATTACATAATAAAATATTTGAATGAATAATAAAATGAATTTTATAAAAATAAATTTTCTGCCTGAAAACAATTATGTAAAGTAATAAAATCAAACTTTTGGTTCGTCAGATTTTATAGAAAAAAAAATACTTTAGAATATATTGAAAAACTTGCAAAAGTAAAATATGATCTTAGTAAAAGTTAAAATTTTAAATCAAGGTTTATTTTATTGAATTTTAATTCTAATATATTATATTGAAAAAACAAACTAAAATTAATTTTTGTAACAATAAGTATAAATTTTAATGAATTTTTAAATTTAATTATATTGAGGAATTTTATAAACACAAAGACCATATTTCTTTCAGAATATTTTGAATTTAAAGTATTTATAAAATATTTTATCTTAGAATTTTTTTAGAATGTATTTATTAGGTATTCAATTAATATTTTAACATACGAAATCTTGGAAAAAGACTTTTATGTATTATTTTAGAATATTTTAAAAGCTTTTAATTGTAAATTTTTATGTTAAAAATGCAATATAAACTTGAGGCTGATATCGGTGACCTATCTATGCAATTGTTAAATGATAATTCTTTTGTCCAACATTTCTCATGGTGATTGTTACTTCTTTTGTTATTATTTGCAAAGTTTTAAGCTGGTTGTGGTTCATGTGTAAAATGTCTATTCTAAAAAGTGTTGTTTATTCTTAGATATAATATCAATCACTATATATGCAAAATAATAGTTTTTCTTAGAGTTGCACAAACTAGAGAATTCCTTGTCTTTATATATACGAGCAGAACTTCAAATCAAACTGTGAATGGCTGTGCAAGGCTGATGAAGCTCGTTCGTTATAGGGCAGACGATTTACTATACTCTATGCAAAAGATTTTATTTCACTAATTCATATTTTTTTTTAAAAAAATTATCGATTTGTTTTATAAAATGTTATTCAGACGGAAATATTTCGGTTACAATTGGATCATTTGAAATACTTTTAAAACCATTACAAAGAATGTTTATTTTTAATGTAAATCATTGTTTATTCAACGTTCATTTTATAAATGTTATTTATTTTTTAATATAAAAAGTGTTAGAAACTTTAAATATTTTATTCATATATTTGTGTTAAGTTTAAAATGTGATATATGTTAATTCAATAATTTGATTAAAAACTAAAATTCAAATCTCATTATATATATGCCTTAAATGATATTTTTATTTATGAAATATTTTCCTTTATTGATTGGGAGGATTTAAAATCTTCTTAAAGTCAGGTCGTATAACTTATATATCTATGCAAATATGCATTTACAACAAATACATCAGACCAAACAATCTTGCACAGTCTGTATCAGAATATATTTTGTGATCTCAGTATTTGTTTTTTGATCACGAACAGATATTTTCTTAAAAAAGCAGAATTCTATTTTTCCCCCCAAACACATCCAAAGACCTTTCTTTCTCGTCATTTCAGGCATTATTCATAGTTAAATGTGTTTTGTAAAGATTCATCACGTTTATAACAAATAAAGCTGATTTTTTTTGTCTCCTCAGTGTGTATTTTTTGTGTCATCTTATGTATTTATAATAGACATATTTATTTTTTCAAAAGATTTAAAAAAATTAAAGACTCGTTATAAATTACGAAAAACTAAACAAAAGCGTAAGTTATGACAAAAATTCTATTTCAGTATAATTTGGCAAAATAATAATAATTCTCTCCTTGTTAACCATTTTTGCAAGATTTCCCATTAGGTCATATGACAATTTGAAAACTATCCAGTTGCAACAACTAAATCAAATCTTTATAACACAAGCAAATATTTAAAAAAAAATACGTATTTAGCAATTTTTAAAAGCGTTTATATAGAAACTCGCTCACACACGCACAATAATAAATACTCATGGAAAGTTCACCAAAAAACTAATTGAAATTAATAGACAGATGATTTACATTCAACGGTTTTCGAAAAGTGTGTTTCATAATTTTTAATTAGGCGAGAAAATGAACGGCATGCTGTGAACAAAATTAAATTGATTTCTTCAACAATGACGAAACTTAATAACGGTTATATAATGAGAAATTTTTAAATTTGTACGTATTTCTCAACTCTTGGGGAGTATCTATCTTCTTAGCACGCCATCTATTATTGAAATCAAACACTAATGATGTAAACATTATAATTTTTTACGTTATGCTTGAGATTGTAAGCCTGAAAAGACCAAAAAAGGATAGGAAAAAATTGCTTTTCTGAAAACTTTTTCAGAAAAAAGTTGAACTATTTTTGAAAAAGATGATTTTAAAATATTTGATCGTTAAGAAGAGAGAGTATGTGTTAAGGAATGCACATCATGATGAATGTATTAATAAATGAAATATTTTGCTGTACATATCGAAATTTTACTTTCAACGGTGAATTAAAAAATTAACTTGCACTGTTGAAAAATCAAGTAATCAATTTTAATAGCGCTCGATTAGTAACTTCAATCGATTTTAAATTAACAACGTAATACACATATTTTAATTTGAAAATGCCAATCCTGAAATATATTCACACTGCTTTCAAAATGACAATTTTAAATTCAAATACTTAATTTTTAGTATAAAAGGCGAATTGTCACAGCGTTCTGTCCAAAATAGTCGGAGAAACGGTTAAAATTCAAATTCACATCCTTGGAAAAAAGTATAAATAGAATTGGCTGCGCTGCCATCTAGTAGTAAAGATTAGAACTAATGTGACTCAGATATTTGAAACATATTTTTCAACGGTAACGGTAACGGCTAAAATTACGAGGTACCTATTTTAAAAATTAAAAACTTACCCTCTCATCATAATTTATAATTAAAGAGCATAATTAGTTAAAGTTTATCAGAATTGTAAAAAGCTATCATAATTAGGATCAAGGCAACAAACGCCTGGGCGTTCGGCAGAGTGAGGAACTGCCGAAACAAAGTTGGAAAGTAAGGTTACGAAAGCGCGCATTGCTTTTGGATGCTGTAGCCGTAAGCTAAGAAGCATATATAGCAATAAGCGGAGAGTAGATTAAGGGGTGGGACATCAGTTCGAAGACGAAAGCGACTTCGAGAAAGCTGTTGTCCGCGGGATTTTGAGAGGTTATAAAAAGAAAAATTAAACTATTGAATTAAAATGAATTAAAAAGAAATGCCGTTCCGAAACCAATTTAAAGGAAAATTTAGCTATTTAAAATTAAGGAATATTTTAAACGCGAGGAGAATGAGTCGAAAAGTAAGAATTGAGCAATTTACTATGCTCCAATAGCGACGCCTGGTAGAGAAAACAGTTATTACCTTAGAAAGGTGATGATTTTAGTTGTTTACAATTGGAAAAGTGTTTAAATTTTCAAGATTAAAAATTTTGAAAGTGATCGACAGTATTACGCGAGGTCCATTTTGACCATGGGACATTGCCACTTATCGATGTGAAGTCCTGAATTTTGAAAATTAAGCAGGATTTCACTAATGAATTGCTTTAATGCGCTCGCAGTCTTTTTAGGACTGGAAAGTGAACATAGGAGTGTTCGAGCGCTGCTCTGGGTCTTTTCTGCGAAGATGCAATGCTTGCATCATACGCAGGGAGCTGTTGAAGCGATTCATTAGGTATTTGAGGGATCCTAATAAAGAAATTAAAAGATTGTTTTTTAATGAACTCTAGAATTGGTTCAATTTTAAGGTCGTTATGCAGGACTTCGTTCCGAACAAACCAGGGAGCATTTAGCATTTTCCTAAGGTGGATGTTTTGAAAGACGTGCAGTCGTTTCAGATGGGTGGTCGCCGCAGACGCCCAAATAGGCGACGCATACAACATGATCGGTCTTAAGATCGACTTGTAGAGCAAAATTTTGTGCCTGATCGCCAGCTTGCTCTTACGAGAAATCAAGCGTGTGAGCAATCTGCTCATTCCGATAGCCTTTTGATAGGTTTTTCGGATATGGTGGGAAAATGTTAATTTTGCGTCTAAAACCAACCCTAGGTACTTGTATTCAGTAACCCAGGGGACAGGTTGATCGAAAATGGTGACTGCTGGCAAATTGCCAATGCACCGTTTTTTCGTAAAGAGGAGGCAAGCGCTTTTGGATGCATTAACTTTAATTTTCCAGTTAATGAGCCAGAGCTGTAAACGAGATATGTACCTCTGCAATTTTTCAATAATTTTCCGATTGCAGATGTCTTGGGACATAATGGCAGTGTCATCGGCGTACATCGCCAAATGAATGTTGGAAGCCTTCGGGATGTCATTTACGTACAAAGAAAAAATTCTTGGACTTAAAATCGATCCCTGGGGGACTCCACTTAGGATTGGACGGGGGGAGGAGACTGCATTTTCAACTCGAACCCGAAAACTACGAGAGTCAAGGAACGAGTGAATAATTTTGATAAGTTGGTCCGAAATTCCAAGTCGCATCATCTTGGAAATAAGCCCATCGTGCCAAATTTTATCAAAAGCTTTGGCAATATCTATAAAAAGCATACCCGTGGCCTTATTATTAGAAAAGCCGTGCTGGACCGTCTCAGTAACTCTAAGTAACTGTGTTACTGTAGAGCACTTCGGAACAAAACCATGCTGCTCTGGAATAACAATATTCCTGGAATTGCAGAACTGGTCCAGGCGATTCAAAATAACAAATTCGTATGCTTTGCTCAGCGAGCTGAGTAACGATATGGGGCGATAATTTTGAGGTTTAGAATCATCCGAATCAGACTTGAGAATGGGGACCACCACGGCGATCTTCCAAGCCTTAGGGAAGTAGCAGTTTTCCATAAGAATATTAAAGAGCAGCGTGAATAAGAAAATAAATTTAAGAGGTAGGTTTTTAAGGATGCGGTTTGAAATTAAATCCAATCCCGGAGCCTTTTTAATTTTGGTTTTATGAATAAAGTCCAAAATTTCGCTAGCCTGGACTGGTTCCAGGTCTAGGCATGTGGGGGAGGCCAAAAACCTTTGGACTTCAAGTTTAGTGTGAGCTGAGAATCTGGGATTCTCGTCTTCATTTGGTTCGAATTGTTTTTGAAGGCTATCAGCTATAACTTCCGCCTTTTCAATAGGAGCTACAGCAACACTGCCAAGGGCACCCTTCAGGGGCGGAATGGTGTGAAAAGGCTTTTTGAGTCGGGAGGTTTCCCTCCAAAGGGTGTTTGAGTCAGGCGAGAGGCCTTCAATGTGTTTTTCCCATCTGGATTGGGAAAAGTGTTGAATATCTCGTTTGATCTCATTACTGAGTGCACGGAGTTCAGATTTAAGAGCCGGATTCCTACATCTTTGCCAGACTCTCCGTACATAATTTTTGTGACGAATTTTATTTCTGATCTCAATAGGGAGTCTCAGAGGAGGAGGTTTAAATTTTGGTTTTGAGGCCGTCACAAGTGCCTCAGAAATAATTTCACCAATTTTGTCGATAGATTTTTCAATATCTTCATTGCTGGAGGTTTCAGGAATGGGGAGGGGTTTTGAATTTAAAATAAATTTAAAATTCTCCCAATTGGTAGAGAGTTGCTCTGGTAATTTCAAAAATGCAGAGTTTGTATTAAGAGTCAAAATGGCCGGTAAATGATCTGAACTCAGATCATTAATGACTCTTATATCATAATTGAAGGGAATATTTTTGAGGATTGCAAGATCAATAATAGAATCCCTAGCCCCCGGCCGGGACCTAGGGTTTATGTGCGTAGGGGTGTACGGTGCAACAACCCTAGCACCAGGAGTTCTGCTTATAACATTTTTGAGTTTTTGGCCAAAAGTGTTTGATCTTGAATCATGCCAGTCTTTATGACGAGCATTCATGTCTCCAGCAATGATTACGTTTTGACCAGAATTGAGAAGTTTAATGAAGTCCTCCTCTGGAAAATGGCATCTATTTAATGGGGTACAGCGAATATAAGCAGAAATTATTCGCAGTGGTGGATAATTATTAATTTTGATTTCGATAGCAGTTGCATCTATATACTGTAACCTCGGCAAGAGGACTCTGCAATGTTCATAATTATTTTTACAGTATAAAGCGGTGCCTCCGTCGATACGAGGAGTTAAAGTTATTCTATCGTCTTTGTAAAGACGATAGTTGGCGATCTGGGGTTCGTGCCCCGGTTGGAGCTTTGTTTCTTGAACCAAAAACAGATCAAAATTATGCTCTGTGACGAAGTCTCTGACTTCGTCAATCTTGGAACGCAAACCATTTGCGTTCCAGAACCCAAGAGAAATGTCATGCACGTCACGATTGAATATTAATGTTGAGGAATAGCGCGATATGCGCGCCCATGTTTAAGAGCGACATAGGCTTCAAAAATAATACAAGCCTTGTCGTCGGCCGCAGTGACCTGGCGGAGGGCAGGGAGACACTCCCTAAATGCCCGAGCAAATAATTGCTCATCGACATTTGCGTCACTAGCAATAGATATTACGGCACGGAAAATTTCCCCAAAATTTCCAGTGCTAGGAGTAGCCGTAGGATTTGGAATAGGGGCAACATGCTCTGTAACCTGTCCGGTCAGAATTTGAGAATAAGAAATTTGGGGCGTGGCCTGTCGATAACTCTCGATAGGACGCTGGTTCTTGGAAGAATTAACATTTTTTGTTTTAGGGTTAGAGTTTTTTAAATTTTTATTTTGATTTTTATTTAAATTTTTCGGGTTTGAGTTTTTACCCTTTGGGAATCGGGGGCACTGGCGCCAATTCGCCGCGTGATCCCCACCACAGTTTGCACATCGCAGAGGAGTGTCAAAGTCATTTGGGCAATCTCGTGCCCTGTGCGCCCCAGCGCATTTGACACACTTGATAGGGAGGTGGCAAACCTCAGAGGAATGAAAAAACCCCTGACACCTCCAGCATTGAGAGGGGCGTTTATTTCCCCTGTAATTTTCAATGCTTATTTGAGTTCCGAACATTTCAGTAAAATTGTAAATTTGTTCGGCCTGTTGGTTGTTAATTAACTGAAAGTAAATCAGAGGCATTGGAGCCTTGGTTTGGAATTTTGTAAGGCGTGAAATTTTGTGTACTTGAAAGCCTTCGCTTTCAATTTCTTTTTTAATTTCCTCTAAATCTGTAGTAGATGGAAGGCCTCGCAAAATTAATTTGAGAGGACGGTCTGATTTTAACATATATGATTTAAATTCCACACCTTCAGTGCGGAGAAAGTTTGCCAATTTTCTGTATTCCGTCTCGTGGTTGACAGTGAGACGGAGGAAGCGGCCGCTGAGTTTGCTGTAAAGCGAAGGCGCTTCCAAACGTGCAAAGGAGAGGAGTTGCCTCCAATCTCCTTTAGGAGTGATGAAAAAAGGTGGGATTTTTGTTTTGTTAGGAGTGGTGGTGGGGTTCACTGGTTCCCCAGCGTCCTTATCCTCACTAATTTCAGTAATCTCATCTCCTTTGGGTTCGTTAATATTACCATTCATCACGGTAAGATGCTTGGAAGGAGCAGAAAAGCCATCTTCATCGGCAGAACGCTTCTTAGCGTTATATTTCTTTGATGCTCCGCCCTTAATTGGAGATTTAGGCTTGATTGGAGATTTGGGCTTAGCACCGCCCACTTCCGGTGGATTGGCTCCGCCCACTTCCGGAAAATTGACTGGAATATGGCCGCCATTATTCTTCGACGCCATTTTCTTCATTCTTTTTTCTTCTTTCTTCCTTGCAGCTTCTATAATTTTGTCCAGAATAGCTGCAGTAGCAGGTAGTTTGAAAAGCGGAACTTGAATTTTACTTTTGATGGTCGTAAGTTGAGCATATACTATGCCCAATTCTGCGTGCGCCTTCGAGAAGTCCGTTGGGTTTTGATACGATGCGGCGCTCAAACGCTTTGCCCATAAAGCGTAAAGGTCTCGTAATTGTATTAGTTTCCTAATACCTTCTGCATTTTTGACGAAGAAGTTGTTGATTTCGTCAGGTGAGGCTTCTGGGTCGAGGCGAACTGGAGTAACGATGTCTTCATCAGTTGCCGGAACTTCATTCGGATGATTTTCTTCAGTCGAATTCCCCGGAAGAGGTGTTAATTCCGTGGGAACGGCTTCACTAATTTCCATGGTCGAAGCCATGGCTAAACGCCAAGAGAAAAACTATACAAAATGCGCAATTTCCTTCAACACCAATGATGAAAAAGGGAAAAAATAAAACTTTCAAAATAAGAGCTCAGGAACAGTCGTCTGCACTAGTCAGAGTCAGGAACCGGAATCAACATATTTTTCAACTGTTGAGATATTTTTATAATTCTTTTTTATAGAGAACAGTCCAGGAAAATATGTTCAATTTTTCCGATTTGTTCAATTTTTTCTATTTTAATAGTTAAATTAAGTAGTTTAGATGGATATATATATTAATAATATTGTACTTAAGCATCAATGAAACATTTCTATTGGACGAGAAGCAAAGCGAAAAACTATTTCTGATTTTAAAGTTTTGTGTATTGGATAGGAGGGGAACTTTCTCTTCCTCCCCAATATTATTTATGTTATTGTTAATAACCAAAAGGCAGATTTCATAACGAATTCTAAATTTGAAGCAAGAAAATAATTACATTATGTTGTGTTTTGTTTACAAAATTAAAATATCAATAGTGATGAAAATATTGATTGAAAGAAATAGGTATTTTTTTTGTACATCTATCTAGAATAAATACTTATATACTTGTGTAATTGATTTTTGGCAGGCATATTTTCCAGAACTCGGAATCTCTCTGGATATTCATCGTTTCCAGATTACGTTACTGTTGTAAAAGAAATAATGACGCAATTTAAAACACACAAAACAGGCTTGTATTTTCCCACTTGATTGGTTCCTATTTAAGATTAAAAGTAATTTTAAATAGAGATTTCCCTTAATGATTACGCTATTCTCATCCCAGCTAGATAAAACTGTTACCAGTGTTAATGGATCAAATAAAATGAATTAGTTAAAATAATTAACTTGGAAAACATAATTTTTCCTATTTTTTGCAGAACTACAAGAAGAATAATTTCAATAACTTATGCTACAAATTTCAGTGGAATTTCGTCCTTAATTCCCGATTAAATCAGGGAAAGTTTTTAGGGAGCCAGCCATATGTGATATCAATGAAGCACAAACGAGATTCATACTTTTTAAATCTTTTCTTTATAGTGCATATTAATTGGACTAATAATTAAAATTTATATAAATTACTATATTTCCTCTTAAAAATTCACGATGTCCCCGCACGGGATCGCAATTTCAAAATTGAATATTTCTTCAACTGTAAAAGGAAATTTCAAGAAATTACGAATTTTTTTAAAATTGTGTGTGAGAGAGAGAGAGAGAAGTAAAGCCACAAAAACATTTTGATGTCTTGCAATTTCTTTTTTTCTTCATTTATTAATATCTTTTATAATTCACCTTTTTATCATAATAATAATTTTTCGATTGTTTAATAGTTCAGTATTGGGGGGGGGGGGAATTATCTAAAGTTTGGTCAAACAATTTTGAAAAGTGTTGAGTGTAATTTTTTTTAATCTTCATATGTATAAGACACTCGTTTAACATTAAGGGACCCATTCTTCAATTCCTTATAACTCGGGAACGGTCCAAGTTTCACGAAATTTGAAATTTAGGTTAATTTTAAGTTGAGAAATCAGAAACGCGAGGAAAATAATGCATATCGATTACTGAAAATATTACAAATGTAAAACTCCCGTCGACCGTTTTCGCAAAACCGTAAAAAACGTCAAGCGATTATTATATTGGTGCAAGGGCGTAGCGAGAAATTTTTGAAGGAGGGTGGATCTCTCACTTCAACTTGTATCTCAAATTTAATTAAAATTTTCATTTTTTATTTTCAAGGTTAAAAGAATGTTTATGGGGGTACGGGATTTCGAATATTAATTTTTTCTCAAAAAAAAAAAAAAAAAAAAATCAGTGTAAAAAATTTTTGGTTTTAAATTTTCAGTAAACAGCAATCTTAAGAGGAGAGGGATTACTACCACTATGTCCCCACCCCCTCGTCGATAATTTATTGGAAATGATCGTTGTAAATTCGACTAGAAGTGCTTCAACTTTCTTGGTCGATCAGAATTTGCAGAATTACCAGGAAAATTTCTGTTTTTAAGTTAATTAACAGCATTAAATGAGTTAAACTATTAACAAGCATAATTTTCTCTCCTTTGAGAAATTAACACCGATAATAATCTTGTCCACATACAAAGGGTTTTACGAAAATTATCAAAAGGTCTACTTTTTTTTCCGACTGTACATTCTGAACTCTAAAACATTTTGAATGTAAAATAATGATTAAAAAGTCGTCTGTTGGGTTACAATCAGACGTAAACTATCATTTACAAATGTTCTTAGCACCTGTAATAGAGTTTAATTACACTAAAAATAATTTCTCAGCAATGCAACTTTACTCTAGCTTACTTTACATACTAAAATAATAAAAATCCTTTTTAACTGCAATTTATCACTTCTAGAAAGAATATTAAGCAAACATTGTTACAAAATTCGATGTTCTGCATTTTAACAGGAGATTTAATTACCTTAGATTCAAATTACATCCAATAGTATTTCGTGTTGTTTTGAAAGAAAGATTTGATTGCGTCAGATTAATTGAGAGAATCTTTTGAACTAGCAATTGTATACTTCTTTTGAAAAGATTTTAATTGTAATCACATTTTCAAGGTTTTCGTCTGCTAACCCTATCGAATTCGTGAACGCAATATTAATCTTATGTAATTACCAATGACCTTCTGAAATCTAGACTATTGGATTTATTTGAATGCGGTAAAGGGCACCCAAAAGAATTAGCAATAAGTAAAATTTCTTTCTATACCATTGTATTTCCCCCAGTTTCAGTAAGTTTCTTAAATATTATTTAACGATCTGAAAACCAGCAAATATGAATTATTAAAATGAGCAGAGACATTGTAACAAAAATTTGCTTCATTGGGTGTAGATTGGAAACACGTGAAGGTTAATAGAGAATGCAACTTTATTCACAAATATTCAAGAAAAGACAGATATCCAAGGGAACGATTAACGACACAACGTGAATAAATACAGCACTTACGTAGATCAGAATTATAAACAGATGTAAAACAGCATTTGTAAAAAGACAATAACAACACTTTCAATAGCGATCAGTCACCAGCTTACTAGTTTACACCGCGAATAAATCTCCGAAGTAAAATTTTGCACTTCAAAGGTAGACTCCGTCAGATTCGGCGAGTTCCTTGGCAAAATCGTTCAGGCTTCGCATCTGTGCGTATTTATAGCTATCCCGACCACATGTGATGTCACATGGAGTATTTTGGAAAATTCCACAGCTTCTCTCCTAATCTAGGTTTTGGGAAAATTCCAACATTTCTGAGAACCTTCATTTTATCGAGAAAGTTGCCAAGGTCGTGGGGGGGGGAACTCATTGCTTTAGCTTTCAGTGGCATCCGGTGAAATCTCAGTAAACTTCTCTTTTCCTTCAAATGAGTAATGTATCTGTGAAGCGTCATTGCATGTTCCTAACAATATGTTTTCGAAAATGTAAAAAAAATAAATCAAGGGAGTGAGTGAAGGGCAGTTAGGGTTTATGAAGCAAGAGCCAAATTTGGCAGAGCTGCTTCAGACATTTATTTAAACTGTTATCTGAATGGAAGAAAAGGGTAAAAACTTTTTAACAAAAGGGTTGAAAATAGAGAAACATCTCTAAAGTATTCTAGGTTCATAAACTGAAACCTTCCTTATTATTATTCTTTCCGAAGGCTTTCAAGATGACTGATTGATGGAAACCTCAATTATTTCACTAACATCGTTTCTACACTAAATTACGATTATTCGATAACAACTTTATGAATTATTTAAGTAACATAAGGTTTTGAGACAGGTGATAAGAAAATCTACCAGGATGGGAGTCGCGACTGCCCATCCCTGGTCTAAATCAATTGATTTACAAAACCAATAAAAATAATACCATTTAAATCTTTTGTAACGCTCTAAACATAAAATGCTTGGCATCACGTCTATGGTTTGTGTGCCTATACACATCCGAACCTGAATTAACATCATCAATTTTTATTTACCTTTCAGTTACAAACCGGGTCCAAGTCCATAATAATATTTGCAAGGGGAGTCCAACTCAATATCCACGTTCTCACTCTTATTTCTTTAATCAGCGTAGGTACTTCCTCACTTTATATTGTTTATGGCTCTGTCTAATATTAAACTCTCCGTAGTTTATAAATGCTGTCACTACACTTCAATAATTCTGTACTAATTTAAAAAAGTTCGCAGTTCATTAATTGAAAGAGGTTCTCAAATCAAATAACATCATATGAGAGTTCCCAAGGGAACCCTATTATACTTTCAAATTAGTTATCCCAGTTTTATCCTATGCTGATAAGTACTTGTATTATTCAATAATGCTAAGCCAAAACGCGGGGGCAATCCAAAAATCAAAGTAACAAGTCTTCTGAGAGAAAACCGCTGTTCACGAAGTCAAAAAAGACACGCATCGTTAGTAAGGCACATATTACACCTCCACACAGTCACTATGTGGTTATTAAGGCATTCGTCCTATCAGTATACTAACGCATCGAAACCGACATAGAAGAAACCAACATCAAAGTCGCAGAGACACGTTAAGAACCTGCCACGTCGGTTCTGAAATGCCGACTTCCCAGGTACTTCTTCAGTAGTCTGAAGAGATACATTGATATCTTTGGTGGACGAGTTTGGCCACCCTTATCTTTACTCGTACATTTGTTCCGCTTTTATCGAATTCTGTACATCAAATCCGCATCTATTTTCATGGCATTACACTTGCTTTGTACTTTTCTACCAGTTGCCGATGAATTTCAAGAGGGTAAGTTTCCTTTAGACGCTAAAACTTCACCACATTGAAGACTACGAACGTTTCAGCTGTCTGGATAGTAAATTAAATTCACACGGATAATTTGTGTATCCATCAGAATTCTTATCATCTTACTTTCTGAATCACCCTCATGCATCCTGCAACGGGTTCTCCTGCGTTTTCCTCATCAATTAACCTTTTGGTCTACCTTATGACGCTATTGATATGAGAACCTTGCCTTGTAAATAAACTGTGACTCATGTAAATTAGCGTTGCTATATACATATATAAAAATAAGTGTGAAGTGAAGAGAAGGGTTTCAAGAGGTTGGACGTTAAAACTGCTGAGAGGTGATTGAATAGTGAACACAAATTTGGTGCAAGAAATTTAAGTGATCGTCAGATAGCTAATATTGGACTTCGACAAAGTTCATGTATATATTTTTTTTAATCGAATCCTGTTCGTTGTTATCGAAACAAGTAGAATATTTTATAATTTTTGGTTTCAGACGCGAGATAGTTATCACTCCATTTTTATAATAATAGTTGACTTTATGAGTTATCATTTGAATCAGATATTTATTTTTAAAAAGAAGGTTCACAGAGAAGGAATGAAGGAAGCAAGGCACGTAAATGCAAATAGAAAAGTACTTTCGTCTCTATTAGGAATGCAACTAATTAAAGTGTCAATCGCGTCGGCGCCAGTAATGTCAGGAAACAGGTGACTTACTACTCCATTATGATTGATTGACTGATTGCTTTTATCAACGACGCATTGGAAGTAATATGAGGGCTATTGGCGACGGACCTCGTTATTGTGAGCTTCAGTCAAGTAAGGAGAACGACACCTGATCTGGCACCTCCCTCTCCAAACTTCCACACCACTCTAACTTGAGGACATTGAGCCTTGATTGATTTACCGCAACCAGCACCGCAACACGGTGGTTCTTTCATCAAGACTCGAAACCACGACTGGACGAAAACCGCCGTCCGCGTGTTCACGACCATGACCACTAGGTTATCGCGGCCCTCACCACTCCACTAAAGATCCCTTAAAAGCTTCACCCACAAAGCGCATAAATTTTGATTGTAACTTGAGTGTTTATGTTTAATTTATCACTTTGACGTGTAGAATGCCTTTGCGAAGAAAACGACAGACATTTGAATGGTTGTACCCCTTTGAGAAGAGTCGCATCGTAGGATTGCACGAAGGCGGGTGATCATTCAGTCCGATCTCGATTCATATGGTTGCACAGATGTTGTAGTATCAGAACTGGGTACACGAAAATTGGCGCTCACGACAAGTAGGGCTCAGGGAGAGTTACACAGATTACAAGACAGGAAGTCCAAAAATTGTCCTTCATGCGCGAAGTACACCAACTGCCCCGATTCCAGACAATAAGCGAGCACTGATGCTTTCTATGCATCATCCTGTAAGTGTCAATACCATTAGCAGACCGACTGCTTGCATGAAGACCATTACGGAGACTGCCCATGACACCACAGAAACGTCGCAGAAGAAAGCAATGATGTCACGAAAGAGCTGCATGAAGCCATGAGGAATCTCCTCTTTAGTGATGAATGTCGTTTGTGTCTCGGTGAGGATGGTAACCACACTCGTGTGTAGAGGCAATACGACCACCGTTACGACGGACGGTTTTTTGTCGCTCGTCACACATTCAGACAGTAGGGTGAAATGGCAGGGAGTGCGATTTCGTGCGATGCCCGATCATCGTTTATCTTTATCAGAGCCACTCTGATGACCAAAGGACCCCATTGAGTTCTTATACCTGTGGCCATTCCTTTCGCGAACGTCCATCACAGCCCTCTATTTCAACAAGATGACGCTCGTGTTTATTCCGCTATAATTATAAACAATATACCGTGGCCAGCAGCATCGCCAGACCGATCTCCCATAGAAAACTCATGAGACGCAATAGGTCGTTTGGTTAAGACTTCCCCGCTACCACAAAAGTTGCACGATCTGCATTCCAAAGTTCAATCTACATAAGGATGAGTTGAGTCAAAACATAGCTAAAAGAGTCTACGACTCCATGCCCTGATGGGGGACAGAATGCATTAGAAATAATGTCGGTCCAATATCCTATTGAGAGTTGTAATGATTTTGTATTTTAACCAATTAATTTTTACAGACACAGGCTCATTTTTTAATCATTTCTTGTTGCTGGGAAGCACTAACTTACTTCCAAATATCATTTCAATCTGCATATACCCTGGAGGTGACTGTTATTGGCGATGAGAGTATAAATTTCAATTAATTATTTGTGGTCGATTATTTTACCAATATATTAATTAGTTCCGAAGGATCAGATCAAAAGTAACGACAGGGACGACACAACTCACTTGTCAAGAATCTTGTTATTCATACGTGTAGTATATTTTATTTTTAAATAAATTTACTTACACATCGACAGCATTATACACAAAAGTAGGAAGGAAAAAAAAACATACAAGTCGTTGGTTCTTGTATGTGCAGGACTATGTATCTGAGTTCAGGAAAGACCAATCATATGAATTCAAAATAGAACCTTAAGTAAGAGGAGCCGATTGGACCTTCGCTGCGGTCAGTAATTTGTCCATTTTATCGATTTCACCAGCGAGAAATTTAGGCCTGTCCAGTGTTTCCATAGTCTGGAAAGAACAAAGCAAATTTTAAGTTAATTTGTCATTCAATATGAATCAGTTAAATAATTTTTTCCCCCCAACTTTTGATGCTAAGGCTGTCAAAAAATAATGTCAAAGCCTGAAACACACTTCTTGACATAAAATTGCTCTAATTTTCGTGAAAGTTTGTGACGTAGTAACATATAAATTCGTTTATGCTGCAGTACTCTTAAAATTTAGGATTATTCCAAAAACACGCCATTTTTCATTTTCGCTTGAACGCGAGAAGTTCAAAATCCATTTAACATCACAGTATAGGAAAAGAAATAATCCTCAAATCTATACTATTTATTTGAATGCGAAAAAAATTCATCCGAAACAGCAAAAAATAAAGTTTTTTTTTTTTTTTTTTTTTTTTTTTTTTTTTTCCCAAAATTACCTTTTTTTTTTCCGATTTTTGAAAATTTAAAAAACCTTTTTTTTACGAAACGGAAAACCCACAAAGAATTATCTAAATAGGAGTAAAAATATTTTCAAACATTCGAAGGAAAATGTAATTCCGCAGAAACCTTCTTTATTTTTTTTTTTTGCTATTTCGAATGCCTTTGTTTGCATTCAAATGCATAAAGTAGTATAGTCTCGAGAACGGTAGCAGAGATTTCATAGAATTAACATTACGTCCACGGAACCAAAACGGACGGTAGACGGGAGTCTTAAATGTCTTCCATTGAATAACCCTTTCACGAAAAACGGCCTGAGAACTACATAATTTTTTTTATCTGATTTACATCGCATCTCGAGAAATATAACAAAAGTAAAGTCTAGCAAACGCGTATTCGTTCCCATGCCTCCTCATCATGACTGTTGAAATCAAATGTAATGTATTACTATTGAATTTACATAAAAATAAAAATTCAGTTTTAAAAATAACACCGGTAAAAAATGAGTTTTTTGAACATGGTTTTTTTTTTCAAACTTCCCACTTTGCGTACCATCATTTTTCATACCTTAAATTTTAAGAGCAAAAGGGAACGTTGAGTTCAATTCAATTTATTCAATAATTAGTTTTAGTAATTTATTTTATTATTTGACGTTTATTAAATTTGTCATCTAAAAAATAAATATGAGTAAATTTTTTTAGCTCAATTAAGCATTATGTAAATCAATTAAACTACATGTAATTAAAATTAATGCAAATGATAAATTATTGAAATGAATGTATTTAAGCTTAATGTAATTAAAATTAAAGTAAACGTTATATTATTTAACGATGGATTTGGCGACCATTTTGTGACTTGCCGAGAAACTTGGAGTGAAATTTAATTCTTTAAATAATTAGTTTTAGTTAATTAATTTTTATTAATTATGATTAAGTTATCGCATTGTCATCCAAAACAATCGTGTAAGGAAAATTTCAGCTCAATTGAGCGCTTTGAAATCTGAGTAAAAAACGTTTAAAGTTTTGAACTAGACAAAGCTACAATGTGATTTAAAGAAAACCCATTAATTACGAGAATGGTTGAAAAAGTACCCTTGTTAGGAATAGGAAATAGGGCAACTCGTTTGCCTTTCTCTTAGAAGTCCATGTACGTGACGCCCTTCGCATCCTAAAATATAGTCGTCATCTCTTTTCCAGCAGTCTTCTTTTTAGAAAGTTCACAGGAAGCAAGCCATTGTTTCTTGGCTTCCGGTGGATATTAATGAACTCAGGTCTCATCGACAGCGGACGCGGCAGCAATTGAAACTTATCTATGAATCCGTGTCACATTCGATTTGGAGGTGTTTAATCGATGGCGGCAAACCATGGTAACGCCAGTTTCCTCTAGTAAAACCATCTTTCGTCGGAAACAGGCACTTTTTGAATCACGAATCCAAACGTTTACATGAGAGAATTAAAAACAATCAAACCTGGACCTGAATGTTATATTTTTGTTTTTCTTTTCTTTTTACCTTGTCTTACCTTTTTTCTTCTTCTAATTCTGCACACTTTGGTTTCAAGTATATATAAAAAAAAAAATGCATAATTGGGGGGGGGGGGGCTGTAACTCAATTTATTTGCTACTTACAAAATTATCCTAAATGCAGATTAGACGTTCACTAAGTTAAATCCCCGTCGACTGTGAGAACGGTTCGTATTGATGGTCCTGTTGGGCTTTAATCTCCCGTCTTGATGTAGTTTAATTCGATAACTTCCGTACGGTTCGCCTCAGAGCGCGTCTCGTAATTACTGGTGACTGGACAATTAAAATAAACGTGCTAAAGCAATAAAAATAATAAATGATGCATATGTTATGAAAATAAAAGTGAAATAGTGAAAAATTTGTTCACTTTCATTAAGTAAGAATAAACGTGAATTAATAAAAAATATGAAGTCGCAAAAGTTTACAGAAACAAAGTTGCCCCGGGGACGTGGCACGAGTGTTTACCAAAGACAGTAAGCCCCATGGGGAAGAAAAAGATCACTAGGGGGCCTCGGGGTCATAATTCTCGTACTTATCTAAAGAGCCTTTGAGAGCAATGACAAACGGGACTACAAGTTCAAAATTTGAAGATTTTCGTATTCCATTCACTTTTCCTCAGACTCAATTGTTGCAGAATATAAAAGCCGAGTCCGTTTTCCGATTTGAAGCTTACTGCGATATACCTCGCAATGTTGGGTTCTCACAAGCCAGTAAAATTTAAATTTGACGCGTGAAAGGGGAATGAAGAAAAGTTTTCTAAACACATGCAAGTTCGGGAATTTATAAACATATACAATGCATCAAATCTGGTATATAAAACATTTTGTCGGAACGTGGAACATCTACAGTTAGGAAGCGTATAAGGAGACCAAAGATGACATCTCGACGGCAAAACAGACTACTTTTTCGAGCTCCTTCTAGTCAAAAATAAATAAATAAATAAATAATGTCTGCCCGACAAATAGCCAATAACCTATCCTTCTCAGTACCCCAAATCTACAGTTCCTCGTCGTTTACAAACAAGAAATTACATATTTATTATAATATGCGGTAAACATCAATGTTTAAAGCACATCATAGCAGACGTGACAACTATGGACTAAAAACTCATGCATTGGAAAGATGAAAGTTTAACTGTTCTCTTCAGCGATGAAAAGAAATCCAATATAGATGGTCCAGATGGTAGACCTCGCTCTTTCCTTAGCCGGCAACAAGGAGGTGGTGTTATCACGGTGTAGGGAGCGCTCTGATTCAGCGGCGCAAATGATATATGTTCCCTACATCAATGTTCAGAAACTTATCCAGTTGGACTTAACCAGACTCATTTACTTCTTTTTAGAAAAGCTCTAAGAGGTGATAATTGGATATTCCAGAAGGACTACATTTCGATGCAAACTAAATTAAATAAAAAATGGTTTTTGCAGGATCAAATTACCATTACAGGTTGATCAGCCAGCCCAGATTTGAATGCAGTGGAAAAGGTTCGGAGGACATTAGTATGAGATTTGAATGCCATGGACATCAGTTTTAAGCCTATCGGTGTTAAAATAGCAAAAGGAACAAAGTTTGGTTTCTTTAAAAATTAACTTGCTGATTGTGTTCAAAGCATGTCAGATCGGGTATTCAAATTAATTAGAAACAGCGGTTTCAATTGTTCATGTATTTGTGTTTCTGTGTATTTTTTTTATTTAAATTATTTACCAAAAATTGTAATCTTTATATAATGGATCGGTACTGTAATAAATTGCTACATAGTTTTTCTACTTTGATTTTTTTTTCTTCTGTTCATTAATTTTTAATTACTCTATTATTCAGAAAAAATAACATGTCCATGTATTTATGGGACGTGCTATATTTTAATTATAAAAGTGTGTTTCACAACCATAATCTCTCTTGTTCACTGCACCAATCTCTCTTCTCGATAATATCCAAGAGTGTCACGATGTACGTAACTACAAAATACAGTTCACTTCAGTACTCAACATATTTGCTTAAAAAATTTAGGTAAATGAACTTGAGCTGGCTGCGAGGCGTATATTAGTTAGAAAGGAATAAAAAGAATGCAAATAAGAATAAAGAATGTATCACGATGAATATATTAAGAGCTAAGAATTTATCCGGAAAACACACCCTTCTCGCAAAAATAGAATATTCTCGTTTCCCGGTGCAATGGTATTTAAATTCTGAAAAAAAAAAAAAAAAATTGTAACTATTAACTTATAACCTGAGAGTAAAAATATTTTTACTTACTTTTAATGAAGACCTCAAATTTGGGGATAATTTCAAGAGAATCACTGAACCCCTAACAAAAAAAGAAAGACGTATATTACTACAAATAGTGATTGTAGTTCTTTAGAAAATGTGTAACTAGATATATCCTGTTTATTGAATTTTATCCAATACTGGTATTACTTGTAAATATCCTTTGAAAATTGTTCTTCGAGTGAACCAGAATGCATTCGGATTTTTCTCCTGTTTTGTGCGTGATTATTACACACGCTAAGTATAAAATATTCTAAAATATTCGCAAGTTTATAAGAAATCAAAATATGACTATGTAACTCATAACATGTGATATTAGACTATTTGCGGTTTTCTCTTCACTAACCTTGGGGGACTTTTTATAATTTAAATTGTATTAAATTCTAACTCTTCTCCAACCTATGAAATGTGATTACACAAATTAGAAGGTAGAAAGTATAATATTTTGAATTAGGGATAGTGATATATAAGCGAAATAGAATAGATAGGAATGAGAAGGGAGATGGATGACAACAACAGGCTGATAGATGTTTGTAACTTAGAGTGAATTATTGTAAGTAAGGCTCCCGTCAATCGGTCATTTTAATTTCGAGGACGTAATGTTAATCCAATGTTTCGACTAACGTTCTCAAATCTTTGTTGTTTGATCAATTTGAATGCAATAAAGTGCATCTGAAAGAGCAAAAAATAATGAATGCTTCTGTGGAATTATTTTTTTTCTCTAATTTTTAAAAATAATTTTTAAAGACCGGAAAAACCATAAACGAATCATTAAAATAAAGGTAAAAATATTTATAAGAATTGGAGGGGGAATGTCATTCCGCAGTAGCATTCATTATTTTTTGCTCTTTCAAATACACTTTATTGCATTCAAATAAAGTAAATAGAAAAAATGTGAGAACGGAAGTCGAAATTCCATAAGATTACGTCCACGAAATCAAAATGGCGGGTAGACGGGAGCGTTAATAGTTAGTCGTTAAATTGGCTTGATGTGATTTTTTGTTAGAATAATAGAAGTCGAATCTGTTACATTCTAGATGTGTCTCAACGGTACGAATGAGTTGGTAAGTTAAGATTTTATTGTTTAGTTATAATCTAGGATTAAAAAGAATTAAAAGGGATTCGAGAGAGAAGATCTTACATATTGTGTGAAGAAAAGTTATTAAAGTGTATTTTTTTTTTATCTCCTGATGGCTCTTCAATGGGTTACAATTTCATTTTGCTGAAACGAACCGACTCACATTCATTAACGAGACCATATCGAGCGGATACATTAGAAATGCATCCACATCAAATGATACCGAAATAGTCACGACTATGGCAGGATAATTTGCAAATAATTTTTATACTGTGGGTGGTACTCACCTGTCGTCACCAACTATGAGCACGGGTTTCATGGGATGGAAAGTGAGATGAGTCAGGCTGATTTCTTGTTTGGGTGTGTAGCATGTGAAAGTGCCAATGGCTTCTATTTTATCCACGGCCAGATCGAATACACTCACCTATTCACATAAAAAAAACACACAATTCTTCACAGTTTTTATTTATCATTGAAAATAACACGAAAGAAGACACGCCGTGACGGCATCCTGTTGCCCATCTCGCCTGTAATCTTGAAGTTTAATCACAAGAACTAAATTTCAACTTAAGTTCGAGCACATACTAATTAATTAAAATATTTAGCAATATATAAAATATCTTTATTTACTCCCCGAATGAGGGGGATGCTCTCCACGGTTAATATCCTATCTACGAGTACTTACAACTTCAATTATCTATCAAGGAATACTCTAACCGGAATAAGTTGCGAGTTCCACCTGCAGTTGCTCCGACAGCGTTGAGTCCCAATGTGACCGAATTCTTTATAAATGCCAGAATACTTTCGCGCCCATCGCATCATATTATCATACTTCTTATTATCATAACCTTATTTCTCTTCAATTCAATTTTCTGCAGCTCGACTCGATTACATTCAACTATTTTTTAAACGGTCTTTTTTTACACGATTTTGAAATAACATGGCTCACCAATATACTTTATACACGAATTTTTCGTTCTAGTAAGAATCCCCCCCCCATTTTTTTTTTTTTTTAAATTGTAATTTTGACAGAAGACGGTCAGTTTATGCTCACGCATGTGTGAGTGACTTGGTTTACTTCATGGCTTGTTTATTTTGTATTATGGAGTTACGGGGAATACCCCAATTTTTTTATAGTCACTGTTTTCTTTATTTCGTTGTACTTCAACTTGAACAGAGCATTTCGGTTACCAGATAAACTGGAAATCCATTATGCCACTGTTTCCACTACATTTATTCACTTAAATTAAAAACAGTCATAACATATTATTAACTTGAAATACATCCTTAAAATCACAATTTCTGCCATGTTCGATATTTTTTTACAAATTACTATGCATTTCTTTCCTTTCGAAAATTCAAGTCAATAATGACGAAGTCGAAGGGGAAGTTAAGCTATTAATGGCTGATTTAATTCGCGAGGGTTTGAAATTTGCTACAGGTATAGAACAACATTCTCTTATAATTCTGACATAGAGCGAGCTTTACAATTTCAACTTCATCTTGAGTTTTGTGTAACAGGATATCGAGAGTTATGTAAGCAACATGAGAAACAACAACAACAAAAATCAGCAGCTAATAAGGGATCTACAAAAAAACCAACAGAGGCCGTTAATCACGAACGAAAGTCTTCATTTGAAGAAAAGCCGGCAATTGTACTAGGCATATCTGACACATCTACCGATGATAGCAATTTTGATCCAGTTCGTAATAAACGTGCACGCTTGTTATCAAACAACGTTGAATAGTTGTTAGCAGTTTTATTCCTAATTTGAATTTGAATTTTTATATGTACCTATAGACTGCGTGAATTTTCACACTGTACACTAATTTTAATTTTTTAATAATAAAAATTAATTGTTTTTGGTTTATAAATATGTAATATGGATTTCATTATCACTTTTTTACACGGTTTTTTGGGAAAATATTTAGAATTTTTTCATCTCACACGATTTTTAAAGCTGTGGAACATATCGATAAATTTACCATATGTCGCATGTATTTTTTTTACAAATTTTTTTTTTTTTTTTTTTTTTTTTTGCACGGTTTTCTAAGGAACGCATCTTCTGTGTAAAAAAAAGAGTTGGGCATGTATTTGTTCCCTCCACTCCCGAAGTTTGCTGAATTTGCATCGTTCCATTTGATTGGATATAATCTGAGTGTTTCCATTTAAAATCATGAAGAAACTCCTGATGTTAGTCAGAGAAACGTATCGTGAATAACCCAAGTTTCAAGTGAAAAAAATTTCTGTGGTCTAAGATTTTTCTAAAGAGCAAATTGGCTTAAGTCTATTTGGCCTCGATTTCAGACAAGATTGAAATTCTGGTCAAGATTACTTAATATTTAGCTTTGTAATAGCATTGCCTTAAGAATTAGGAGCCGTTCGTCCGCAACTGACTCCTGAGAGAAAGGACCTTTCTCAGAATGCCGTTGCGCAATGCAGGCATAAAACACATTCAGTAACTATATGAGAGTTCGTAGAATTTAAGTGATTAATGTACAATTGCTTATAATAAATATTTCGGTAATAAAAAGTTTTCCGTTCTGTCACTTTTTACGCATAATGTAACAAGAAATAAGTGAATACACACTCATCAAATTATTCTGTGTCTTGATTAACGGGACTTAATAACTTTTAACATCTCCTGTGGATAAAATCAGTATCAACGTTAATTTCTCAAAGGGAAATTATGACATTGACGGATTAACAAATTAGATAAATTAATAAAATTATTGAACTACTAAAACGGATGGTTCTCATTATCGATGCGGGGTTTTTTTTTTTTTTTTTCGAGCCTCTAAAGTCTGATCTTAAAATTAGATTAAATTTCAAATTTCGTAGAATTCTTTTTACTAGATTTTGAGTACAGATAGTTTAAAAAATAGTTCTCTATGTTGAATGAACTACTCAAACATACCCCTGCATATCTCATAATGTAAAAATATCGGATTCAATCGTTAAAAAAATGTTTTAAAAGTTAATGAACTATGTTGCTTTGATTAATCTTTGAAATGTTTGGAAAGGCAAGAATACGCCTTGGAGAGACGTTAAGAAAATTATATGAACTAAAAGTTCGATTGTTATTTTATTTTCTGATGAGCAAAACTTATCCGAGAATATTTAAAAGAAATGACACTATTTCTCTATGTATGGCAGCTGAAAATTTTTTCTACAAATCACAAGTCGCATTCTTTATCAACAAAGTCAAAAATATATATCTTTCTTTATAAGTATAATGTTTTGAAAACTATCTTCAGTATCTCTTGTGATCGGTTTCTGAATGCATAGAATTTTATCTACCACAAAAATACAAAAATAATTTTAAAATAATCACATGTCTCTAACTCTTGTATATAGCATTTTTTTTTTTTTTTTTTTTTACATCTGTGGTATAAATACTCAGATAGAATATTTTCTGCTCCTATCTATGATTTTTTATTCGGTGCTCATTATTCATTTTACCTGCTGTTCTGATTGAGTTCATTTACTAAAGTGTTCCAAGAAAAACAAAACTAATTTTCCAAGCCTTCAAAACAACAACAATGTACGGGTGCAAAATACCGGATATCCTAAAAGTTCCCGTACTGACGATTCTTGAATTGAATAAACAAAAACAATGAACTTTAAGACAATTATTTCTATGCAAATGGTGATAAGTGATCCTACTATAAAAAAAAGAATTTGAACTTTCCTTTATTGCAAATGTCCAGAATGTCCTCCCCTTTCTTGGAGGTACTCGTTTGCACGTATTTTGATGAAAGTGTTTCAAGATGCTGATGAAGACTTCTAGAAATCCTTTGAGCACTAGGGCAATTTTCAGATCATCCGTTGCTAGGGAATAATTTTTACTAACATTGTTCTTTAATTATCCGCACAAAAAAAGGCAGGGAAGGCTCAAATCAGGGAAACGAGGTGGCCAAGGATTTCCAGAGATCAGTCAATCCCCCTCTCCCCCCCCCGCAAAAAAAAAGTCTTAGAGCAGGGCTAAGATTTTATTATTCGAATGACCTTCTGCGGCTGCAGTTGGTGATTTCTTACCCCGCGGAGGGGGTGTAACAGTGGTTAGCCTTGGAGTGCCGGCAACGATTCTTTCGAATCCTGGACTAGTGGGTACGCAGAAAGTTGACCGGTCGCTTTTTTCCTTTTCCATCCAGGTTGAAAAATACGTTTCTCTTTGGATAGTTTGTACGGCATTTTAACTTTTGGTATTCTTGTAGAAGAGAGTCGCTGCATACTTCCCCTCTAGTATCATCGTGATGATACGAAAAGAAACATTAGTATTTGTATAGAGGGTTGCTTTTTTAACCATTACTTCAAATGATATTATCGGCTGCCTCGAGTTGAGTGGCGGGTCTCGTCGACACGTGCGCCAGAGCCGGAATATCACAAGTCGTGATTTATGTGAGGTTATCTTAGTTAGATATATAGAGGCAAGTGTTTTGCGTCGAGGACACATTCAAGCAGTAATTATAAGCTGTTTTGCCATCTAGTAATCAAGTCCCGAGTCACCACTTTGACGTAGGAATGATTTTTGACCCTTGGGTAGGGGAGAGAGTTGTCTGACTTTCTATGCCGACGGCTGTATCGAACCCTTGACCAGCGGGTCCAAAGAGTGTTGAGCGGTTGCTTTTTGCTGAGCCTTTACCAACAGGGCTGAAAAAGATGTCTCTCTCTAGCTAGTTAGCAAGGCGTTTTAACTTCTGGCGTTGTTGTAGAAGAGAGTCGTGGCAGGCCTATTGCACCGTCTTCTTTGGACCAAAAACCTCTATCTTTTAACCTCAGAATTCTTTGATTTTTTTTTTTGTGAGGATATGTAAAGAACAAAGTCTCAGAAAATAATTTCCAACCTATAGAACTCGTAAGTCACTGCACAGGCTTGATTAAGCAGGTTGATGTACGCTCGAAGGAAGAATAGAAGTTAGTCAAGCGTTTGATTCTGTGATTATTTTGACTTGTTCATCAATGACTGAACTTAATTAACTTGCGATGATTTAAACACGCGCTAGTTGCGGAACCGGACGTCACAAAGTCATTTAGCATATTTTAATTTCTCAGAACTTTATCCCATTCTCTTCGTGATGATTCATCAATTTGAAATAGAATTCCCAGAGATAAGGATAGTTTTCCGAGTTCTTTATTTGATCGAATATCGCTTAAAAGATTTTTAGTGTTAAATGTACGCTTCTTTTCTTTAGTGAAATGGATGTACATTTTTCTGTTTTTTTGGGGAAAAAACCTGCTGTTTAATTTTATTTTGTTGAGTGATATCTAGAGGGTAGACAAAACACTGGAAGCATCTACTGAAGAAGAAACGAAAATATTTAGTGTGATGCGGGCGTTGCTGTTCGCTATGCATACGAGATGGTTTTGAAGCCACCTATCTGCTATAAATCGTGCACCTATAATGGGTTTCTCTAGCGTATTTCCCATCAACTAACCCTTTGGAGACTTGCATATGATATTAATTGTATTAAGAACATCTTTTGGCAAATGAACCGTGACTTACTAAATTAGATTAGAAATATCGATGATTAGTGAATAGGATTGATGAAAAGCATTTATAAAGGGCGGTGAGCTTGATAGTAGGGGTTGATTGATTTGATAAAATGTTTATTAACGTCGCACTTAAAAAAAAACCCGAGGGACTAATGGCGACGGACCTCATAATTTGCAACTTCGATCAAATAACGAGAACGATATCTGATACCTTCTTATCCAAACATCCACACTACCCCAACGGGACGACTTGAGATCTTGACTAGATTTAACGTGCATCAGGCCTGATATACGGTGACTCTTTCGTGGCAACAAGATTGGAATCCACGACTCGACAGATACTACCAGGGGCGGATACTTGACCTCAATTTCTAGGCTACCGCGCCCACTTTAGTAGTAGGGTGTTTACAGAGAAAACGTGTACGTATACGTTGATTTGTGTTGAAAAGGTTGAAGATTAGAAGTTAGTGAGAAATGAGGATCTATATATACGGAGAGTTAGTCGGATCCGCTTTCAAGTTCTACCACTGATTCGGATCCGATTTGACAACGACAATTAAGTGTCTTTTCGTAACATTAATTTTTAGGTTCGGGCGTGGGCAGGGATTAACCAACAGACTTGACAATAATCATTTTCATCGTTGATTGTTCAAAAGGCAGAATTATAAATTTGAGTTCAAAGATTAGTTTGCCTGACCTCTTAGTGTGACTATCTATTGCTGTGGATGTAGAACACAAAAATATTTTTTTAAGGATTTCAATAGTGTTAATTGTAATATTTAGTTCACGTCATATATATCTATAACTATTTTTGGAAGAACTTTTGGCCTTTTATGTGGACTTAGTACCTTTGCACCTTCAAAAATTGGATACTTAAAATTTATTTTAAAAAAATAGCGTGAAATATTAGGAGCATTTTAAAGTAAACCGCTTCAAAATCCGACAAATATTACGCAGCAAAAAAAAAGTAATTGTTAAAAGCTACTTTTTCCATTAAATGCAATGTAAACAAATCGCCTTTTCTCAGTTTCGTATTTTCACACTTTCCCACTGGATTAAAAAAAAAGGTTTTGCATGTAGAGTCTTAAAATGTTACATGGGCGTTGTACTTATAGATCTTTAATTTTATGAACCTCAGTTTTGTTAATGGGATTATCAGATTTTATTTTATAGCGTGATAAAGGAAAAATAGTTACTAGTTCCAAATTTTATGACATATTTAAGTTTTTCAGGTTTTTTAAATAAGAAGTACATTTAAAATTTGAGGTTTGCAGAATAAAGACATTATTTAGCTTTAATTTGGTGCAAGAATTATGGTTCTACTGTACATTTTTCAAATGTTATCTTGTGTGTAACAGAAAGTAAGCTAATATATTTTTTTAAATTTTTGTTCGCATATTTCATATTGTTTAAGAAAATATATTTATTTAACAACAAAACTTGATCCAATACTTGAAACTATACACTTTATTACACAAACTGGCAAAGTTTCGTATTAAAATGAGCAAAAATTGTTGATTTCTGATGAATCGAAAAATGTGTGTCAAAATGTTCCACTTTTGATTTCGAAAGGTACAAAGTCAATTAAATATTTAAATAGTGTTTTAAATATTGGTTAAGAATGAAACTATTAGGAGAAGGTCATACTCCCAAGGGTACACATGAGACACGAGTCGTGTAATATTATTTTGAAATGTCAAATCTCAGCAATTTTTGAAATAGACATTATTACTGATGCTCGTTGGTAGGGGCTCAAATGTCTAAAGCAGCCGGGAGTGGCAAGAAGAACTAAAAATATGGTCAAGTATAAAAAAGAACAGAGTACTCTTCTGAACTTGGGAATTGTGAAAGGAAAAGGAAGTTGTCAGAGCAGTGACACGAAATTCGCTCAAAATGTAAATCCACAGCTGAGCAAATAACGGCAGATTTAAACAACGATCGAGATTATCTTATTTCCAGTTCAACAATTTGTCGGGAGCTTCACAGATTATATTTTTACGGCCGTGTTGCAAAGCCCTCATTAAATTCTCACGGGATCAATATCATACCCCCGATTTTAAGACCAAAGGATGATGTTTTTTAAATTTGCTCTATGATCTATTTGATACTTTTGAAATTTTTTCAACGATTTTTTTCTACCATGAGACCCCCCGCGTCGTTTCAAGGGTTCTGAGTCACCATGTTTTGGTAAATAATTAGTCAAAAACAGTCAAGCAAGTATTTTAATACATTTATTCTATTTAAGTGTAATCGTAATTGAAACCTTATAACGAATGTAGAATTTTTTTTATTAATTCGCGATCTAATCATAGATTTTAATTGAAATTTTTACTCCTATCACAAACAGCAGCACTAGTTCCCATTTCAGGAAACAACCCTTGTAAACTGGTTCCGAATTATGTATCAGTTTTCGGATGATAACTCAACACTCTCTTGCACCAATATCGTTTGTACATCCCCCTCGTTAACCTTCCTTCCCATCTATAATCACACTAATACCTTCAGTCTCTCTAGTATACTTTTTCTATGCACCACACTTTTATATATTAAGTAGCCACAGTGATTTAGTGGCTAGATATCTGAGTGCGAGCACTGCCAACCCAGGTTCGATTCTTCGTGATTTATGCTTGGGTAGCTGGTTATAGGTCAACTCAGCCCTTTATCACTCAGAGTTCGACAAATGAGTACCAAATATACTTGGGAAGTTAACCGAGGATCCAGCGTCGGGCTAACCACTCGGCCTGAGCACTAATAAGGAATTTGTACCCCAGGCTAAAAGAAACGGAGATGGGTACCGCCTGATGGGACTTCTTAGGTTCGGGCAGACTTCAACTTCATATATCGTGCTAATAAGTAATAAAAAGGTTTATTAACATAAATCCCGCTTCCTTCACAAAGCGAAGTTTTCAAATAAAATAATATCATAAAGTAGCCCAAAAGATTTGTTGAAAAAGAAAACTCACGAGAACTCGTTAGAACCTTAACTAGCAAAACGAAATAAAAATTCACATGCAAAAAATTAGAGTAAATATTTTAGTAAGGATGTATAATTCAACAGGTTACAACGTACATTTAATTTGATTCAATAGAAAATAATTCCATATTTGAATTATTTTCGTCCACAAAATTAAGATTTTGAATTGCGAAGAACATTCAACAATTATTCACATGCAGCAACGATCGGTATTCATTGTGAATTTAGAGAGAGAGAGTTAATGTGACTTATAGTTCTGTCCCCCCTTTTTTAAAACTTAAATTAATCAATCTAAAATGCTCTAGTTATATGAATTCTTAACAAGAAAAAATAAATTATATTACTATTGCGTTTCCCGAAATGGCAGCGAACAGAGTGGAAGAAAAGGGAGCCCAGGCGACATCCTTCACTTCATTTTCGAAAAAGAATTCGAATATAGAATACCTGAGGAAAGAAGTCAAAACTTTGTTAATGGATTTCTATCACGACTGAATGTCACGGAGTGAACACTATATCTACATTTAGTTTGGGTAGACACATCCATACGGGAAAGGTAAAATAAACAGAATATCTTTCGATATTTTACAGTTGTATTAAAAATTAATTGTATTTATAAATTAAGTAAAGGTTCATTACAAAGCCCAAAACTCTTTTATAAGAATTTTATCTTCTTCTAATTAGAATTTAGAAAATAAACTTTTGTCGCGATTGTTATTTCACTTTTACTCCGTAACCTGCATTTAATTTAGTTTGCGCGAGGTGCCCTAACAAGTTATCAACCAAACTTTTGGTTGCTGACTACTAAGATGAAAAACAATTTTTAGGGATTCGTCAGAATATCTTATTTTTAAATATCTTCTTTACGCAATTGTTTGACAGAAACAGTACAATATTTTTCTATGCTCTTGAAAAATATTAAGTTTTTAACTAACAAGAAATGAAATAAAATAATTACTTTTAGTCAGTTTAAGTTCACTACCAACTTTGTAAAAAGAAAGATAGAAATTACTTATTTTTGGTCACTGAGTAGTTTTAGTTACCATATTTCGTACACATACAGGATATTTCAAAACTAATAGGCAAAAACTTAAGGGGTGATAGAAAACATCTAAATAATTCGAGATAAAAACCAACGTTTTTTTTTAAAAAAAAAACGTTTATATATGGTGGCATTTTCGTACTCTTCAAGTAATTATAAAATCTTATCATTTTCATCAATATCTTCATTCTATATTGTTATAAAATAATTGGCCAAGCAGTCCGTGCCATATTTGGTAAGTTTAGAGATATTTTCAATACTAAATTTTCATTAAACCTTAAATTTATTTTTCAGATGAAACTAAGAAGCCAGCCACTGGTAACGAGCCAAAAGATGTCCAGAAGAAGGCCGGCAACAGTAAGGAGAGAGTAAGAAAACATCGTAGAGGAGGTAAGAAAATTTAAACATAATTTTACTTATAATTTATTTCATATTTTTTTCAGGATGAAGTGAGCAAGACAACAACAAAGGTTGGCATTTATTCGCCATGCCAGCCTTGATCCAGAAGGATTTATCGATCCTAGTGCTGTTGAAGCAATATATATATATATATTTAAATATTAGTTAAAACTTGTCGCAGATGTTTAAATATTGCATTGTTAGGCGAGTAAGAACGATTCCCAAAGTTTCAGAGCTCTAGCTTGATGGGAAGCTGGTTAAATTAAATATCGAAAATTTAATGACACACTGATATATACGCACAGAGACACACACCAAGTGAAATGCACAAAAAAAAAACATCTAAAAAAGCAATTTTCACCCCACAATGCATAGGCGGAGAGCAAGCACAATAAATCCCCTGACGGCGCAGTAATTTGAGGAGGTGTGGCAACGTTCAGTAATCAGGAAAAAGCTACGTGTCCTGAAATCCACGGCAGAAATGACGATATGTAAGAAAACTCGCACTTCATGCTTTCCATTACAGCGCCGTCTAGCGGTTTATTGCGCTTGCTCTCCGCCTATGCATTGTGTGGTGAAAATTGCTTTTTTAGATGTTTTCTATCACCCTTTAAATTATTGCTCATGAGTTTTGAAATACGCTGTATTTTATTTGCATAACAGCTGCATGCGACTCATCAAACACGATGTGGCCACCCCTGGAATATTTTAGTTTTAGTTTTTATTAACGTCGGACTAGAAGCAACACGAGGGCTATTGGCGACGGACCTCGTAGTTTTGAACTTTGACGAGGACGACACCTGAGCTGGCACCCCCTCTCCTAACATCCACATCACGCCAAAGGGAGGACTTTGGGCCCCGACAGATTTAACATGCACCAGCTTCGGCTACACGGCGGGTCTTTAGTGGCCAGGGATAGAACCCGTGACTGAACGAAAACCGCCGGCCGTGAATCCGAGGTCGTGAACACTAAGCTACCGCGGGGCCCCCTGGAATATAGACTGGTCTTTTGGTATAAGTTCGATGACAATTCAAGCTCTATTTCCAGACATTATCGAGAACCCGATTCTCTCACCTCTCCGTGTGATCCCAGATCTGGATGGTATAATCCTCGGCGCAAGACAGAAAGACCCTCGGATGCAGGTGGTTCCAGTGGACTCTGTGGACTTGGCTCCTGTGCTCCAGATAGGTGGCGTTGCATCGTTTGTCATTGAACGAACCTCGATGAATGAGACCCATCTCCGTACCCACTAGGAACAGTTCTCGGTCGTGGGGGTTGACGGAGAGAGTCGACGCACAAGCTGAGAGAACACGAAACGAAAAAGTATCAAAAAGCGCTTTTTTAAAACAAAAAAAAAAGTCTATAAACGTAATTGTTGAAAGTGTTTTTCACCGTGTTTAAATAATGCAAGTAATTCAAAAAAGTTTATTTATAAAGTAATACAAAATTTAAAAAAAAAAAAAGAAAAGAAAAACAGACTTATCTTTATTAAATGGTAAATTTATGATTTATTTTCAAGTTAATACACAAATTTTATAGCTGTTTGACAAAATAGCACTCTAGTTTGTGCAGAATTATTCTCGTCGTTAGAACAATCGTAACAAAAATATTTTGTATTATTAAATTAACCGTATAGCGTATTACATGGTTCTTCTTTAACACGGTTTCAGAATCAGGGAAACATTCATACATCTCACGTTACCAGACTGGACAACCGAACGAAGTCTCCATCGCTATTAACAGCTGCTTGCTTTTAAAATAGTTTCCTCACACTGTATTAGTAATAATTTTTACCAATATTAAATTGCTTTGTCTAAACTTCGTTCTTCTTCACACAGCAGAATACGTTAAATTTCTGGGCTCAGCACCGAACAACAAAGTACTGAAACCATAATTCTTGATCAAAACAATAATTCTAAATTCTACAGTTCCCTTACATTTTTAAATCCTCCAAGTGTTTTTCTGAAACGTTACGCTATTGCTTGTTTTTAAATTTCTAAAATTTAATTTTTGATATCCGTTGACTTTTAACTACTTCCGGGCAAGTGTAGATTCTTATGCTCAGGGTCCTAATATTTCTTTCAACCAGATCGGGGATAAAAGCCCGTGAGGATTAAGAACCTCGAACCGCTACCTATAAAAACGGTTTGAAAATGAATAAATCCCTGCTCAACACTTAAAGTTTTCAAGACAATATTTGAAATTAGGAAAATTCGGATATAATGTGAAAAGTGAAATCAGAGTATTTAATGCGCAGGACGTTTGATTGGACATTTTTCAAATGAGCATGACCTCTCGTATCAGAGTTACCAACAGAATTTTGAAATGTATTTAAATTATGAAAAAAATTACGATTAAATTAATTCATTTTTAAACATTATTCATTACTTATTAATCGTAATACCTTTGACGAAAATTATTTTAATAGAAATATTTCTTATAAAAAATAGCGTATTTTTTTCTAATTCCAATAACTCAACTCCAATTTTTGCGGATTCGCATAACTCGGCATTTTTTACGAATGTAACGATCGCCTAATATGGGGTCACCAGTACTTAAATCATTTAAAACAAATATGTTCTAAATAGATTAAGAGTATTAATTCTGGTTATGAGCCTTTTCTAAATGCGTGTTGGGATTTTAAATTTGATTTTTTTAAATTAGAGCGTATTGCAAAACCTACCATTTTGATCCTTGATTAATTGACGAGGTCGTCACTTCAGTTGTAAATAAATCATCTCGTAAAAAAAAGTTTCGACCTTGTTGCGTGGCTTCCGAACCTTTCTCTTATCTAATTTCGGTAAGCATAGAGTTGAGTTTTCATTTACTAGGTTGCCACATTGAACTGTGGAGCGCATTTTTACTCCCGTACTAATTTGCAACCTGTTACTCTTAGTGAAAATGTGCATTCGTTCTGTACTCAAGGATGATAAATTGTGTTAATTACAAAAATAACACAATTTATTTAAATGAAAGAATTCACACGTTGAGTAAACCATTTCTTAGGGTTATAGAGGTCAAACACACATTCTAACTACGAAAATTCCAATCCAAACACACAATTTCGTTTTCCATCGGCCACGCCCTATCTGTCCTGTCCCATTTTCACTTTCCTTCAGTTCGATCTTTTCCAGCTCGTTTTTTTTTTTTTTTTTTTCCCTCTCAAAAACGATTTCCGCACTTCCCTTGTATTTTCATTAGGCGGTCACCTCACAGCACAATGGTAAGCGAGTTTTAGATCTTCTCTTTTTTTGCTTGGATTCTTACTCTCTAAATTGATCTTCTCAACAAATATTTAAGAAGAGAAATGTCAACTATATTGATTCCACAGCTCTCAAAGCCGCCGTAACTAAGTGGGCATGTTCGCGAACTCTAAGGCCGACGTTGTTTCCGTCGTGTCGTGGGTCGCGACCTATGCATCTAAAGATCCGCCATGTAACGATGCTTATGCATGTTAAATCTGTTGAGATTCCAGTTGGCGTGGAAGTTTTGTGAGGGAGGTGCCGCCCAAGAATCGTCCTCGTCTCTTGACCGAGACTCAAAATTACGATGTCCGTCGCCAATAGCCCTCACGTTGCTTCCTTAGTGCACTGTGATGCTAATAAGCAACCAATCAATCAATCCAATGTTGGCCTCCTTATGAGAGTATTTTTCGTTCCTTCCTAAGATGAAATGAATTCGTTCACCAAGGAAACGGAGCCATAGTGATTCTTGTCGTGGACAATCTATAGTACGGGACTATCCTAATTTCTACATCATTCCTCAAGATGATATTGATGTCCATAATACTTAGTGATTTAACACTTTTCGATGTTGGCTATTCGCGATTTTTTCTTCACTTACATTGGGGCCCTTTTGTAATTTGAATGGCAAAAAATTCCAGCTCCTTATCAACCAAACTGAAACGTGATTAGTTAAATAAGACGAAAATAAAAAGTGTAATGAGTTGAATTAGGGATCGTGTTATAAAAGCGAAATAGAACTGAAAAGAAAAAGGAGGAAGACAGACGATTACGTCACGATGATGAAGGTTTGTTCGTTGAATGTATCTTTGTAGTTATTCTTTGGTATTAAAATTGGTTGGAATTGAATCCTGGTTAGAAAAATAAGAGCCGAATCTGCTATAATCGAGAAGTGTCTCAATCGGTGTGAGAGAGTTGATATGCTTAGACTTTATTGTTTAATTATAATCTAGGATTAAAGTGAGTTAAGAGGGAATCGAGAGATCTATGAACGATCATTATTAAAATAATATATGTAGAGAGATTATTTTATTCTGCTCAACTAAATATTGTAACAAAGATATCAACAAATCTTGCAGAATTCAAATAAGTAGATCCTATTCAAGTAGTCGCTTTCTGAATTGTCTTCTTACAACTGCTCTATTCACTAAAGCGTTCCTAAGACATCTTCTATCTAATTCACAACACTTGTTACGAAGTAAATATAATAATGCATTTTTCACGATTATTTCCCAAGACGAGATTCTCAATGTCAAACATCGAAATAAAGCAGCTCCAGAGGTTAGTTAAAGGGAAATGCGCGTGAGAACCCGTCGTGACTCCCTGCAACAAAGTAGCGATTCCGTCCTTGGAATATTATTGCCTCTTCCCGCTACCCTTGTCGCTTTCCTGCTCATTCTCAATGACGTCATTGCTTGGTTACTTTTGATGCGAAGTCAAAGGTCTATTACTTTTGGCGCTTTAGTTCATAATAGTGACTGATGCTACGCTAATTAAAAAGAGCCGCCAATGATTATTTAGGGTATGACATTGCTATCATTTGCATATTGAAGAGAAAGGAAATAATATCGTACCTGATTTTGATTCGATTAAGATAAAAAATTCCTTCTCCCAATTTTAAAGAATATGACTTCAATTTGGAACTTTATTTTTAAAAAGAAAAAAACTTTAAATTTACTAATATTCAAGGAGCATAACATTTAATACTTTTGTATGAATAAACATTTTTCTTCTTATATCAAATGATCCATATTTTGTATCCTGTATTGCATTGTCAAACAAGCTTTTGACTTTAAATGTTAACGTAAAAATTACACATTTATAAAAAAAATTCTTGCTTTTAAAACAAAGTGTGATAAAAGGATAGATGAATTATAATCATACTTGTTTATATAAACGCTGGGATATTTTATTATTATTTTTTTCGTATTTTGATTTTACTCCTGTTTGTCAACATATTATTAGAATGCAATTTCGATACACATTAGTGTTGTAAGAACATAGCTAATGAAAAATATACTATTTAATCCCAGATTTTCTCCTATTTTTTCAGAGGGATCCAATTTCATCTCTATTCCTTTCGGCGGAGGCTCTATTGACCAGTTTGTCAACCGGAGTGACGTCACAATGTCCAAGGAAAAAAGATCATTCTAAATCAGGAACACAAAAGAAAAATTCTTGAATAATTAAATAATTAGAGCAAGATACTTTTACTTAATTAAGCAAGATATACTTTTTAGCTGTAAGTTAAGTATTATAATTCATATTTATATTTTTGGCACAGAAATTGATGAAATTTGTAGGAGTTGTTTTCACCTAATGTCAAAAAATTGGTCCCGAAATCGGAACACTTGATCAGTATTAAAATTACGGAAATATTTAACTTTCTTCTCAAAAGAGTTTTATTGCCGGTGGGTGATCTTACAGGGAAGGAGAAAATATGCCAGCTATTTTAATAAGGAATAAATAAAGGCAACCTAGGGCAACAGACTTGACAACAAACGTATATCTCTTAATTTGGCGACAAAACTAGGTATCCCGAGACAAGTCATGAACTTCAAGAATAAATTTTGAGGGAATATATATGAGCAACTATGCGTGTAGTAGTTAGTGTATGTATCTCGTGCGACACTTGAGATCACGCATGTTGAGTTGTAATTGTGTGAACTTTAAATTCTGTAAATATTCTATATTTTCTATAAAATCTTGAAATAAAATTTAGATTGACTCCGAAAGAGTGCGCGCTCCCATTGGGAGGATCTTTCCTGCAATTGAAAACCAATCAACCACGTAACAATATTTATTCTTTAGGCATAGAAATTGATGAAATTTTAATGAACTAATTTTTAAAAAAAGTAGCCTGAATCGGAACACTATTTCAGATACAAAAATATTTCAGTATTAAAAAATCATTTTCAGGCTTCATTGGCATATTAAGAACACAGTACATTTTAATATGCGACAATGAATATGTCTACTTTCTTCATTTTCTATTCATTTTCCTGTTTCGATTCTTAAAGTTTTATACCAAACGAACTTTTAGCTTCGTATGTTGGAATGAAAAATTAAATCTTTATAAAATATTTGTAAATTGAAAACCATAGTTTGTTGAAACAGCATATGTGTTATAATTCATACGAGCACATTTTGAAAATTTGGGCTTTTTTTATCTGAAAGAAAAATTCTTCCGCGATTTTGAATATTGCTCTTGGACTTAAGCCGAAGAAATTTGAGTAATTATTTAAAAAAAACTCATTTTTTTTAAAAGTTCAATTCGTTGTTAAAGCTACGCAGTTTGGACTTAATTTAAAATATTTATATAATTCATGTTCCAGTTGTAACGCCATACCCACCAAAGCCGTAATAAAAACTAAAACAGGTTTTCATTATATTTAATTATATAAATTCTCAATGATTCTCAACTTCAGAGATAAAATGACAATAGGACTCAACTTAAGGTATATAGAATAATTAATCAAATTAAACAGACAGTCGTGGAATTATCCAATTTTAAATAATTCGCGATACTAGAAATTATCCATAATTTTAAAATCCTTGTGTTCCAAGCTTTAATAAGTGATTAAACATAATCCTCTTTATATATAGTACATTTCAAAACAACAATCTTCCTCTCGATAGCATCTTATAGTGAAATTGAGTACTGAAACATAAATATGCGGAGTACATAATTTAACATTTTATTTCAATCTTTAGATATATTAGCGAAGGAATGTTCATAAGAAAATTCCACTTCAGTTTTTGGATTTATTATTTTCATTCAGCCTGCGCCCATCTATGGCTGTTCAACATTGGAAGCCCAGCTTTCCAGTAGCAGTTAGGTATGCCAGCTGGTAGATTGTCGAATTCAGGGAAATTCCGGAGGTGATCACCGTCCATATGGAAGGTCCGACATAACGAGTATGTCTTATCTGGAACCAAACTGATACGTTGAAAATGTGCTTGTAAGTAGTCGTACGCTGTCGCAAAGCGAAAATTCGCGACGGCCTCATTGTATTCCAAATGGAGTACAACCCGTACCCCGCGACAAGGCACTCCCATCTTTTGTCTTTACTCAAGTCTTGAGGGGTTTTCCTGTGGAACTGTGATTGGTTATGGTGATTTGGTTGTATGCTGTTCTGAGTATTAATGAACACTCGGGTTGATTGAACTCGGCCTCAACCCCCCCCCCCTTTTGACATCGTCTCTTTCATTATCGTGAATTCCAAGAAGACTAAGAATGTGCAGCGACTCTCTTCTACAACAACGTTAGAAGTTAAAAGGCCTTACTCAACCAGTTCGATGAGATATCTTTTCAGCCTGATTGGTAAAACCGTTAACTTCGGACCCCTTGGTCCAAGGTTCGAAACAATGCTGCCACATCAAGGTCAACAACTCTCTCCCCCTCCTTGGGGTCGGAAAACCGCTGGTCACCGAAAATGTATTGTAACTGTAAGGCCCAACCACTGGTGATGAGCTCCACTAGTTTGTTGCGGTACTGGATTGTTCGTGGGCAGTCTGTGGCGTTGTTATTGCTCAGAGCTAAAATGTCTGCTTAGAGTCGAGAAGGAGATGATGCTTGGAGATAGAGTTGTATTTATCATCTAAAATACAACTTTTTTTTGGAAGTAGATTAAAAGCTGGTATTTTTAGCAGCTTCCTGAATGGCCCACACTTTCCCATTATCCCACAGTTAAGGAGTTTTCGAAGAGATTGCAGACATTATATCCGACGTTTGTTCCTTTTGCTTCTGCTAAGTAAGAATCGTCGGTGTAAATGCGTGTATAATTATTCGTTTTGCGTAGTAAAGTATGAATGGTTTCTAGAGCGTATAAAGATTTTTAGGGTGTAAAGTACCTGGGTGAAGATGCACCTCGAGTAACACCAAATCTGCCTATAGCGAGCCTCCAGTTTAAATCGTGAAAGAATTCACACAGGAAAATTCCCTTTCTATTTTTAGATTAAAGAATAAAGGAATTATCACAGAAAAATTCCACTTCAATTTTTAAATTAAGCAGTGAAGGATTAAGTGTGCTATTAAGTTCTAAACGGAAAAAAAAATCAGTACTGTAAATATTGAAGAACTGCTTTCTAGTATTGTTTCATCTTACAGAGAGAATGACATCTTCACGTTACATTAGTCGCATCAGTCTCAGACATGCCATCATATTTGTTCAATCTGGTTAATATGAGCTAATTTTCTCAAGTTCTAAAAGTACGAAGTACAGCTATTTGAAAAAGTGCAATATTTTTGCGGAAAATTATATGAATCTCGAATTATTCCCTATAACGTCTTCTAGATTTTACGTATGTTTATGGCTAAGCTTCTAACATACTTCTTTAAAATATGTCTTTAAATGGCTTTTTTTGAAAAAAAAAAAAAAAAATCTGACATTATTGATATTTTTGAACATAAGTACAAACATCTGTACTACGTCACACGAGTGCACAAATACATCTATTAGCTTGTAGATATGTTAAAGTTGTTTTTTTTTAAAATACAATTATGTTGAAAAATTTTACAGATAAGATCACTATTGTGATTTGTGGCACAGGAGAATATAAAGCAAATTTAAAACATTCATTCTAAATGTAAGATTTCGTTAACATTCAAAATATATACCTTTTCTTCTTTTTAAAGAAAAAAATTACTTACGAGAAGGAACATCCAGTTTATGATTTTACCATCAAGAGAAACGGAACAAAGCTTCAGTGGAAATTTATCTGGATGCCATTCTACCTGCGAAAAATAATGAAATATATTGAAATATACGAGAGACAAAAAAAAAATGTTTCAAAATTTTAAAATCAGCAACTCTTCTTATTGAAATTCTCATGCATTATACGGTTTATATTACAGATTAATATGATTTCATAGCATAAATAACTCTTGATATTAAGGTGGAAAAAAATTGAACTATAATCAATTAGAGGCAAATATTAGTATATAATTACGAGAAAATCTTCATTCTAGCATTTTAAGACAATTTTTACAACTCCAATAAAGGTAATGTTTAATATTCGTGATTTTTTCAGCATTTTAATTCAATTAATTCGAGCCTTAACTAGCCATCAGAATTTCATTTGATCGAAGAACACTTTACTGTTGCTAGATGAAAGCCAAAGTTTCTCTCTCTCTCTCTCTCTTTGTCCCTCCGTATTTTTTGTATTAACCTCACATTAAAGTTTGACACTTTTGTCAAATTGTAATGTTATTTCTAATGTGTACTATTTCCCTGTTTTAATTTATACACTTCGATAAATTTAAATACAGCTGAGATGTCTAGCATTGATCGCTTTCCTGAGATTGCGTCGACCATTTTGCTGCGATACTGGCTTAATGAAGATTAATGTATTAAGTAATCCTCCAGGGAGAAGCGCACTATAATATACCATCTGTTTACAAGAACGTTATTATTCTATTTATTCTGAAATGAAGTTTAGAACTCTTTATCAATGTAAAGTTTCATTCTTGTTATTTCTCACGGATTCGCTTACAATTTATGTTGCTGTACTTGAATATGTTGTATAATTGTAGAATAACTTTTTCCACTGCAAAGTAAGATGAAACTCTATAAACTGGTGACCTGAAAAAGGAAGACGACAAATAGAAGACTGCAACTCATTTATCGATATGCATCGGTAGAAGTACCGTGAAGATCAGGTCTCTGAATCTGTAAACACCTTAAGCGCATTACTTCTATGGCAGAATTTGTTAATATTAGTTCTTTATTTTATTGAATAATCGAAATGTGATAAGATATTGGTTGAAAGCGGAAAAAAAAATGTTGATGTTAAAGGTGTAAATGGTTCGAACGCGGGTTGTGATAGAATTACGATTAGGGTTCTGAATTTTGGGTCAAATAATTCTAAGCTATTTTTGATGCAACTTGAGTTAATGGACGTTACGGTTGAGAAAACTAAAGGCTCTGGATCCTAAAACTCTTTCGCATGCTACGGATGTAGTGTGTGAACCATCTGAACATCCATACACAGCACTTAAATTCTTATACTGACCCACTTTGAGGTGTCTCGGAAAAAAGCGGCGAAGAAACAAATAGAAGGTTTAGAATTAGGTGATATATCTCCATCTGCGCTACTCAAGCAAATGGATTATTTGAGTAAGAACCACTTGAACGAAGCCTTTCTAAAAATATTTGGATGAGGTGCTTATCGTCCAAGATTTGAGCTGGAGGTCGGAGGGTCTAAATTAATTAGCCGAAATAGCAAACAAAATCATCGAGTTTTCTTAAAGATGTATTAATTCTGTGTCTGATGTAGGGTCAGCATCTAATCATGACAATAAATCTTTGAGATAAACAACTGTTAAATTGTAGCAGCAAACAAATGAGATTTCTAATCCAGTCAAGTCATTGCGCACTTTGCCGAGACTGTACTGCGGACGAAGTTCATCGAATTCTAGAGCTAGAACTCTCAAAACCGAGAAAAATGGTAACACTGGCACCCTTTTAGATATAAGGAAAAGGCAGAGCAGTTTATGTCTACTTGGGCTTTTAAACAAAAGAAGAAGAAAAAAAAACTTGAATCACCTCCAGTAGTATGTAGCTCTGACTTCTGTTTTTAGCAGTGCAAGTGGCAAACTTCATGTGACTGATTTAAACATTCAAACAGGATTTCTTATAGGTACGGGTAGTTTTTGGGATTGGTAAAGGATTTTTCTCTATGCTGTTAATGTTTCCAGAGTTGAAACAGTCGGTGCAAAACAGTTGATTTAGGTTTAAGCAGCAATTTGCAATGGCGTTTCGTTGTTGCAGATGTAACATAATCGGTGCTGCTTTTCTATGGCATTTTGGTATGTTCGTGGACTTGAAGAAATTCTGTTCGATTGACTTTAACTAGTCCTATGCCTAGGGGCAAATACACTGTACGTGATATCCCTGTAATGAAAACCAACATCGGTAATTCGGTGTACATAGAGATGTTGCGAAAGCTTAAAGAAATTACCCAACTTATCTCATCACGAAACTGTGCATTTCATACCTACTATTGAACTTCCTGTTAGTGCATCAGTTCATCGGTTAAATCCTGAGCCACTCAAAATTGCTAAACATGAATTTGAGTATATGTAGAAAAGAGATATTTGTAGGACATTTAAGAGTTATTGGGCTATCCTCTTGCAAATGGTCTGTAAAGGAACTTCTAATTGCTGACCTACAGGGATTATGGGACCTTGAACCGTGTTACTGTACTAGACAAATACTCCATTATCCATACTTAGGGTTGTATGTATATGCTGTGGGGGAAGAGTGTGTTTTCAAAAATAGATTTGGTGTGCGTGCATATCATCAAATACCTCCAGATATCCCGAAAACTGATTATTACTCCTTTCGGACTCTTTGAATTTCAGTTTCAAAATTTTGGCTTGTGTTCAGAGGTACAGACTTTTCAGAGATTTAGAAACGAAGTCTTACGGGGACTCGATTATTGCTCCTATAATATTATTGGTATCTTGATCGCCGGTGAAAATCAAATTGAGCTTAAAAAAATATTTGGAAGAAATTTTCAGCCGATTTACGGTATCGTAATAAATGAGTTTTAGTTTGAATTCGGTAGACATGATATATTTTTTGAGCATACAGTTAATCGCAAGCAATGTGCACCCCATCAGGCTAAGGTTAAGGCAATTATCGATTTTCCCAAACCCGCAACTATTAGAGATTTACGGTAAATCAATATCATTGGGTTTTTTTTCCTAATATTGCAACTACTTTGATGCTGCTAAAAAAACTGCTTATTAGTGCAAAGAAGCGGGATAAAAGAGATGTTTGGTGGGGTATATTGAAACTGAAAAAAGTTTTCAGGATATTAAAGTTGCTAACGAAGAAATAAATTTAACTTATTCTAAGCCGTCCTACATATCAATTCAAAATAACACAACCCTACAAACTCTTGTACAGAGTAATCTAAAAGGTTAATTATCTGATCTGCAGAATTCTATTCCGGAAACGCTGACGAGATGAGGAAATCTCTGTCGGAGGATTCCACTAAGGTATTAATTAATAGCTTGGTAATTTATTTTCAGATTATAATGACATGGTGCACTGCACACAAATGCACATAACAGTAAAAAGAAATTAATTACAGGTTTTTATTAGTTGCTACGTCGTTCATTCATCTATACAGAATAACAGCAATTTTTTAATTGTTAAGTACGAAGACTCCACGCGCATGCTTGAAATGAGTCTTCAATCACAGGCTGGGAGAAGAGCGCGAGACGCAACAGGTGCTATGGCTAAAACAACGCTTTTGTACCATTCTTCTGTTAATGCAAAATTAATATTGATCACAGATTGTAATGACTTCGCAATGGGGAAGTACTACAAGAGATCTCTCTTAAGAGTTCCAGGCCTCTTGTTATCTTTTCAAAGAAGATCTCGCCTGCACCATGCGACTATTCGACTTATGACCGAGAGCTGTAGACGACATATAGCGCCCTATAGCATTTCAGATACATGTTAGAAACTCGCGTTTCTGCCTTGGATCACAAGCTTTGATATTTGCATTTACGCAGAAATATGAGAAAATTCCTCGTAGACGTTTGAGACAATCGGATTTCATATTACAGTCCACCGCGGACATTAAATATCTACCTGATAAAGGTAATGTGGAAGCGATACTTTATCTAAAATTTGTGAGTTGCAGTTTTTGTCTCTGCCTGATTTAGAATTATAAGCGGATGTCCAGAATAATGAGGAAGAATTAAGATCGACTTTGGAAGTCAACACAAAATTCAATAGTAATTTACTCGAAGTACCAGTGTCAGATGGAGATAGGCCCCAGTATGCTGACAACAGATTGTTCCTCACGATGTCATAAATGGAATCAGGACTAGATTCCATTGTCCACTAGCCTTGAAGCTCTTGATTTTGCCTTAAAGTTGAAGCTACCATTCTAAAATTATGAATATCAAAAGTCCGGTTCTTCAGCAGTCTCGTAAGTGGTTAATTGATTACTCGAATTATAACCATTAGATGGCGACTATATATCTGAATTTGATCGAAAATAATACTAAAATGTTTGCTATGCCTGATATTTTTACAGTTGTACATTTAAAAATAACTTAAAATCCCAAAGTATTAATACACTAATTATTTTCAGAAAAATTCTCAATTATTAGTCACATCAATCAGCAAAAGATATTTACTATTATATCCACTAATAAGCTACTAAAGTAAACTATTTATGATGTAATATCCAAATATATTATATTCTAATAGAATCCTTTCAGGATATTCTTCCATCAAATGCTTTCCTATTTCATGGAGATTACTAGACACACTCCAATAGTAGAAAGTGCAAACAGTAAAGGGCCATATTGCAAAGCTGGCGAAAAGTACTTGTACCGCCATACAGAACGCAGCACCATAAAATGTCGCGTACTGCGTATCGCCAACATAGCCGTACCATACCATGCCTTCGCAGTATATACAGTACCGCAAAGCACACCATGCCAGCCACAGCCCACCAGCAAAACGCTTAAATACCGAAAAGCGCGCTAACGCGTAAAAGCCGCTGCTGTACGCAGCCTTTTGCCATGGCTTTATGCAAGCGGTAGGCACTTTATGGCCGCTTGGCATAAAACGCCGCCGCAAAAGCAAAATAAAAGCTTGCCTTTGAATCTGAATTAGAAGAAAAGAGGGACGAGAAGTTACCGAAAATTCAAGAAGGAGAATGAAAATTACGAAGCTATAGGGTTACAGGATACCAGTATTGAAGAAAAAAAGTGCTTGTTGATGGAGAACAACTTCAGTCACCAACAGGAAAAAGTTTGATTCTGAACCGAAAGAGAATAAAGAACAGAAATTATCTAGAATCCAGGAACATAATGAAAGTTAGCATAAACCATGCAGAGACAAAATATCGTTAACAGAGGGAAAAAAGAAGAAGCGTTAATGCTTCAGCGATGCTACCAGATGATAAGAAGTGCAACAGGAAAATACAGAAAGAATAAAGAGAACAGGAAAAAAAGAAGACAGCAACGATGTCAGAAGCATTCACACATGTGAAGGACAACAATTAACTAGAGCTCAGAAGCCAATGAAAATTTTAAAGGATGATGGGGAGAAAATATTCTCATTGATGATGGAAAAGAAAGGAAACAAGTTCCTCAAAATATTATATACCAATTCCATTACAGTTAAGGAAAAGCTAAGTTTTGCGACAGACAATTAAATTAAGGACAGAACAGGGGGTTAGTTTCCCCTCCGCAGAAAAAGATACAATTTAAAATGAAGGAGCGATTCAAACGCAAAGGAAGAGAAAACAATAAAGGAACCCGCAACATCCCGAGCCGTAAAAGAGTCACCAAGAAACATGCTTTGGAGACAAACATCCATTTAGAAAAGATTCTGCAGACAGGGACTTTCAGCAAAAAATAAAGAAAAGAGATATCGAACTCCAGAGGAGAGGGTCCCCTCTCAAAGCGAAAAGGAAGCACGTTTGACCCTGGAGGTGTCAGCAGTTTACTCACTGAGGACTAGTCTCCGTTCCCCTTTAGTAACAAGAGATCAGACACCTGCAAAGTTACGCAGTCTGAAGAAAAAAAAAAAAAAGATAGAGAGAGAGAGGAGTCGAAGGGCAGGAAACAGACCCACCCTCCCCAAGCCGACACGTGAGGAGAAAACCCCGCCCCCACTTATTACAACCAGGGTTACCTATGGCTGATGGACACCTTATTGACCAAAGAGACAAAATTTGCCAGAAGGTCCAGTGGACACTTCGGAATGTGTTTTCTCAATCCCTTTGATCTGAATGGGTAAGAGAATTTTTTTTATTTCTTTTAGAGGGCTTCATGACAAACAAGGGACTATAAACACATTATTTTGCAAGGAACTTTTTTAAAAAAGCAAACAAAAAGAAAGAAATTATTTGTATTAGGAATATTAATGAACAAGCTTATTTTCCCATGGAACATTAGAATATTTATGGACTGAGTATTTAAAGAACTTTAATCGTTTTATCTCAAAAAAAAAAAAAAAAACTATTGATTGATGTTGTTTTTTTAAGATGTATTTGTTTATAGTTTTGACAAGGATAGTACTTTTAAATATATCAACGATGTTTTATTTTGATTTCATTATTTTGAGAAATTATATATTTTGCATAAGAATTTAATGAATGATGCTGAAAGTTAATGAGTTTTAGCGGATTACGCGTTTGAATCTTAGTGTGCCAGTACAAAGTTTTATGTTTATGTGATCTTTTTATGATGAGAAGAATAATTGATATTTCAAGGTAATATGCTCAACGAATTTTATTTATGGTAATGATGTAGGAATATTTATTATATGTATATTGGGAATATATTTAAGATTTGACTATTAATTGGAGCAAAGATTACAATTTTTGTAATGATTTATTTTTGTAAGATTTATTTAGGAATGTGCTTTTGTAAGGATATAAGAATGGATTTTGCAATGATTTGAATGATCTTTGTAGAATTTTAGAGTGTTTTGATGATTGTGTTATGTTAAAGAATTTATTTTGTTCATGTGAACCTTTTGTGAGCCTATAAGAGTTAAGCATGATAGAAATGAGAATATCAGAAAGGAGAATTATATTTAAATATGTAAAAAAAATTAAAAAAAAAAGGAGGAAGAAGAAAATAAATTGCCTTTACTGCCGTACTTGCAAGGCCAAATGGCTGCTGCCGCCATGGCTGGCAAACCTGTACACAAAGGCTGGCTATATGTGCAGCCCCTGGCAAAAGCCGCGGGCTGGTTTGCTTTGCTAATATACCAGCCGCAAACCTGCCAAATAGCAACATAGCCTTACTTTTAAAATGGCAGCACCGTAACATGGCTAGCCTTTTGTACCGCCATACTTCGTGGCACAGCACCCGTAAAGCCTTGCAAACTGCCTGCCTTGCATTGCCGGCAAAATGGCTAATGCCGTACCGTGCCGTAGGCGTACGCAGTGGCAGCCTTTTATACGTATACAGTAGTGATATTTGCTATTTTAGGTAGTGAGGAATTTGAGTATTGATGTTTGTGTACAATTATCGATATTTGCTATTTTAAGCATTTGAAGAATTTAAGTATTGTCTTGCGTATAATTATTGATATTTGCTATTTTAGGTTATTTGAGGAATTTAAACATTGATATTTTGTGTATGATTATTGATATTCGATATTTTAAGTAATTGAGAATTTAAGTAATGATGTTTGTGTGTAATTATTGATATTTTGCTATTTTAGTGTTTGAGGAATTTAAACATTGATATTTTTTGTGTATGATAATTTAATGGTTTTTAAAAGTGTATCGGTTATTAATGATTTTTGTGTTAGTGGAACTGCACGAATTGGGACAGGTAGCCTTATCAGATAGCCGGGCAACTGTGCTTTCACTGCTTGGAGCCTGCCTCTGGGGGGCGTTCATTTGTAAAGGAGAGTGTGATGTCACAATCCCTCGATCGAACTTGACCGAATCTCGAGGAAGGCTGTTGTAAACGAGCGGTAGTAAGAAGAATAAATATTGTTGTTGTTATACAACCCGTGTTTGTCTGGAGACAACCGTGAACTGAAATCTGGTGATGATGATTAGTTAGTTTAGCTAGTAGTAGTTATTGGTGTAGTATTATAACA
>BMAW01089913.1:565544-583776 GCA_019974015.1 Nephila pilipes
CAGTAGAGGGCGCACCGAACGGCATCGTCGCGCTGAAAGCGGTATCCCGGAATGCGGTAGGAGAACAAGTTCTGACACGAGCGAAGGTCGGGTCTTTTTCCGAATGGTCTCAGCGAGAATGCTGAACGTCTGTATATCTTTTAATTATTGTCCCTTAACTGTTGTGCGTTGTATGCAATAATCGTGTTAAAATTGTGAACAGCATTTGTCCCGTCCTTTACCCCTGAACCGTCTTCGCCTTCTTTAGAGCAGATTCACAGGAAGTAACTATTGTTTTCAATGCTGCTTGATTTCAGATGTATAATAAGGAATCCAGGTCTCATCGGTGGTGGCAACTCGAATCAAAAGGACGACGGCAACTCAACGTGGCAGCAATTAAAATTTCGTGCCATTAAAAAGATGGTAGTACACAATTGTAACAACAACTCACCTTAGGAGTGTCGTCTGTCGTCAAATTAATGGCCTGTTTTGAACTCTCCCCATCCCTTGTAATAAACAAGAATAATCGGATTGCTTTTCGTAAGACTTTACAATAATCAATTCCAGCTAGGAAGTTATTTCATTGTTAGATACAAGAATCTATTCTCAAAAAAGAAGAAAATAATTTTTTAAACTAAGAAAGCATTCAACTTTTACCTAAATTTGCCACTGACATATTTTGATCCAACATTCTTTCACAAAGTCTCAAGTATTTACTACATTTCTCTTGAAACTGAAAAACACGAATCAAGAAGAAGAAAAAAATGCATTAGTAACTGAAATTTAATGCTCTCGAAACAGATTTCATTAAAATTTTGAATTACGTCTTTAGAATTAATTAATGTACACTAAATGTGTGACACTCTTCCCTAAAGCTACAGTTTCCTGAGAAACCGGTGCAAATATCCAGCGGCCGTAATATTGTGTTGAATGACATCATTAAAAAGTTGTCTATACGAACCAAACATGTGATTTTCTCACATGCAACGCTCTTAAGGGAACCACCCAATCTGATTTACATTGTGGCCGCGGTAACCTAGTGGTCATAGTCGCGGACTCGCGGCCGGCGGTTTTCTTCGTGTCGTGGGTTCGAGCCTTGATGCTACTAAATACTCCCAGTGCAGCCGGGGCTGATGCACATTAAATCTGCTGAGGCCCAAAGTCCTCCCTTTGGCGGAGTGTGAAAGTTAGGAGTGGGGTGGCGGCTAGCTCAGGTGTCATCCTCGCCCCTTGACCAAGGTTCAAATCTACGAAGTCAGACGCCAATCGCTCTTGCTTCTAGTCTAGTTGTTCTTTTAAAGAGACAAAACCAATCAACCAATCTGGTTTACATTCAAAAAGTTCTCTTCCTCTAGCGCCAGATAACGGCCCTACATTCCAAGGAAACCATAGCTTTAGTACCCAGTTCAGTCAATAACTAGACACGCAGGCAAATCATTAAACTATGTTTATTCTGCGTAATAATAATAATTAAAAATAAACGTTTGTTTTACGAATGTGGAGTGATAAGTAATTTTCGACCGAAACCAAAGATTATAATTATAATGTTCGACTTTCCTCGATAAAACACTTAACAGAATTTGGTACATGAACAAAACATATATAAACCAGGTTCAACTCAAAATCTCAGCTGTCTGACGATCACTTAGTCTTTCGTCACCCCAATGTAATATACTCTATAATTTCGCTAATTTTCTATCTCCTCTCAGCATTTAAAATCATTTGATCTCTCTATTTCATCCTCCTCTTCTATTCAGTACACTTTTATATACAAGGGCCATTCAATATTTCAACACACAAATATCTCTACAGCGAAAATGGTTTATTAAATTAATGCAAAATTTTAATTACTTATCCGTGTAATCTCCTCTAACTTCTTTGAACTTGTACTATACTTTTAGGATTCACCGCGAAGAATTCTTTACCTTGATTCCGAAGCCAGTTTCGTTATTCGATGTCGTTTTCTTTTAACTTGATTCTTCGCAAATCTTTGGGTCAAACAAATAAAAAGATACAAGGTCAAGATCAGGGCTGCAAGGAGGATGAGATGGAAGTTTCCAACTCCCTATATAAACAGTTCCCAGCGTCAATTGTGCTGTATGAGGTCGAGCGTTGTTTTGTAGCACATGTTCGCCTTTCCCCTTCCATCCTTGGACATTTCCCCTTCAATGCGGGCTTGATTTTCTTCTCAATCTTATCAAAGTTCTAAGGCTGTTGATAAGGTAGGTACTCGACTTGTCGGTGCCACTTTTGGAACGACTTTAAAACTCTTCCAGTCATGCATAAAAACTAGCACTGCTCATGCAATTACTACTGAATCCTTTGTTCGTACGAGAGCATGTTTCTGAAGGTTTTACACTTTTCGAATAAAAATCGGATAACAGAATGCTGTTTTGGAAAAATGTTTTCTTTGAACGAACATACCATCGTAACTAAGAATTCAGAGATTGTGTTTAAGTAGATATAACTCAAAAAACTGAATAACACTCAGCGCAAGGTTACCAGTTAACACTTACGAAAGTTTCAATCGAAAGTTGCTATTTCAAGTTTGAATTTCCTTCACGAAAAATGTTTGTCTATTAAAATATTGAATGACCCTCGTAAGTAGAATTTTTTTTACAAAAGTCACAGTTTATTCATAAGGCGAGGTTCTCAAATCAGTTTAAATCATGAAATATCCAAAAAGGTTGGTTGGAGGGAAGAAAGCATGAGAATCCGTTACTAAGGGTAAATCCTAAAATAGACAAGGTGATGCAACTCAAGAATTTTTGCTCTAAAATTGAAAACAACCTCTTTGGTCTGTATGAAGTATTCATTGAAGGTTTAGCAAGGTACATCTTAATGAAAAATGTAATCTAAATTTCCTTTCGCAGTACAAGATAATTTCTGTTGCTCGAAACATCCTTGTAAGTTCTTAAAAGTTAGGTTCTCGTCGTTTCTCGTATAATCGTCTCAACATCGTTATACGCACGATCTTTTCGCATCTAGAAACAGGAAAATACAACACTGGGCTAGATCCAGTCAGTAGGGTGGATGATCACACTCTATGAGCGAACTTATGGCCAGAAATTCGCGAACAATCACTGTAGAATGTGGAGGGGATTGCTCTTATGCAGAAGTGTTATCTTCAGTGTTTAATGCGTCTGTAGAGGGCGTTTTGTAAAGGAGGTGAGTGTAAGATGTCACTCACACAACTCCCTCAGATCAGACTCGGAAGAGAGATCGGTGTCAGTGAGCAAGGGAGAGAGTTTGCACTCGTGAGTAGGGATCGCGAGGTGATTTGAAGCGCTAAAAGTAATCTGCGCTGATCATCAATGTAGAGTGAAAAAAAATAGGAAATAAAAAGAACTGTTGTTATTAGTTTAAAAAGTTGCTAGCCTATTCTTATCTGAAGTTTTAAGAAAAGGGAAAGTAAGTTAAGTTATGAAAAGTAATTAACTAAGAAAGCCAAATTAAGAAAAGTAAATAACAATCAAAGTAATGTTGTTAATAGTTTATTATTAAGAAAAGTAAGGAATGTGTGATGAAAGTGACAATTAACAAATCAGAAATGGTAAGAAAGTTGGTTGGTAAAAGTGGGAAAAAAATAGTTTAGTGTTAAGTTCTAAAGTAAAAAGTTTTCTACAGAAGCGCTACCCTTTATCGTGACGTAAATTTAGCAGTTCTCGAAGAACTCGATCCTTCAGAAGTTTAAGAGCCTTCATATAAAATCGTCTGCGCAGACGATTTCATTAAATTTAGCTCACACATCGGGGATCTATCGAATTATAATTCGTCGATTGGGAAGGACACAAGTCATCACATGTTCAATGTTGCTTTCAGCAACGGCGGTCGAAGGTCGCCCTGACTTTGAGTCATTCCCACACTCCTTATGGCTCTCACTGAAACTGCTGTTTTTCTTCAGTGCATGACCTTAATAAACAATCGTCATCATTCCTTGAACTTCTTGAGAATTTTTTCCTAGTATTATCAAAAATTTGATGCTCGGTCTTTGTTCGGTAATCACATCCATTTCCGACAGAGTGTAAACTAGTTATGAACAACAGAACCAATCGCAACTCGAACACCTGTCCGGAAGGTCGGACGAGTACTGACTGGTGATGAAACTATAGTCAATGTCGCTCAGTGGGTGACGAATCATATAAATAGGGTCGCCATATTCAACTAGTTCGCGTATTTAATGGAGTATATTACGTAATTGTAAGGAAAATTGGGAAATAGAAAGAAATTATTGTAACTTTTAAACTATTTGAACTTAATGTCGATGGACTCATACGAAGCTCTGAAAACTATAAACTAACAATTAAATTTAATACCGGTCAGGAGATTCAAAATTTCCGAGGTAAAATTTCGTCATCTTTTGGAAAAAAATGAATATGTGAAACATAAATTCACATTATTTTAGTGAAAATGCCAGTGAAGGAATTAAAAAGATTGACATTTATGGAAGCTTCACTCCCATCTCTCGACTTCTAAGTAAATTTAAAGTAAAACAGGACACACTTTTAAACAGATTAGATCAGATAGAATTAATTGGAATTAATGCCTGTAAGAATTGTAATTGCGAAAACAATTACGAGAGTTGTCTTTTGTCCTTTTTATCATCAGAAATGAAATCAAAGAAAAGAAAAAATAATTTACTACCGAGAAATCCCTTCTGCCAATGCGTTTGAGAAGAGTTTGTAAATCGAAGTTGATCCAGCCTTTCCTTTTTCCTTTTTCACTTTCTTCTTTTTCCTGTTGTTTCTTCGTAGAATATTTTTTTCTCTTTAGGGATACAAAACAAGTCATTAGACAAAATATTAATTTAATTCGTGTTTTTTTTTTTTTTTTTTTTGCTTATGTGTAAAATAATTTTTTAAAAAAAACTTTGGCATAGATGCAATATACGTCTTGATGCTAAATTCGGTTTTTTTTCATCAGTTTGTGCGATAACGTGGCAATCGGTGTGCACAAAATTTGGCATCAAAGGCTTCATCGATAAAAAGTACAAAATGGCGTTAATTCAGACGTATATTGCATCCATTATTAGATGGGTCAAAAATTTATTCCGATCCAAATGTTACTGCAGTTTGATATCACTCGAATATATATTTACTACCTAAAATGTCTCCAACATTGCCAGATATATCCTGTTTTCTCTGTACAAGCATTCTTGAATTCATAGCAATCTAAAGGAAATTTTCAACTTCACATCTTCAGTCTAAGTTATTGTATTTATTCTACTTGCAACAAAATGCATGTGTAAAGGAATGATATTCAATCAAAGAATATGGATTATTTCACCTTTTGTGAAAAATTCATCCTTCCATGCACGGATACAATATGCCTGATGTAAAGTAATTTAATACTGAATTTTATTATTATATTTCGTGAAAAACTTTTTAATTTTTTTACATATCGGAAAAGAACTAACTATCACTTGGAAAAAAAAGAGGTAAACACAACTATTAATTTTAACCAAATACCGATTGTATTATTGATTCCTATAATACAAAGGGTCAAAATACACCCACTTTCCTCTTCGGTAAATTTAAATTTATCTATATATTGTTGAAAGAAGCGAACGAAATGATATTTACAACTGTTGTAGCAATAACTTCATTCATGTATAAATTTATTCCATCATATGCACGCGCTACAATTACTATGCCGTATTTTCCTACGCGGCTACCTTTGGTAATTGAATGGCAAAACTTGGAATTAAATTCATAGGTTGACATGCAAACAGAAGAACATAACTCTTTCGACTTTTAATCTTCGTGTTTGATATGACTTGGAGCATTACCTCGACCTGAACCTTGTCCCGATTTAAATTAAATAGTTAAAAATATTAAGTTATAATTGCTTTTACCTTAAGAAAGAATTTAAATTTAGTGGAATTTGTGAAATATTACGAGAATAAGATTGGTTTGGTTTTATTAACGTTACACTACAAACAACACGGGGACTATTGGTGACGGACTTCGTAATTTTGAACCACTATCAAATGGCGAGAAATATACCTGAGCTCCAACCTCTCTCTCCTAACTTCCACACCACACTAGCGGGTAGAGTTTGAGTCTCGACAGATTTAATGTGTTTTTGGCTACACAGCGGGTCTTTTGTGGCATCATTGCTCGGACCCACGACTCGATGAAAAGCGCCGGGCATGAGTCCTCGACCATGACCACTAGGTTACAGCGGCCTAAGAATGAGAATCTAACAGCTGCGAAAAAATTTAATCAAGCACACCATTGGTTGTTTATGAAGAGAGGAGGAATGTCTGAAGATTGTTTCCCATAGGAGATATCTGAATGCTATTTCTATGCGAATTTTAATGGTAGAAATATTAGAAGGTAGGAAATAAAATTAAAAAATCAACACTTTTTTTTTAAAAAAAAACTTACTTAATGAGAACAATTCTGAGTTAAAAGCACTGATGAACTCATTTCTCTTGACTGAAAAAACGGATACATGCCACGGTAGAATATGTCAAGCTTTTCGAAGTCATTATCTATTCGATATTTCATTGTTAAGTTATTTTATAAATGACTTCCAATCAATTTGTATCGACGTTAAAAATATTTCTCAGCTCTAGATTAAATTCAATAGTTAGTTGCAATTCTGCTATCACGGGAAACAGTTGAAATTGTAATATACGACGTGATAGACACAAGTAATTATGCACGATCTAAACATGCATATATTTACAGCGTATTAAAGTGTTTATTTTAAAAAAAGGCTTCTTTATTGCCTGGAATTTCTTTTGTTTATGCAACGGTAACATATATGGGAACCATTTTTGTCTTTTAATTTCATCTAGAATTACTAACTTTTAAATTTGACTGACATCTATGTTATCATCTAATCTATTGGGATCGTTCGTCTCATTATCGCTAAGCAAAGTTACATTCTCATTCTAATAAATATTTTGCTTTCATCTGTATGCAGTTATTTTAAAAGTAATATTTTGATTTGAGAATATAAATCTCGTGTTCATATCGCTTGCATCTCAAGGGATTGCCTCACAGCTTTGTATATTATGTAGTGGCTAGAAGCATCGTCAGACCTGTCTGTAGCCTATAGAAAATTTATGGGGTGTTATAGGCCGTTCAGGTAAATTCCCCCACTATCACAAAATTTGAACGATCTGCATATCAGAGTTCGATCTGTATGGGATGACTTGAGTCAAGACACTGTTAAGAATGTCTAGGATTCTACACCACAATGTGTTGCAGAATACTTTAGCAATATTGGTGGATCAATATCCTATTGAGAGTTGTAATGGTTTTATATTTTGACTAAATAATTTTGTGTCATATCCATGCTCAGTTGATAATCATTTCTTGCTGTTGGTGAATATTAACTTACTTTCAAATATCAATTTAATATGATTATTCCTATTAAGTGCTACTTTTTTGTTGATATTAGCGCATGCAATGGAAATTTAGAAATATGTATTTGTGGTAATGAAACTCTATTCTATTTCTCACAGTTTTACCAATAATTAGTTCATTTGTAAGCTCGTAATGGAAAATTGAGGCTGTTAATGCTTTTCCCTGAGATATTTATTTATTTACACAGCCTAAAGACATTAATGTTATCACCGCCTGCTTCCGATGTCGGCGCTAAATAATCAATCGCAAAAGGCACGTGGCAACATTAGTAGAGAAATGTAAATAGAGAATGGGTGGGAAACATGGCAATCGTTGAAGTAATACAGAAACTGGGGGGTTATTCGATGGCCAAAAAGGCATGTTATTGGCTTCCGAGCTAAGCTTAACACTTCCTAAAGAGTAAATTTTGGGAACTTATCGTGGGCCACCGTCGTAAAGTGTACTTAGTATGGTAAAATAACAATATCCAAAACCAGATAAGTGGCAAGAGAGTTGCGTCATGGTCCATATATGACAGAGGTGAACGATGACTGACTGTGAAGATACATTTAGATGAAAACTTCGATCAACTGACTTCTCAGATGAACTAGGGGTTCTAAAAGTGTATCTGTAACGACAGTTTAGCGAAACCTGATACGTATGGGACGCCACAACAGATGACAGATTTTTGTTCCTATGATGACATCTGTTCGGGCGACTAAGACTAGAATTTACATTCTAGCTCCACAACCAAACGTCCATATGGTTTTTTTTTTAATGGATCACGTTTTATGCTTCATAGAAAAGATAGCCATTGACGCATACGGAGGGGGAAACAACAATTGCCAGAAGAGTCGAAGCTGAAGGAGGCAGCCTTATGATCTGTGGAATGTTCCCTTGACTTTCCCTTGGAGCACTCAGCATTGTGGAAAGCACGATAGATCAATTGAAATATGCATCTGTCCTTGCGGACCATATACACCCTCAAGTGTGGATGATTTCTCTCAGTTCGCTAATATCTTCCTGGAAGTCATTACGACGTGCCATAGAGCTCTCAGTGTTCGTATGTGCTTCGAAAAGCACCAATAGGAGGTTACCATACTTTCCTAGTTCCAAAACTTCTCGGACTTGATTCCCAATCGAGAACCTGTGGGACCACCTCGATCGGGGTTTTCGCACCATGTATCCTGAACCGCAAAGCCTAGGCACTTGGCCACGGTATTGAAGTCTACATGGCTTTACTTCCCTGTGTGTACCTACCAGAGCCTAATTAACTTCCTGTTCATTGTGCAACGGTCCGCGGTGTGCAAGGTTGTTCATCTGGCTTTTGGCAAGTGGTCACATTTATGTGACTGAGCTGTGCATTACTAGGATTATCATAAAGCCTGTACGAAAGGTACATAATTTTTAGCTATTTACCAAAGCTTATTCCTTATTGTAAGGAGTGACTTTTATTTTGCGTCTGTATTTATTCATCCGAATTTTGATTTTTGCTTTGTGTTTGCATTGAGATGAAATTAGTGTCATTAAAAGATTTATTACGTGATTTGTGTTGATGGCGATTGCTTATTGCAATAAGATAGTTACCATACGTTGAAAGATTTTAAGCTTGCGCAAAAGCTTTTAGAAGTTATTCAAGAGCTTCTTATGCCAGTTTCTTGTGATCAGTCTTAAGAAATTCGCGTTTCAATTTCTTTTGGAGCTGATAAATTATTTATTAAATCATTAATGACCTCGACCTATGCAAATAACTTCCTCCGTATTTTTTCAATCAGCTGTCTGAAATTATATTTAGTACATTAATTTTGAAAAGGCTAATAGAAAAAGAAAGAGATGTACAGCTTTTGAAAATTCACAGCACCCTCCGACTCACTTATGGTATAACAGACTTCGATAGGGAATGTTTTCTACTTCGTGGTGGAGGAGGATAATTGCTTGACCTTGTGTCGTCAACGATTCGAACCTTTAATCTTCTGAAGAAAAGGTCCGAAAAAAATTTGTCCGGTAGCTTTTTGTTGTGATCTTATCAACTGCACCAAAAGGGATCCCCTTTCGGGCTGTTATAAAGGAGTTTAGACATTTGTCGTCGTTATTGAAGAGAATCACCGCTTACTCCTACTCTAGTTTCATAGTGATGATACGAAGATGCATTCTGAATGATAATTGAAGAGATGCCATTGCTGCAATTGATGTGCACCTCCTCTCTGTTGAGTTTCGGTTTGAACAGTTTCCATTTGGCTCCATCGGCTGTCTCTAATTGATTGGCAGATTTCTCTGATACGCACACTGTAGACGGTATATAACAAGTAGTTATTTATGTGCGATTATTTTAGTTTTTGTTTGGGGAATATATACAACTGGAATAGTTCTAAGCTGTGCTGAGATCTAGTGTTCAAGTCCTGGGTTACCACTTTTGAAGGGTCATGTTTTCTACCCCGTAACGGAGGAGGTGGTCGGTTGACCTTGATTGCCTGTATCTTTTCGAATCTTTAATTTTCGGGTCGGAAAGAAACTTGTCTGGTCACTTTCTGCAGGGCTCTTATCAACTAGATTAAAAGAGATTCTCCCTCGAGCTAGTCAAGGCATTTTAACTTTTGTCGTCGTTGTTGAAGAGAACCGCAGTAAGGTAAACTCCCGGTTAGGACCTTTTTATCAAAGGAGATAAGAAAAATGACAAAGCACAAAAAAAGCTTTTGTAGATTTATAAATGGACACACTAGATGTCTTACTTTTGACAAGTGACGGAAAGACTATCCGGCCAACGTCAATTGTAAGTTTTCTGTGGCATTTTCCAAGCATCTTTTAAATTATATTAACAAAGACGATGTAATTACTTCACCTCGCCTTGTATATGATTTCTTGAAGATTTTTGGTCTCGTGGAATTGGTCTAGCATTCAACTAGATAATGTAGAACAAGTTACAACAGCATATTAATTTTAATAAATTATACGCAGAATTCCTGAAAGTTAAAAATAATTTCAAAGATCAAGAGGGGAGGATTTTTGTATTTGAGAAGCGTAATCCCATATGAATAACAGTACTCGTATGATCAGGAATTCAATATGAGAAGTAGATGGATGTCTTAAATTTCTAATCTTATCTATGATTTGTATCATTAGTCTCTTCACAATTAACTTCTGGACAGACAACAAATTTAAAAAAAAAACATTGATTTTTTTTTTTTAAAATCCTCATTAATCGCCTAAGAACTTTTCGGTCCAATAAGACACTACTTGGCTTCAAACATGACCTTTAGCTTGAAATGTAAATAGCCTCAAAAAAGGCAAATTTAACTATCTACATAGATTCAAAACAAATTACTATTTTGCTTACACAGAAATAGACTTAAGGGAACTTGAATACAATATACTAATTTTACCACATTAATTTTTGTAATTCTTTTTTGAAATTCGATCAGTGTTCATTCTCCTTCTTATTTCAATGACGTCATCGCATGATGAATATATACGCAAAGGAAACACGTTAATACTGTCAGAGGTTTAGCGGAAAAGGGCGATTGATACCACATTAACTGAAAAGAGCCATTTGTGATTATTTGGTGTATATATTGAAAATTAAGAAGGAAGTGACATCATATCCGATTTTAAGTTGGTCAAATTAACTTTCATTTTTTATTGGATGTTTATCTATGCTTAAAGAACTTTCTAAAAATCGTAAGAAATGGCGGCTGTATTTGGTATGATAGTAATATTTATAATTTTTTGGGTGGAGGGAAGGGTCAGTTAGCCAATCGCAAACGCTGTTCCGCAGATATTTTTGGCGACAACACACAAAATATTAACAAATTAATTTAAAAAGGCGAGAAGTACGAAAAATAGTTATAGTTAGAAATATTTCGGTTGGGGCTGATAACAATACCTGGCAATTTATTACTTGCGTTCGGCCGATCGAATAATAATGGTTTTTTTTTTTTTAATTAAAATTGTCTTTACTAGGATTAAGGATTAAGACTAAATCTGGACACTTTTTTTTATGGAAAAATTCTTTGATGTTGGCATCATACTCTCATTTCATTATCGTATAGGTAACATAATATTTTAATGTACTAATCATTTCTTTTTTAATCAGTTCCTATGTGGACGCTGTAGCCTAGTAGTAATGGTCTCAATTTCGCAACCCGCATTGCTTCTATCCAGTCGTTGATCCGAGCCCAGGAGCCACTAAAGAACTGCTGTGTAACGGAACCGATTCGCTTTAAGCCCCCGCTGTCGCGGTGTGAAAATTTGGAGATAGAAATGCCAGATCAGGTGTTGTCACTTGACCCAGGTTCAACGCCACGAGATCCGCCGCCAATAGTCATCGTGTGGTATATAAGTGCGATGTTAATAAACAATCAATCAATCAAAAACCCTTTTTTTACATTTAATAATTTTCACATATAATTTTTCACGTCTCACCTCTATAATACCAAATGAATTTTTAATTTTGAGTGTTAAAGAAGGAAAATTAATATTTTATTTAAGGATTCTAAATCTTAAGAACATTGACATAAACTGAGGCATGTGTTATAGTCAGGCGAAATTTTGTTATTATTAAGAGATATTTTTTTTATCAGAATAAATATTTTTAGCTTGGGACTTTTCTTTAGAATCAAGAAGTGAGGACAGTGTTATAGCGGTTTAATAGAACACACATTAAAACATTTCATCAGTTTTGACATAAGTTAGATTCACCCCAATTGTGTGTAAATATTAAGTTAAATTTTGCTAGTTTTCCGTGACTTTTAAAATGGCGGTCTTATCGTTAATATTTTAAAAAAAAAATTAGCTCGAGTTGAGAAAAATTAAAATTTCTTTGATTTGTCTTTTTTCTTCCCTTTTTAAAAACTCCTTTTCGCATCTAAAATATTTTTATTTATTTTGGTAATTTGTAATAAAGATTTTAAATTTCAGTTATTAGTTCATGATGGTTCTAAGACAGTCGCTTATGATATCATTCTTTTAATACTGATATGAATAAAAACATTCTAATGCTCATTTTGTCAAATAATATTTTTAATATAAAATTCTTCACGTGTAATAAAAGAAATATATAATGTACTAACATAATATATTAAGAAATTTTGCAACAAATAAAATAAATTGCAAGTAACATTAGACATTTAGATCCTTAAAACCTATGAAATTAGGATTTATAATATAAATAAAATTAATAAGAAAATTGTACTGATTACTTGATCTTCTAAATAAGCTTCCAAAATAGTTTCTTTTGTCGCAGAGCTTGAAAATTTCAAGACAGGATATAAATTAGGATCTATGTACACGTTCTGATCCTGGAAAAAAAATAGCATTCGGATTTTCTGTAAAACCTAAAGATATCTAACCTCAATAATATATTCATTACGCCTTCATGTAATTTTTTGTTTCTGAAATATTTTTTGAAATAATTTGTGTCGCAAAATAATGAATAATTCTTTTATCGATACAAATTTCATTCCAAAATTTTTATTTCGTGCTGCCATCTATTGATGAAAGACAAAACCTTTTGTCATGTCTCAGTTCTTGTTTTTAAAATCGCTTTAAAGCATAGTATTCCTTGAATTTTGAATTGCACAATTTAAAACGTTTAAAAATTTAAATTCTTATTTTCAAAATATTTTCATGAAATTGTTCTAAATATTTACAAAACGTAGTTTTTAAGACATTCAATAACGTTGCAATTAAGTATTGTCGTATACTTGTGCTGCCATCTAGTATGTATTTTTGAAATTTTTATGCATCATTTATTATTACTTGCATAATTAAATTTTCACATACCTAAATATCAATTAGCATCTTTCATAGCATTCCTGTATTAAGGGGGGGGGGAATTATGTCAGTTTTACAAACAGAAAGTATCAAAATAATATAAAGGTTATTTTTGCCCTTGTTAAAATTTAATTTGTCTCTTTTTTAAAAAAAAGAAAATTATATTTTTATAAGTTTCCATATCGGCAATTATTTTTAATTGTTTTTTTTGCCGTACTCTGAAAGTAAATCCATATATGTATACATAATCTTACTTTTGGATTCACTGCTTCCGTTTGACTCGCTGCACTGCGAAAATTAAATTTATTTCTCATTTTTTCATCTCCGTTGATAGGAACTTCTTCATAAAATACGCCATACCCTATTAAAAAAAAGGTTTTTAATAAGGAACAATTTTTCCATTTAAAATCATAGTTTCAGAATGAAGATTCCCTTAGAAAACGGTGGGTTCTAAATATTGTAGAACAATAGATCATGCTTATTACATCATATTATCTAAAGAAGTATAATATATGTAAGATACATACCAACCACTGCAATATTAGTTTGTTTGGTTTATTAACAATTTTATCATTATACTTATATTTTAGTTTGCTTCGTTAAAAATAATATTTATTATAATAACAATTTAAACTAACAGAAACATAACAAAATATATACAAAACTGTATTGTTATGAAATCAAAATGAAAATTTATTAATAAATAAATTTCGAAATACAGACAGTACCTTGTTTCACCACTTTAAACCCTTCCTAGACTCGGTTTGTAAGCCAAGATGTTCAGAAAATGAAGCGATTTTCCCGTTTAATGAAATTAAAATAGGATTAATTCGTTCAAGCCCATCGGTCAAAATTTTTTTACTTTGTTTATACGAATTTATGTAAAAATAAATCTAGAAATCAATGGAAACCAGCTTTATTATGAAGAGCTAACACAAAAATAAGTATACGGCAATTGCTCAGTTCTGTATTTTAGTTTTTTAGTGAATAATCGGGGGAGGAGGGCTACAGGTGCTTGGAATGGTCGTTCTACTTCTTTGATAGCTCTAGAGAATTATGATCATGGTGTTTTTTCGTTACATATTCTAATTCACAGGCTGATTAAAGTTCAAGTGGCAGATCCAGAGAAATTGTGACCTTGCGCTATTTGCAATTTTCTGTTCACTAACCCCGGTAAAATTTAAATTGCATAAAATTACAATTTCTTCCCAACCCAAATGAAACGTGATTAGGTAAATCAGATGATGATAAGAATAGTGAATTGCATTAGAGATAGCGATACACACATGAATCAAATTTTCAACATAAGTGTAAATACAGTCTATACACACATAACAGGGTCACACTGATTTAATTCCAAATCTGAATGTTCCACGCATTTGTTCGATTACAAGAGCCACTCGTCAGTCGGTGAGGTTCACAGTTGTAAAAGAAATCCGAACAGAGCTCTCTATGTGAACTCTTCGCGAACCAAGGAAGTTGAATTTAAAAATCTTTTTCGCAAACCGATTGGTTGATGAATAGTCGTGAGCCAAGTTTAAATGCATAATTTATTTTCCACTTTGCAGATTATATAGTACTTTTCTAAGTTTATGAAGTATATTTCTTCGAGACAGTAATTTCAATATATATAACTAGAAATTAGGTTATAAATTGCTTTTATTATTCGAAATAGCATATCCTTTAATGTAATATTCATCAAAAAACTTTATCGCGAATGCATATATGATTAATAGTCGTTATGAAGAAGTACATCATAAAAAAATTTCAGAACCGCTGATTTCGACCAATTTCCAATAATCGCGGAAGATGATGATTGATCATGTGGATAAAAATGCCACCTGTCTGTTCGGTTTAAGAACTACTTCATACGTTAAAGCAACTCCAAATAATAATAATAATTTGAGAAAAATAATGAATAAAAATAATGAAACAATTCTCACTTCCTATGAGTTTTTGTTTAGAGGCGCCAACGTTTCTGTAATAGAAAATTGGTTTTCTAAATTCAGGTATTCCTTTATATGACTGAGACTGAAATGAAGAGAAAGGAGAAAAAAAAATTCAGAAAGAAAGTAATAAAAAAAACCTTAATCGCTTACACAAGTTAAAAATAGTGTAAAAAGCAATCAATTATTTTGAGCTAATTGTTTACCTTCAAGTCAAATTCAACGCAGTTCTGAGACATATAAGGATTATAGCACGTCAAAAACATGTCGAATTCTTCATTTAACTCCTGTAACGAAAGTAAGTTTCATTAACTGCTGGATGTTTTTTTTTTTAATCATCACAAAAGGGCCTATTGTTTTAGATAATGTATAATTTAGTCACCTGAGCACTTTTCAAAATAATAGGTGAAATATACACGTGATTTGTTTTCATTTTACTACAGCATTAATTACATTTAACTTAAAATTTATTAAATTTAATAATTTATCGTAGCGTTAATTTTAATATCCGAAAAGAATATTATTGTCCTGGCGAATACTTTATCATTTGCTTTCATTTTCTAACATTTAATTAATTAGTATAGTAATTATTTTAAGAAAGCACCTTTGGTGGATAAATCCGGTTTTTGCAAAACTTTGCAATGAACAATTTTATAAATTGTCCTATTTATAAATGTTTTTTTTTCTTTATTTCTCCAGATTTTAGATTAATTTGATCCATTGTTTATTGATGTACGTCTTAGAAACAGTATGAGGGCTATTGGTGACGGTCCTCGTAATTCTGTACCTCTGTCAAGTGACGAGAATGACACCTGAGCTGGTACCTGTCTATCAAAGCTTCCACACTCTGCCGAAGGGAGGACGTACATCGGCAGATTTAACGTGCATCGGCCTCGATACACAGAAGGTCTTTGGTGGCATCAGAGCTCGACCCACTACGAAACCAATGTTAGCCGGGACCAAGAGATAAAAGGTGCTATCACGATCACTTTTATCTCCCTAGAAGATCGGCATGTACAATAATAAAAACTGCTACGCGTTAAGGCATCTAGCTACGTTGAAAATCGGAATTACAATTTAATTATAGTTACAAGTTATTAAAGAACTTGCGAAACCATAGTACTTTAATTTTATAATTTTTTTGTTAATTTTATAATGTACTTTTAAGTATTAATAGCTCCGACACTCTTACCGAAGAAATTTTACGAATATTTGGTATATATTTATTTTTAATATTTCACGAATTTTAAAACAGGAATTTAAAAAAAAAAAAAAAAAAAACCACCGAGAATTTTCAATTAAATTATTGAAAAATTAGCAATTTTAAAGTTAAAAAAAAATTTTTTTTTACAGAACTCCAAACATTTTCATTTGAATTAATAATCTCATTTCAGGCTTTTAAAACAGAAATAAAATCTTTTACATTTTTTTTCAGACTCATTGCTCTAATATATTTTTCAAATAATGATTTTTTTCAAAATAGGACCATTTTCAGCATTTTACGAGAGTACCGTTGATAAAAAAAGATTTTTTTTCCATATTTTTGATTAAAACTTTTTTAATGCAACTAATTATAAAGTTTTTAATCATGAGTTATATAAACACCGAAAAACATCGATCCTTTAACAGGTCAATTGAAAAGTCCCCGGCCTACCATAGTAAAACACATTTTTTTTTGGCAAAATTAGTTTTTTTTTATTCAACATAATTCCCTTCAAGGGCGATACACTGATTATAGCGACCCTCCAACTTTTCGATACCCTTTTTGTAGTAAGATTTGCCCTTTGCTTCAAAGAGGCCTCAGTTTCGGCGATCACCTCTTCTTTCGACGAAAATTTCTTCCCATCGATTCTTTTGAGATCTGAGAACAGGAAATAGTCACTGGGGGCCAGATCTGGAGAATACGGTGGATGAGGAAGCAATACGAAGCCCAATTCATGGATTTTTGCCATCGTTTTCACTGACTTGTGACACGGTGCATTGTCTTGGGGAAGCAGCACTTTCTTTTTCTTCAAATGCGGCCGTTTTTTGGCGATTTCGTCCTTCAAACGGTCCAATAACGCTATGTAATAGTCGCTGATGATGGTCCTTCCTTTTCCAAGGTAATCAATGAAAATTATTTCATGCGCATCTCAAAATACAGACGCCATAACCTTGCCAGCCGACTGTTGCGTTTTCCCACGCTTTGGAGCGGATTCATCGTGTGCAGTCCACTCGGATGACTGTCGATTGGACTTCGGAGTGAAAGGATGGAGCCAAGTTTCATCCATTGTCCTATATCGACGCAAAAACTCGGGTTTATTACGCTTGATCATCTTCAAACACTGCTCCGAATCAACTCGTCGTTGTTTTTGGTCAAAAGTGAGCTCGCGCGGCACCCACTTTGCACAGAGCTTTCTCATACCCAAATATTCGTGAATGATATGATGTACACTTTCAATTGATATCTTTAGAGTGTCTGCTATTTCATTCAATTTCAATTTACGGTCATTCAAAATCATTTTGTGGATTTTTTTAATGTTTTCGTCGGTAACAACCTCTTTTGGGCGTTCACCGTCTTCGGTGCTCATTTCACCACGTCTAAACTTAGCATACCAATCCTTGATGGTTGATTTTCCTGGGGCAGTTCCCGGAAACTCGGCATCAAGCCAAGTTTTTGTTTCAACTGTATTTTTTCCCTTCAAAAAGCAATATTTTATCAACACGCGAAATTCCTTTTTATCCATTTTTTTCACAGTAACAAAAGTTGCTTCACTCAAAATGCTATAATTCACAAACTAATGATCCGACAGCTGTCAAATTTATACACGCATCTTTTGAGGGTTAGGGCTAACTAAAAAACATAAGGATTTAATTCTAGTAGCACCATCTATGTGTCAGGCCGGGGACTTTTCAACTGACCCGTTAGATGTCCTACGTCAAATGTGAAAAAATTTATAAATTGATTGTAATCGTTCTACATTGAATTACAGATGTAATTCCGTGTATTGCTATAGATAAAATTGCTCTTCTAAACAATCTATATGGGGGATTGGAACCGAATCGAAATAAAATTTGAGGATCGTGATTCAAGAAGAAAATTACTTAAATTAAATTACCTAAAAGTAACAAAAATTATCTTAAAAATACAATGAGTGTCTGAATAAAAGTTTAAAAATTCAATAAGTGTCTGAATAAAAG
>BMAW01089913.1:583786-625279 GCA_019974015.1 Nephila pilipes
GTCTGAATAAAAGTTTAAAAATTCAATAAGTGTCTGAATAAAAGTTTTCAAAATTTTATAACGTCAAAAAAGGCACTAATATCCACCTTTTCCTCGATCTATGCGACATACGATCCCAAAAATGGATCGGGGATTCTGGTGAGATAATGGGTGGTTCGTGCGTTTCAAAGCAAGGTTTTACACTTTTTTACGATTGCGAATGGGCGAAAATGAAGAAAATAATTCTTGGACCAAATCAGTCAAAAATAAAAAGCAATATATAAATATGTATATTTTATTTGTTAACATGTGCTAACGTGCTGTTGTTTTGAGAAAGTGGTGTCGACAAGGATACATGGGCATAAAATAAAGGATATAGGGTGTTAGGACATTATAATACATTGTAATTATAAAGATTATATTTAGTTTATTTAAGGTATATATTTTTTACATTGTTAAGATACATTTAAAAGTTTATCGTCTGCTTTTATTTTAATATACGAACAAAATTGTTTTTTCAGCATTCATAATTTATCATTTGCTCTTATTTCGCTTTTTAATTTAATAATTGATTTTTATAGCAGAATCATCTGTTTTTATTCTTTTCGTTGCCAACACTGGCAACATTTTCGTACTTTATAATGCTTTGCTTGTGAAAATAAAAATGCCCGAGGAATTTCGAGAGGGTGTTTTCTTTTCTTGATATTAATTGCTTCTGTGGAGTCTGGGGCCCGAAAGTACGCTTACTTTACTTTAATTAATATTCATTTCAAATAATTCTACTTTTTCGAGAACTCGGTATGGGGAAAAAAAAGCATCAGAACATATTAAAAACGAAATTAACAAAGCTAATTTTTTTTTTCTTCTTTTAAATCCAATGTTATACAAATATAATTTTTAGGTTGTGTGACATTTACTGCAGCTTATTTTTTAATAAGTATGATTATACGTGGCTATACAGGTTTGTTCCTGCGAGACGTAGCATTAACATCCAATCGATCTCGCTGTTTGGTGATTATTATTGATATAGTTGAAAATATTTTTTCGCATAAATAGAAAATTGATAAAAACGACCAACAGTTTGATATAGATATTCTTTGAAGAAAGATATCCAGAATTGAGACAGTGATTCCATTTTATGTCTGCACACAAAATCAATATCAGAAGGCGATTCAGTCAGTGTTTTCTAGTCACGAAGATCAAGTGCGGATGAATTTACATCTTCCAAAAAAGGATTATTAATCCAGAGGTTACCTTTACGTGGATCTTCAGTTTCAAAGAAATAAGAATTAAAACTTTCAGCTAACGCCCTTAAATGGCTTATTATGTTGAATATGATCTTTTTATTGATATCCGCAGAAATCGAGAATTCTCCAAAAAAAATGGAAGATGTAAAACATTGTGGTTGCATCCCGTCTCGTATATCATCTTAAATGCTATTCTAATTTAAAAACCTAAATTTCAACTCGAATTCAAGTACAGACAAACTAATTAAAATAGTCAATTATAGCCAAAATAACTTTTATTGATTCTTAAATAAGGCGGATGCTCTCCACAGTTACGTTCCTTCTCCACGAGTTCTTCTATAATCTATCAACGAATACTACTTTGAGTCCTGATGCCTCTAAAGACCTGCCTCGTAGAGGGGTTGATGCTCGTAAAATCTTGTCGAGGTCCCAAATCTTCTCTTTAGAGTAGTGTGAAATTTTGGAGAAGGAGGTGCTCCAAAAATCAGGTGTAATCCTTCTCACTTGACCGAGGTTCAAAATCACGAGGTCCGTCACCAATAGCCTTCGCGCTTCTTTTAAGTACAACCTTAATAAACAATCTCAAAAAAGTTTTTTTTTTTTTCTTTTTGAAATCTGGTACACTTTCCTCGAAATCAATTTCATTCATAGTTGTGATATTTTACTCACTATGAAATGAGGTTATTTCCTGAACAGGGAACATAGTTTTTTTTTTTTTTTTTTAAAAATAAAAAGCAATAATTAATTATTTCACACAATATTTTATAAAATTCATGGGAAATTAAAATCATAGAATGCAAAAATTTTTAAAATCTTATTGAATTCAATTTTTGAAATTATAATTACGTTTAGTGTTTAGAACGTTACGCTGCAGCTGGTTTTCAAAGTTATAAACGCAGAAGATTTTAAAACATGGATCAATAAGTTCCGAGACTAACCCAGAGATGGCGTTCGTAGTAAACCAGTAACCAGGTCTTTCTAGAGTTCTAACCTTTGCTTGAAACGTGTCAAAATTTTAAGTCGATCGGACCAGAAACAGCTGAGTTATCGAGGTTGGAGTAAAGTCGTTTTGTAGTTTGTTTAAAAAATGTAAAAAACCGAGTTTCGTGTTCTGATAAAACATTGTTTTTTAACGAATAAAAACACCGTGCAAGCAAAACAATGGATTGAAAAATGTTACCCGGACTCTTGTCCATCAAAAGCAACGATTTGTCGGTGGTTTGCCGAGTTTAAACGTGGTCGTACCGACACAAATGACGCGGAACGCTCGGGTAGACCTGTGGAAGCCGTTACACCGGAAAATGTGAGTGAAGTGACAAAAATTATAATGAAAGATCGTAAAGTGAAGCTCCGTGAGATTGCTGAGATGACACAGATATCATATGGAAGTGTATTTACTATCCTTCATGAAAAATTGAGCATGAAAAAGGTTTTTTCCAAGTGGGTGCCGCGATTGCTTTCGATGGAACAAAAACAGCAACGAGTCGATGATTCAGAAAGCTGTTTATCGCTATTTACTCGCAACAAAAAAGATTTCTTGCGTCGTTACGTGACCATGAACGAAACATGGATACATCACTACACTCCAGAGTCGAAGCGGCAGTCATCTGAGTGGCGCACAGCTGGCGAAAGGCGTCCGAAGCGTCCGAAAACGCAGCAGTCAGCTGGCAAAGTCATGGCGTCAGTTTTTTGGGATACGCATGGCGTGATTTTCATTGACTACCTCGAAAAAGGTAAATCGATCAACAGTGATTATTATATTGACTTGCTGGTGCGTTTGAAGGAGGAAATCGCAAAAAAAACGACCGCACATTCTCGGGACTTATTGATCCATGTGTTATGCATGATGTATCTAAAGGTTAATACAAATCTAAATACGATCACTGATTATTTTTTCCTCATTCATAATTATTATATTTTTGTTTATAAATGTTATTTTTCTTTCATAAATTGTTGCAAAAACTATGCAAAAATCTCAGTATTTAAGTATCAGCTTTCCATTGCTTGTAGTTTAATTTAAAATTCAAACAATCCTACCAAATGTAACATATCACCCCATTGACTTCCTTATGAAGAAATATTTCAAATAGTTCACCTTAAAAAATTTCTTAAGAAATACTGTTCTTAAAAAAAGGAGGATCATTTTGTAACCAAAAACGAACTTACTTCTTCGGTGAATCTCGATACCTTTTGAACTTTTACCTGTAGAATAAAAAGGGATAAGAGCAATTTTTCAATCATATTCTATTTTATCATAAAATATCAAAATTCGGTAAAGATGTGATACTGTCCCTCATTGACGACTTTTTTTTTGCAAGCCTTGACTGTGATATACATTATTTTCTCACTACCTTTCTAGGTTTAACTAGTCGCTCGAAGAGGTAGATGTCACAGGTTCTCTTTTGATCGCCAACTCAAAAAATCGCCAATGAAGACCAATCATATCTGTCGTCGCCAATCATATCTGTAGTCAAAATTCATGTAAAAGTTATACACAATAAATTAAGTTGATATAAATAAGTAATTTAATTTTTATTCAAGTTCTTTTCTACTTACTATTATCCCGTCGAACATTTTTGCAAAATAGTGCTACTTAATTAACAAAATGATTGTTGTTTTGAGTAGCCATTGCTGATTATTACCCGAGAAAAGGATTGGCGAGGCGGTTTTCTTGATCGGCACAATAATAAAAAGGACAGTTTTTTTCAATATTGATTACGATATTAATTCATTATTCGACCCATACTTTAAGTTTTACAAGAAACAAAGAAAACCTTTTTTTTTTAATTAGCAAAAACTCAAAACGAAAAAAACGATAATCATTTAGCGACATTTTTTTTTTCACCGAAGGCATTTCGAGTGTTATATGTATAGAAAACTTTTTTCTTCTTCTCTTTTCAACATATATATCATCACGCGCATACTAAACTATAATACCTCTACTCTCTAACTTTCACTTAACTTTAAACTTTACTTAGGGTTCTCCTTATATTTTTCTCCTTTTCGATAAACTACTTTTCTTTTTCACTATACTCAATATAACTTCTTATTATTACTTTAGAACTCATAAATCAATCACTCTGTTTCTTCTATAAGGTGGCTTATTTGCTAAATACTCTCACTTAAAATTCATATGAGATCAGACACACTTTTTAGTAATAATAAGAACTTAATTTATTCAGCCAACACAGTTCCAGTCGCGTTGCCTTGGTGATCACACACAGTGCAGTTTAATAGTTAGCACTCAATCACCCCGCGATTCACAACTCTTTCGAGAACGTCCGCTCCATACGGAAAATTAGTCTGATCTGCCTGAGGGGATTGTATGATGTCCCATACTCACCCCCTTTACAAAAATACGCCCTCTACAGGCGGGCTTTAAGCACGGGAGTTAATATATATTTGGTCAGGTATTGTTCAGCAGACTTGCCTAAATATAATATAAAAAATTTTAAAGTGATAATTTAGGCTTCATGTAGTAATTAGTTTAGCTAAAATCATGATGCATAAGGTTGATTCTAAATTATTAGTGAAATTGACCGCTTTGTATCAAATTTGTGTGTGTGTGTGTCTGTGTGTGATACCATAGCATGGAGAATTCTTTAATTTATAAAATGAGGGTACAATAACAGTAGATATCCTAATTAATGTTTTGGGGGCTAAGCTGCAATATACAACAGGATGCAAAGTTTGGCGATTTCTTATATTATTTTTGCTATAGCATGTCACATAACACACCGTTACCAAATTTAGCTTAAAAAACCTCGTCAACAAAAAAAGGTGCCATACCGGATGTGTACTACACCTGTTTCTTTATTTTTCCTGTATTCCCTTAAAATTGTCTACATAAATAATATCGGAAAAAATGTATGGCAACTTAGGAAATGATATAGAACATCAGTACTTTTCCATTTCGCCGGCGCAAATCTCGCCAATCAGACTTTATTGGGGACACAACACACAGTATACACATATTCCGTTTGGCGTCGGTTGTATCATTTTCAGCGACTTTATCGCTTGCTCCGGCAAATTAGAAAAGTACCAGAACATCTCGGCGTTACAAAGTATTTAGCATTTTAAACTTTAACTAATTATGCTCTTTAATTATAAATTATGATGAGAGGGTAAGTTTTTAATTTTTAAAATAGGTACCTCGTAATTTTAGCCGTTACCGTTACCTTAAATAGATTATTAAAGCAATGGGAATGAGATTGCAGAATCTTTAATTAACGACTATTTGGTTTAAAAATGAATCCTGGAATATCTTTCTTATATATTCATTTTAGTTTAATTCATCCTGAGTAATTTTCCGAGTGCCTATTTGATATTTGACACGAGAACAATGACGTTTCAAATAAAGAGCAAACTCGTTTTTTCTCCCTCCAACTTAATATGTGTGGCATTTAGGTCTAACTTGGCAACTGACATGTATACAATTTGTCATAAAAAGCCTTATCACCTAAAAAAAAATACAGAATGGAGCCAATCCGGTCATATATTGCATCTGGTCCTGTATCATTTTGTTACTATAAGCAAAGGAAACGCTTACTTTTCGTTTTTTGACTTTCTTGCTTTTGGTGCCTTTAACTGGAACTTTTGGTGGCATGACACGGCGTTGATTTTCTTTCTTACTTACGCTTTAACTCTTAAATACAATTAAATACACATACTAAGCAAAAGAAATACTTATAAAGTAATTGATAACAAAATTAGGTCAGTTATCGGAAACATGTTCCTAACAATAAGTCTGCTTTCTACAGTGAAGATTTAATATTTGTTTTCTTTGTATTATTAGACAAGGATTTTTCCAATGATCGCGGTCTCGGATAATGGAGACTGACGCATTCAAATGTCTTTTTTATTTAAAAAAGCAGAGTTGCGTAAAGTGAAGAACGAAGTATCGACTTCGTCATCTGATCATGATTCAAAATGATACGGCATAAAGTAAACCTCTGAGGCAAGTAAAATTGGATAGCTGGAAATGTAAGTAACTAAAACTGTTACTCAAGTTGGGTTTCGATTTAACTTAAGATAATAGAGTAGAATTACAGGATTAAGTACTTTCAAAAAGTAATGAGCTCTCTAATTTTTCAAAACATTCAAGTGCGAAAATTTATGCTCTTGTATGTTGATCTGGATATTGGAATCGTCACCTAATCCTTATTCAAAATTCCGAGCATTGCACTGAATGCAATAGTATGGAGTAATCGAAACTGGCGCATGTTAATAGAGTTTTTGAATTTAAATGCTCAGTTAGAAATTTAGGAGAGTAAAACACAAGCTTTTGTGACTGATTCATTATTTTACAGTAATTCATAATTGTAGGTGTTCCAGAATTTTATTAGAATTTCAAATTAAAATAGAAGACTTTTATGCTTAGAAGTTTCAGCGAGAATCTAAAAAAAATTTTATTCTTCGGAACCAAAACAAATTTTTACAAAGAAGCATTTATATTTATAAACAACAAAATATAACAAACGATAAGTTTTCGAATAAAAAATAGATAAGAATAATTTTCATGAAAAATTCAAAAATTAATTTCCCAAACGATACTTTTACGTTTGTGTCCGTGACATTTATTGACAGATACTAAATACACATTGTTCACATACATTATAGGAAATACAGATTTAATTTCATAGTTTAGTAGTATATAGATTGATATTATATTACATATTCAGAAGATGTATGTCGGGGTTTCTTTACTAATACTACTAATTTTTTGTTCTTACTGAATTATTAAATCCTAATGATACTTCCGTCTAGATTTTTGTCCATAAACAGATTAATATCAATTCACAGAGTAATAGAACTCAACAAAATTATGAAAAATAAAATAAATAAATTCCGCAAAATTTTCCAATTTAAAAATTACTTCAACATTTTGTTTTATGGCAGTAAGAATATGAAACTACTATTTAACCATTTATTCTTACTTCAAAATTTTAATTTTCTTGATTTAAAGATTTTAATCGCAATACATAGCAGAAATATGCTAAAATATAACTATTTTTATTTCAAATTACCGTCTTGTCATCGGCATTTAATTTGGAATTTTTCGAATCGTTTATTTAACATGTTGAGCTCCGAAGTAATAATTTAGATTTTAATTCGGAATCTTCAAATCACAAAATAGTTTTGTAACATCGTAATTTAGCACTACCTTCCATGTACTATTAAGCGGTAGCCAGATGGCGCCACATGTTCTTTTTGGTTAGAAGCGCAAGCACGATGAAAGGCAAAAGACTTCTTTAGCAGAATTATGGAGTGATGATCGTGAATCTGTGTTTAATATATGTTTTGTATCCTGTCTTGTGGAACAAGTATTAAATAATATTTTTTCCCGAAACCATCCTGGCTGTTCATTACTTTGTCCTGAAATAATAACAACACTGGAGGGTAACAACCTGAATAATAACAACACACACATCAATAACAAATATTTTTAACATAAATTAAAAATATTTTTAAATAAACAGCACATACGTTCACATGACTCGAATAATTCGTGAAACACCTGGAAATTATAACAATTGAAAATAATCATAGGAATTCAGTTTTAATTAATAACAAATTTAAAACAGTAAAAAATAAATGAAAGAATTAAAAAAAAATAGTATAAAAATATCTACAATTGTATTACTATGATTATAAATCAACAACTTTTCATGTGCAGACGATATTTCAGTTACTCATTCATAGTATCACTGTTCAAATGTTCAGAAGACTGATAGCGCGAGAAAAAAAAATCAGCTTCAAATTCAAGATATATTTTTGGTGATCCTGTTTTTAATATATACGATAAAGCTATTTTTAGAACGTAGATATTATTAATTTACTTACACTATTCATATGCAACAAAATCATTCAGCAGATTAATTATTCTTTACTATATTATTGTTTACATAAGTATACATTTCAAAATATGGCAACACTCAAAAATATTCCAAATCATAAGCAATTCAATTTATTCTTGAAATCCGAGATTTCTGTTTACTTTTGAGTAATGCCATTGTTTTAAAATAATGGTTTGAGGATGAAAAGGAAATTATTCAAAAAATAATGAGCATAAAGTCAAATATCAATTTATCTGTATTGTAACAATATTTCCTTTTTGAAAAATTATATCTCTTTACCGCAAAATAGTTAATAAAACATCTATGAAATGATTAATAAAATATCAATCAAAATAAGAATCGTTTATTTAAATGGAAAATAATAATAAATAAAACAAACTGTATGAATTATCAACGAATGTTTCATATTTTCTTTGTCATATCTCTTAATGTTGTTGATATTATAGTTTGAAAAGCAATTATTAGCCTACAAAGTTTCTTTCCCTCTTTGAATATGTATATGGTTACGGATTTTTTTTTTTTTTTTTTGAGATTAAAAAGTCTTTATTTTCAAATGGAAAAGTTTTTTTTTCCCTTTTTTGTAGTTGAAAGAACAAATTTCTGAATTATTGACATGTTTATTCTAACAAATTGAAATGAACTTTTTACACATTCTAATATTTAAAGAAAGGAAGTTTTAATTTTTAAACACAGTGTTTTTTTTTTAATATCATTCTAGAAATGTTATAAATACCACTTTATTATACATACATACACGCACAAACACACACACACGCGCGTGTGTGTGCGTGGGTGTAATAGTTTTTAATGAAAATAGTTTTAATTTTCTAAATTTTCCCATTCTGTAACTCATGAGTTCATTCCTATTTTCCAGTCCAATTCCAAATTATTCCTTTATTTATTTGTTTCATGTTTCTCATCATGAACTTCTGTACGCTCATAGTAATTTGATGATAACCGTCTTCATGACTGAAGACTTAGTGCTGAAAGTTGAAGAGAAAGTTCTAGCAAACAGATGCTTTGTGATTCCGTGAGTGCTTAAATTATAGGAAGGATGATATGATGGATACCAAAAATGCTGATCAATCGAGATGCATAAAACCAATCGGGTAATTAGTGGTTTGACTTCCACTGAGTGGTACAATGATAAGGGTATTGAGTTTCTAAGCCAAATTATCCTCCCAAATTGGCGACGAAACATGAATAGCTCTTTGGTACTGGAAAGAAAACAACGATCCATAGAATGAAAGCAATGTGCAATGTGTTTTGGTATAGGCAAGGGGTGTTGTTTATAGATTTTTAACCTCGGGGAGGGACATAATAAATTCCGAGATATATTGTGACACCTTATCTTAACTGCGTTGGGCAATCAAAAACAAAAGGCATAACATGCTCAATAAAGGAATTGTTTCGCTGTATGACGATGCATGTCCACATGAGGCTCGTCAAACCAGAGAACTCCTGGCATCATATGGTTGAAAATAACATGATGTTCTTGAAATATCTTTCTGGAATACCAATATCTATAATTCAATTTCCAAAAATATTATTTTTAAGTATATCATATGTAATAAAAATTTAGTTTTGAAAAATTTCGATATTTATGCTACTTTTAGTAAATTTTTACATTTCATGGATTCAAGCTAATTTTCCTGTACATTTTTTAAAAACTCAGTTAATATATGAAAGTTATTCCATGGAATAAAAAGTAATTAAAAATTGTACTTGATAACTTTTTTTAAAAAAAAATTCATTAAAGTAGTTAATTTTTCTTTTATATAGTTCTAATTTCTTTTTTTCCCCTTCAATTATATTTTAATTCCATTAAAAATCATCCCCCCCAAAAAAAAACTTTTTCTTTTATACTTTAACCTTTCGCTAAGATACTTTTCTTTTTCACTCTTCACGATATAGCTTCTTATTATTACTTTAGAACTCATAAATCATATCACTTTGTTTCTTACAAATTCTTATTCCTTACTGTAGCTTACTTTGCTAATAACTTAGTTTACTTTCCCTTAAAATTCATATGAGAACACACATTTCTTAATAACAATAACAATATTCTTTTATTCATTCACTACAGACCCTTTTAACGTTACCTTGGTAATCAGTACAGATTGTAGTTAGCACTCAAATCACCCCGCAATTCACAACGTTCTTGAGTATCAACTCGTTTACATCCGCTCCGCTCGGAGATTCGTCTGATCTGCAACGAGGGGATTGTGTGACATCTTACACTCACCCCTTAAAGAAAAACACTTCCTCTACAGGTGGGCTTTGAGCACGAGAGGTTTCTGCTTTGGAAATGCTAAATGGCTATTGTACTAATATCCTTTCTAGCATTTAACTGTATTTTTCTGAATTTAATTAAAAAAAATTTATATTCTTTTAATTAATAGAAATAATTCTTAAAAAATCAATTTAGAATTTTAAAAGTGTTTGTCAATTATGCCAACAGTATAACAGTTCTAACAATTTACGTCACAAAAGGCGGCATTTTATAATACAGCCAGCCATTTATAATAGGCAGACGTTAGTATTTTGTAGTATTCTTAGTACTATTAGACGTTAGTATTCTTATTCATTTGTATGTATTTTGTATAATAAATACAGTTTTTGTTTCGTTCTTAATTTCTAATTTTCTGTTTTCTATTTTCCCTTTTTGCTAGCTTTAAGCCTTTAAAATTTCTTTGCGATAGTATTCTTTCTCTCTTTTAGAGGGCTTGCTACATTTTCGGCTTTAACAAGGATCGAAATACACTGGTTTGTTGTAAATATTAAAAAAAAAAAAAAAAAATTCTTATAATATGATTAAATCTGTCTTATGTAAGATTTTTAATCTTTTTTTCATCTGATTGCTTAAATATTGCAATGTTCTTTTGTGTTTTATTTGATTAATGTTTTGATATTTCTATTTATCTGTATGTTTTCTTATTTGGTTTTTTATATTGAAATTTGGTCTTTATTATTTAGTAATTCTTTTGTTTTAGGGAATTTCCATATATTTGTATAACATTTTTCTGTAGGGGAATATTGGGCCCCGTAAAACCTGTTAATCTGTCTTACTCGTAAGCCAGTTTCTTGATTTATAAATACTACTTTTCTTTTATGATTATAGTTTATTTGTTTCCATTGTTTTCCATGCTCTGGTTAGAATTTTTTCGTATTTTGAAGTTTGTCTTCTTGGCATTTTTTTCATGTATTCTTTCACGTATTTGTTGTCTTTTTTATTTGTTTTGTGGGGAATGTTTCTTTTTTTAGGTTTTTGCAATTAAAAAAAATGTTTATTTTTCTTTTACTTTCTCTATAATAAAAAAAATGTGTAAATGTGTAAGGTTTCATTGTAATTTTAAGGAATTCTATTTAGTTTTGTTTTATGATTTATAATTTTTTAAATTTATTTCAACTATTTTGTTATATTAATGAAATATCATATATATATATATATATATATATATATATATAAGGAAGCCACTTACCCTAATTTAGTCATTCTCAGTCTCAAGTAATTTTTAATTATTATTTACTTTAGAAAAACTTCTTTCATCTTTTTCTAAAGATAGCGGTAAAGTTAATATAACTTTAAGGGTAATAGTATTATTCGACACGAAATTTTATGAAGCAATGAATTTTTAATATAGGCGACATCTTTTTCTATGAATGTGCACAGAACTGACAACTCATCTTCCAAATCGATAGCATTTATATCAAACGACTTTATTGCTCCATTGGTAAAGCATTTTCCTGGTACTTGTAATGATTTAAAAACTCGGTCTTAAGTAACTCTCTGAAATTATATATGGTAGTGATAGCCGAGTATACAAGTACAAAGCATGTTCGATGCCAGGTATATTTTAAACGAACCGAAGTTCGATTCCTGAAGCCCCTTGTAACGTCGTGACCCCAGAATGTGTAGAATAAATCAGTATCGTGAAGGGATCACAACTCAAGTAAAAATACTTCTTTATTTTACAATTGTATGAATTATATTCTAGTTAGAAGGCGTTTTCGCCTTGTTTCTATTCGCAAAAAGTCACAAACAATAATAGCTAAAAAGAACCACAAATAGGAATACATTCGCATGAATTTAGTCCCTAAATCTCAAGAGCAGGAAATAGTCTCTCACTTCTTGCGGGATCGCATCTTTCGCTCTCCGTCAGGATCCCCTCTCCTCACTTAATTTTTGTTCCTTTTAAATCCTCGGGTAAGGCTGTCTCCCCCCCCACCTTTTCGAATTATTTTTATTTCTGATTGGACAATCCATTCACAGACAACCTCCGTTTCTGTCCCCCCAACACCATTCGCTCTTATCGGCCAATATCAAGTCTAACCCACGTGCATGCAGATGTCGGACGTCAAACGGCTAGGCCCTAAATCCCCATATATATCTATGTCATGGATCACAAATCCTCACAAAGAGGAATCAACCCTGGCAGAGTCAGATGTTCATGAATGTAGTAGACCAAAGCAGATGTACTGTAAATCTGTCAAGGTTCCAACTTCTCCCGATGGCATGTTCTGAAAGTTATGACAGGAGGGGGCCAACTTAGGAGCCAGCCTCGTCTCATGAACGAGGTTCAAAGTTACGAGTTCCGAATCCGATAGCCCTCGTGTTAATTCTAAGTGCGACTTTATTAAAAAATCAATCAAAAAGATACCTCGAGTTCTAAATTTTATAAAGTGCAAAATACTTATTATATGATGATTGATTTGGAAAAATCTTTATTTTGGAATCGAATCAACGTAAAAAAATTCATCAATATCGACTTTTTAATCGATAATTGGCTCATCACGACACTCGTAATAGAGCTGGTTTTTTTTTTTTAATGTCCTGTGATATTTATTTGAAGCACAGAAATTAATTTTGCCGTCAATTTCAAAGACCAATTCTTTTGCTTCAAGAACTAATTTATATATAAAAAAAAAATCATTTTTACATGATTTTACAAAATGCTCTTTAGTATTCTTTCATGACCGAAGAATACTGAAGAACTTCAGACACGTGCAACACAGTTCACGGTTTTATAATTTTAAATGCTTTTTATGAAGATTATTTTTTCTTCTATAACTATGTTTGCCCTCCCCACAAATCTTTCGCTCAAGGTTGATGAAAAATTTGCTAGATCTGGGCTTGGCACCAGGTGTCGTCATTGTCATTTCACCGCAGCTCAAAATGGCGAGGTTAGTTGCCAAGAGCCCTCGAGTTGTTCTTTGTACGATGTTAACAAACAATCTATTCACGCTGTTTTTAGGTAATTCTGTTTTCACCATGTCAAAACTTTAGTTGATTTTTAAAAATGTTACTGATATTAAGGCTCCATTGACTTCATGAACGTAATGTTACTCCTATGGAATCTCTGCTTTCCTCTTCTAGATCATTCTATCTATTTGAATGCAAGAATATACATCCGAAAGAGCAAGAAATAATGAATATTTTTACGTCTGTTTTATTGATTTGTTTGTGATTTTCCCAATCTTTGAGAAATATTTTGAAACATATTTTCAAAACTCTGGGGGAAAATGTAATTCAGCAGAAACCTTCAATATTATTATTATTATTTTGTTTGTCGTACTGGATGCGCTTTTTTTTTTTTTTTGGCATTCAGATAGATAAAACAGTCTAGAATTGAGGAGAAAAGTAGAAATTCCATAGGATTAATATTACGTTCACGAAATCAAAATGCTGGGAGCCTTAATATTTGTATTTAGTTATGAATTAATTTTTGTTTAAAAATGTGCAGAATTTGCAATCCAGTGTAGAGCTACAAAATTTTGTAATGATAAAAAGTAAATGTAGATATATATTCTCTCTATCTTCTAGAGCGAATTATTTTCCTCCCTCAAACCATATCTCACTCCCAAACATTTCTCTCCTCCCCCACCTTCAAACCCCAAAAACCATTAATCTTATCTCACTGTCAACTGTGCACTTCAAGGTTGATCCCGGTTCATCAGCTTCCAACAAAAAGATAAAAACAACACAAACAAATAAAAAGTGTAATGAACCTCTCTCTCCCGTCCAATGAACCAATAAGAATTCATTCACCTCGTGTTTCCATCCCAAGGACGCGCATTGCAAAATTTCGCTAAAACATTACCAAACGTGACAGAGTGAAAAAGAAAAAAAAAGAGTGTAACATGATAACTCGGAATCTTCGTCCCTGGGTGTTCTATCTCGGTGTAACGAACGGCTTTAACCCTTTCCCGTCCGAGGTTTCATTCACCTGAGCGTTGAACTAGGCTCTCTCAAGGACATGAAGAGAGCTCTCAAGGTCCAAATGTTCCTTTTCTTCCTGATCTCTAGGAAGCTGTGATCCAGTTTTCGCAGATTCAGGAGCGCATCTTCCTTGTTTTTGGAGGTCGTCGTTTCGGACTGGGTCTCTGGCGCGGAAGTCGGGAAGTGGCCGTGGATCATGTCCGTGTATGGATCGGTCCAATTTTAGAAACGGAGGGATGTTGGAGAGGCGGATTTGTTCATCGTTTCCTTGGTTTGTTTTGAAACTAATTTGGATCAGTTTGTTTTTGACGCAAGGGAGAAATTTATTAAAATTGTTAATATTTTGTTGGTGTTTTTTTATTATTATTATTGTTATTATTATTTAATTTTTTTGAATAATTTTTGTTTGTCTTGTTTTTTTCTTTTCAGCCAACCAATGGGCTATTGTTTTCGATGGCTATAAATTGGTGTACCAGATCACTTTTCAATTTTTTTTAATATGTAAATTAGATTTTTTATAACCATGTTCCATCTCCTGATTTCACGGTGCTATCCATAGACTTATTGTTACATTTTTTTATATTATTTTACATTCAATTTAACAATTTACTTTTCAAGTGCATTTAACTTAAAATATATTCAGTTTAATAATTTATCGTTTCCTTTAATCTTAGTTATCTCTAGTTTGAAATATTCAGTTTAACAATATTTATCACTTGCTTTTATTTTAAGTACATGTAGCTTATATTATTGTCCATTATTGTTATATATATATAAAGACAATTTTTTTTAAAGAAATCACAAATAAATAAAGAAATTAAATCAAAAGGAAAAATTATCAAAAAAATGTAAAATAACTGAACCATTGATAGAGAAGACATGAACCAAACCATATATATATATAAAAAAAGAAAGTAAATTAAAATAAATAGACAAAAAAAAAAAACCCTCAGAAATGTCAAGAAAGGAGTAGAAATATAAAATTTTTGAAAATCAAACATTTTGATGAAAAAACAGAAGATTGGAAAGTAACGTTGAAATAAGAGTCCTGAATCCACAAACAACCCGTTGTGTAGCTGTACTGAGGCACATTAAATCTAGTGAGGCTCAAAGAGGTTGGTGTGGCTGGGAAGTTTAGAGTAGTGTGCCACCTTAAGTACTGTCATCTGACCGTAGCTCAAAATTACGAGGTCCACCGTCAATAGCCGTCACATTGCTTCTAAGTCTGGCGTTAATAAACTATCAATCGAGCAGCCGCCACACGGACTCTTCAAATAACAGCCTCACAGTGTTTATACAAACAAAATAATCTTCGATCAAATACTTTTTAGAAAGGGGGAGGGTGGGAAGAATCTTTTTTTATTAAGTAGTTTACATGAAATCTCAATAACAAAGTTCTAACTGTTGTTAGTTATATGTTCTACCAATGATACAAGCAGAATTTTTTTTTTTGCCTGTGGAAGGGAGTCAAGATTTTTATTCTCCTATATACTTGTGCTTTAAGCAATGCGGTGCAATTTATGCCGGCCCCTATGAATTCCCACGGCTTTCATACGAATGAAAGCACTGCAGAATCAACTCCTTATCCAGTAAACCCATCGATTCCCATTGATAGGTTTGGAGGCTAATTTTTGAGTTGAAGAAACCTATATTTAAAAATTTGTAACAATTGGCTACGAATAAGAATTTTTATCAATAGTTTCAAACAATCCATTAGTGGAAATAGCTTTATAGATGTATTTAGAAAAGAGGTCGGAATATTTGAATTGAAATATGTTTGTGGCAAATATTTTTTCTATTGCTTAGAATATATATATATATATATATATATATATATATATATATATATGTGTGTGTGTATATAAATATATATATATATATATGTGTGTGTGTGTGTGCGTGCGTAGTTCTAAAATAAAATTTTTTTAAATGAGATGCATGAAAACAACGTGAGAATTATTTAAATTTCTCATAATTTGCAAAAGTGAAGGAGAAATTTAAATATAAAATATAATGAGCGCAAGATTAAATTCTCTTTCAATTTTAGTATACAATGATTTATAAGATTTTCTACAGTTTTTCTAAAAACAAAAAAAAATATTACTAAAAAAATTATTGTATGAATAAGCAGTTTAAAAAAAAAAATTCAATTAATTGTGAAGAAATGCATTCCGAAAAAGATCTTCATATTTACAGGAAAATAATTATTTTAATTTAAAAAAAACCAACAAAAGAAAAAAAACTATAGTGGCGGTTCAAAAAGTGAACAGAAAAAGGAAAATATCTTCAAAACATAGCGCTCAGTGAACAATCATTGAACTCTTAAAACAAAATGTAAAAAAAACTCAAGAGAAATGTATTCTAACTGCAGTGAGGGGTGGATGAACTCTTTTTTTTTATATAAATATTTTTTCTTCTTTCTCCTTGTTCGAACATCACCCCCAATCCTGAAATAGACTCGTTCAAAGGCATCCTTGATCCAAAACTTTCCCCCCCGCTATGCGAAAGTGGAAATCGAAAGTGGGTCGAAAGCGAAAGTGAAGAGGAGCAGGTTCATCTCCCTCTCAGAGGTGATTGCTCGCTTGTGGGTGTCATTAACCCCCGCCCTGTATCAATGCACTCGCCGATGAACGAATTATCATAACTCATGAGGAAAAGAGGAGGAGTCCGCCGATGACGGACAGTAGAAGGCGGGGCTCGGAGATAGGGAAGAGACAATTCGTGACGGAATAGGTTGACGATTAATGTCATGTTTTGCTGCTGGAATTATGTAAATAAATGTATATTATTTGTTGCTTTTTGAATTGCGAAAAGACAATGGAAAATAAAATAATTTATATAATAGACAACAAATCTTCGGTTGCAGTTTTTGTTAAAAATTCGTTTCAACATAATTTGAAAGAAAAACGATAGATTATGGTTTTGTAATTTTTAGCATAAATATTTAATTTTTTAGACATTGTTTGAATTATTATTCGAAAGGAATGTTAAAAAAAAAGAGCACCTTTTCAATGAGCATTACATCTTTTCAGTTTTTTTCCTTAATTCATACCTTAAAAAAAAATTAGCAGTGATTTTGTTTAAAACTCTTTTAACTAAATTGATCCTAGTTTCCAGTGAAATAAAAGTTTCGAAATCGTAAATATAAAAAAAATATATGTTTTGGAGTGAAAAAAGTCTCTCTCTTAATATATATATATGTGTTTGTGTACGTGTAGCAGTTTCATTCCTTTTTCAGTTATTATTTAATCTGAAACATTTTTTTTTTTTTTTTCAAATTCTGCAAAGTAATTTGTTAAATTATGAGTAAATTCTTAATTTGACGAATGATTGGAGGGGTATGTAAATGCACTTCCCGAGGGAGAATAGTCATACCAACAAACTGTAGAGCGCAGTATAAGTCGTTGTTATATAATTTAAAAAGAAAAAGGAATTCCTGAAACATTGATTTACTCAGAAAAATAGTGATTAGCTGAATTTTCGAATCAGGAAAAAAATCTGAAATCTCTTACTTTAAAACTATTCGAAATCTAGATATTATTAAATAGGAAATGTTTCAAGTTCTAAAAGAAGGGGGAGGGGGATATTGCAATGAAACTTGTAATATGATCTAAAATTGTAAATAAAATTATTCGTACATATTTAAGCTAAAAAAAAATGTTCAAACCAAAAGTTCACGCGCTTTTGTCCAAACGCATTAAAGAAAGAAGAGGTAACTGCAGAAAGCTATACGAAAAGCACGCAACTGGAGTTAGATGGAAGTCTGTCATGACATTTGATGAAGCATTGCTTTTTTAAAGGTTTTACGCAAAAAACGTACTCTTTTCTACCGTCCCGTAGGAGAAAATAATCGTAATGAACAGTTGCTTTATTTTAAACAGCATTTGTGAAAAGGAATCATCATTACGGCAGCATTTTGCCATAACGGAAAGATAAAATGGAAAAAAAAAAATAATAATAATAATAAAGAAAAAAAAAAAAAAATTCAAGTACGGTCGAATTAACTGGAACCAGAGCTGTCCGGGATATACCGGTTAACCAGAGAATGGGATAAAAAGAAATTATATATATATATTCCTTTTATTTATGCACACACACACACACACACATATATATATATAATTTCTTTTTATCCTATTCTCCTCTTAATAATGTTTGTAAAGCCTCCTCTCCTTTCCTTTCTTATATTTACAACTGTTAGAGGCCGAGGTAACCTAATGCTCATGTCGAGCATTCGCTGCCTGCGTTGTTTCCATTAATTCGTGGGTTCGAGTCCTAATGCCACTAAATATCCGACATGCTCATCAAATCTGTCGAGACTTCCGATTTTTTCCCTACCACTGGTGGAGAGTGAAAGTTTGGAGTGGGAGATGCCAACTCAGGTGTCTTCCTCGTCACCTGACAGAGGTTTAAAATTACGAGATGCTTCGTTAATAGTCCTCGTGTTGCTAAGTTCGAAGTTAATAGTCAATCGATCCAATAAAGACCCGCTGTGTAGCAAGGCTGATGCACATTAAATCTGTCGAGGTCCTATGTTCTCTCTTTGGCGGAGTGTGAAAATTTGGAGGGTGGAGTGTCAGCACAGGTGTCGTCCTCGTCACTTGACCGTAACTCAAAATGACGCTGTCAATAGTCATCGTGTTGTTTCTAAGGGTGACTTCATTGAACAATCCATCAATCAAATAGTGTTCGTAATTAAGTCCTTTTAACTTCTGTCGTCGTTAAAGATAACCGGCGCAGAATATAAAATTGACTTGACCATTTTGGGAAAAAGTCTGATTTCATGGATAAAGACGGAGCTGATGCACGATAAATCTGTCGTGGATCAAATTCGTTCCTCTGCACGGTGTGGATGTTTTGACAGGGTGTCAGCTCCTTGTCACTTGACCAAGGTTCAAAATTACGACGTCCGTCGCCAATAGCCCTTGTGTTGCTTCTCAGTGTGACGTTGATACACAATCCCACTGATTTCATAGATAGCTCAAGCCAGAGTTGTAATAAAGTATCAAGGGTCATCCAATAGAAACGAACATCCAATAGAAGCAAAAAAAGTGGTATTTAGGCATAATAAACTGACAGAAGAAAACCGTTACCATTAAATACAAAGTACCTTCTGTAAGATGGAGGGGGTTCTTCATAATTGTGCACAATTACTAGGCTTGATTGAAGAGAAATTCTTTCATGGTTACATAAAAATAAGTAAATATTTACTTATTGTCTCATTCATAAGATTTTCTAATATTTAGATTCGATTTTTTTATTTTTAATTTATAATTCTGAACGTATACAAACCTTCTTTTTTTTCCCCATTTATATATATAGATCGAAACAAGAGATGCTCATCAATTTACAAGTTGTTTATAACTATTGATTTTTTAATAACAATATAGGTTTTATGAATATATTTCAAAACTTATCTTGAATATAAATTTAATTCTGATTTTGATACGTTACCTTTTTCCCCCACCGATTTCTAAGCAATTATATTAACCCTCGTGCTGCCATCTAGAAAGTATTATCGGAACAAATTAGTTATGGATGAAAGCCTATACTAAATTTTGAACGATCTAATAGATATCTAACTAAGCCTGAAATGACATAATTTATTTTTCTTATGGATTTAGATACATTTAAGTATTTCAACTCATTTCAAAGACTAATGTTATTTGTAATAAAAAGTAGTACTACTTCCGAAATATTTGTATTTTCTGTTATATTTTAAGATAAGGTAACAAAGTAATCGTAAGAGATGAGTTCCGGGAGAGTTTTGTTCCCAATCTTTTAGATAATTAACTGATTCAAGATCAAATACAAAATATTTGAAGTCAAATATGCATATTGTTTTTCAAAATATTGTATGTGAATACATATTTGTTCGACACTGCAATAACTCTTTGCGTAATTATTTTTATAGCTTTTAAATTTTTGAACTTATTCCAATTTTATAAACAGTGTTTTTCATATATAGTTTCTTTAATAAATGGTTCTCATTTTTTTTCCTTCTAAAATTTTGTACTATTTTTTAACAAGCAACATGTTTTACAGATGTAATCAGTTAAAATATCTGATTAAGAAATCACAAAACATATTCTGTGTCTGTTTTGTTTTGAGTGTTCAATGTATGATTTTAACTTTTTTCACTTCTTACAGCGAAAATAATTTTCAATGTAATGAGTACATGAAAAAACTTTTTTTTTTTAAATTTCAAGGTTGTAACAAAAAACGTTATTAAGTTATTTTACAAAAATAAACATAGCATGTCAACATGAAAACTGTTATTTAGAAATAAATGTAACATAAACTAGTTGGTATACAATTCGGTTGTTTTTAAAAATATATCATTAAACTATTTAAAAAAACCTGTGTTTATTTTGATAGTGATTGGATGCTCTTAATTTGAATTTCAGTTATGTGAATAGCAGAGTTAAACAATAGAAGTAATAAGGATTTTCGTTTTTTAAGGTGAATGTGGTACCCAATTGTTCATGAATGCGATCTTTGAATTGAGTCGAGAAGTCAAACCGAGTTCTAGTTCCACTAAAGATCATGTGGAATAATGGTGGTATGATGTAGAAGCTAGGAGAGAGATATCACCTCAAGTCTTCGTCACTTCACAAAGGAGGAAAATTATGAGGTCTGTCCCTGAAGCATATCGTGTTTTTTATAGTATGTTTTTTTTTTAAATAATGTAGCTGGTTTTAGAAAATGTATTTCGTAAATTATGTTCTCTACTTCCCCCAAATTAATAGTTGGTATTCTATTTTAGCTAGATTGAAGCGATAAGTGGAGTAATCTCATGGCAATTATTCAATAAAAAATTAACATAAGAAAAATATGCGTTATATGCTCATCATAAATAACTTCTAACAACACTAATAGATGGCGCCCCTTCTCAATTTTCAACGAAGTGATTTGCTATTAAGAAATCGGAATTTCAGGGCACCTATAACACCATATTATTTTCAAAAATAAAAAGAAATAAAAACTTTCCGAAAAAAGTCCAGTGCTGAATCCAACTCAGAAAATTAATGCATCACCGTATTTTTTTAATGCTTTTACCTTTTCTTTCATGACCAACCGCAAACTTTTTGTTGGGTTACAGACAGAAAAATAATTTGACAATACATTACGATTTTTACGATTAGTAAATCGACGTAGTAAGTCTTAATCCACAATTTGGAATGAATTTCGAAAGAAAAGGCGTCTATCTAGAAAACGTTAACATTTCTTCCAACCTTCGGCATTTGTGAGGAATATTAAACGATTGATATAAGTGAATACCATATAAGATATGATAAATGTATTAATAAAATAATAAATCGCTCAGTAATAGCTTATATTGATGTAAAATTAATTGTTTAGTGACGATAGAATCCTAAAGCTTTGTTTATTTTCCTATTAATCGATCATCGAAATCAATAAAGAAAACTTTGTTCCGTGCACCTGCTTCCGCGACAGATGTATTCAGCGAATACATTATTATGTTTATGAGAATTTGATTTGAGTTTTGTTCTTTTCACCCCTTTTGTGAGAATAAATGTAACTCGAATTATTATTCTGTATTTGAGAGACCAAGTGTTATAAGAACATGATATTTCGTGCCAGTACAGCAGAAATGGTTCACTGGAGATTCCAATACTCCCAAATTTCTTAAATTATTATTATTTTGGGTTCTTATATATAAGATTGTTTTTGATTAAGAATTGTTTTATTACTTACAGTTATTGATATGCTGGAATTTTTCTCTCATATTATAGAAAATGGTGAAATCGCTGAATTTCATCAAACTTAAATTTATTTTTGCATTACTTCCGATATTTATTTAAGAAATAGAAGAATTATAATACATTTTAGATCTTTAAAGTAACTTTCTAGATCTATTTTTATAATGGATCTTCATTGATAACAATCAATTAAAATTTTCTTATGTATTAATTACTTGTAATAATTAGAACAGATATAACATTAAACTGACTCCTGATAATAACAGTAGAAAAATTAATATTTCAAATTTAGCTTTTATATAATTAATTTATATTTGACATTTGATAGTTTTAACTAATCAGATTAATTAATTAATAATTAAATTTATATGATTAAATCACACATATTTATAACCACTATATTAAATATTACTAAACATTGAAATTGGATATTCCCTCTTTTAACTAGTCCTCCGGGTACTTTCCTGCCAGATTTCATTGATAAATTATTGCATAAGAATGTATGTGAAGTAAATGTTACATATTTAAGAATCCTCTTATCTTAAATTTCTCAGTTCAACATTTCGCGAAATTTCTTTCTATAGTTCATGAAGCATTTAAGATTAAAATTTAAAATTGTAAATCTCGGAATCTTACGTGGCAGTATTATGGATTTTCAACCTAAATTTCCAATCTCCACTTTTAACGCGGTATTTGAAAGCGGAAAAAATATGACTGTTTTTGAAAATCTTTTCGACGATCGATGAATCATTATGGTGGGAACCTTTAAATCTTAATGATTCTTCCCAAATCTGAAGAATTATTAGAATCGATAAAACAGCTCAAATCACTGAATAAACAACTGCATTTTAGAGAAAATTATATTTAATAGTATTAAATCACATATAATTACAAAGTTTCATAGAACGATAATAATTCTTCCCAGAATACAAAACATTCTAAAGTACACACACAAAACGATGCTACTTTTTACCAACAACAACAACAAAATAAAACAACTAATTATGCCATAAATATCTATTATTAAATAGACAGACAGACATAAGAGTACTGACGAGCGTCAGCGAGTCGTCGCTTTTGCTCAGTATGAATTGGAGAGCAATGAATGAAGAAACCACTAGATGGCGCCACGCGGCGGATGAAATTTAACTAGAAAGCAATGATTGAAAATAAAAAAATTGAGGGGTACCAAGTGATACCATTCCGTATCAACTCGATGTGAGATAGAGGAACATGATAGGCTATTGAGTTGATTTTTAATCCTTCAATAATTTGGTGTGTTAGACATTCTTGATGTTGGTCAGCTGGGTTTGGATTATTTGTAGCATTATGTTCATTTGGTGTAACATCTATTGCAAAGAATCAACAAGAGGAGGATTGAGTGGACTATTGGTTTGCTGTACAGTGATAGGAACATTTGGGGCCATTTTGGCTTGATGTTGCTTTTCCCGTTCCTCCCACACATTAACGGTTGGAGGTCTGACGGGTTTTGCGTTTATAGGGTTTCTTGGACATACAGAGTAGTTTGCGGGTTGTGGACCTCCGCAGAGAGAGCCCTTTGCTGGTGTTTGTATGGTTTTCTTACAGTCTCTAGTTTGATGGGAGCCAACACATTTAAGGCATTTTGGTGTTCTCTTACAGAAGCGACTATGATGCTATAAGTCTTGGCATCGATAGCACTGCCAGGCATAGAATTCTTTTTTAGAGTCTCAATTTTGACCCTAAAATAACCAATATTGCAGATATTATATGTATCTTGAGTTTCAGTGGTTTTCTTAAGGACATCCAGGAAAAGCGGCCTATTGGTGTTGTTGCGCAGGACTGAAATGATAGAACCCTTGAAGCTGAATTTTGCTGATGAGTTCCTTAATATCGTAGTCAGCAAGGAGACCTAGAATAACTACTTTTAAGCATCCTTTCATGCTGCATCTCAAAAGTATGAGATTTCAACTTCTTGACAGAAATGAAATTTTGTATTATGCGGTGTTCGTTTTGAGTTTCAGGGAAAACTTTAAGTTTCCCGTTTACAATTCTGCCCCATACTTTTGATTTTGTTTTTCACCTACAGTAGATCTGGAATATTTAAACATTCATCAATGAAGATGGGAGGAACTCGTTTTTTTCTTTTGTTTGTTACAATAGTAAAACCGTCGTTTTCTTCCGCCCCGCTTTCATGAGCCTCCCACTTAACGGGAGTAGGGGTGCAGATTTTAGTACTTGTTTCTGTTTCGCTTTCCGAGGAGGGAGCGGAGTGCATTGACTCAGAGTCATTGTTCGATTCGGAGAAGTCTTCTCGTTTGCTTTTTTTATTGGCCTTTAGAGACGAAGCCTAGTTTCTCTTAATTTTTTTCATTTTTTTTTTTTTTTTATTTTTTTATTTTTACAGCTCTAGGATGGGGAAGGAATTTCCTCAGTAGGCTGTTGTTTAACATTTTCTAGAATTTGCTTGAGATAATGTTTTAGCTCTTCTGAGATGAGTTGGCTTGATTTCCTAGCAGAGCGTATGATGATTTGCTGAGTTTCCCTTATTAATTTTAAGTCTATCGAATTACCATTGTTGTTTCTCTTGTAATTGTAAATAAGCCTTTCTAATTGACCACAATAGGTTTCATAGGACTTAGCATCGTTTAGAAATTTAATTCTACTGTAAGCTTCCTCTAGATTAATCTCACATAGATTGAAAAATCCCTTACCTCCACAGAAGGTGAGTATTGTTTGCTGTCCATAGTTGAAATGTAATCCATAAGTCAGGTTCCAAGTCGAGGTCGAAAAAAAGAGCAGTCCGTACGGGCGTGGCCACCGGTGAAGGCAGAAAACCCGCTGCCGAAGAATAGAGCGCGGGAAAGTTATACAACAGTCCGTCGAAAAGATTTCAAAAACGTTAGAAGCAAGAAACATCTCTTCTTCAAGAACGCACAAGAAAAAAAAGTATCAAGCAACCTCACGCATCGGTATCCGAAGGGAGAAATTGTTAAATAAAATATTAAAATTGGAGCACACGATAAATAAAGTAGACAGTAGTATTCTGTTATGATATTTAAATTAAAGCAAACGATAAATTATTAAATTAAATATATCTTAGCAGAGTAAATATATTTTAAGTAAACTAAATATAATTATTGTGTTGCTGTAAAACAGAAATAAATTTTTACACAATCTATTTTCAACAATTATTATTTCTGCAAAATAATCTATTGAATGGCTTCCTTAAGGTTTTCTTTGAATTTCGCCAGAAGTAACGCGAATGAAATTTGAAACATTAGCTATTTTGACCATTTGATACCCAATCCAGTTAAAGAAATGGATTCCATAACGGAAAATTCTATTTTAGAAATAAATTTCTTTAACTAATTTGATTAATTAATCAATTTACACCAAAATTTAGCTGTCTCTGAACCATTAACATTGATATCATTTTTATTAAGTTTTTGTAAAAATTGAGAAAGTTATTAAAAATTTTTATGGCTTATTTAATTAATTATTAATGTCCCAATTTACAAACAAGACTTGGACTGTCGAGATTCGTAATTTTGGGCCTCGGTCAAGTGGCAAGGACTGAGCTGGCCCCTCCCTCTCCAAACTTCTACAACACGCCATCAGGAGGACGGGGCCTACACAGATTTAACGTGTCTCCTCTCCGTTACATGATAGGTCTTTTGTGGCATCAGGATTCAAACCCATGATTCGATGCAAAGAACGCTGACCGCGCAGTTGCTACCATGATCACTAAGTTACCACGACCATTTTTATTACTGTTCGTAGTTAATAAATCAAAATTTTGCTCTATTTTTGCATTAATAAGTACATTAATACGTCGAAAAGTTTCTTTTTTATGTTCCAAATGTTCTTTTTTAGAGAAATTCTTTTATATTAGGGTTCGCAAAGGGGTCGGTACAGCCCACTGGTGGAAGTTTAAGATTGAAAGGTTAATTAGATGCTTAAGCATTTAATATAATAATGAAGCTAGTTCAAATAATTACAAAATTAAAAGTTAATAATAACTAACTAAAAGGGATACTGTTTGCATCATTCGTATTAAGATTCGTAGTTATGATGGCAAAGAGAACATAATGATGAGCAACTGTCTAGTACCCTCAAAGACATGAATGCAAACAATATTCGAGTGTCTAGAAAACGGATAACTTTGGTTAGTTATATAACGAGAATCTTCTGGGGCGCGAGATGACTTCTACTCATCCAGGATCAACTCAGTTGGTTTGGGCCATCAATGGAAAGAAATGAATCCAGATAGGTGCAGGAGAGGAGGAGGATAGTAAACAAATCTCCAGGACAGCATTCGGATCGGCAAAGCAAAAACCCCTTTTCCTCATCTGACGTGTTCTCCCTCTAGATGCATTGGCATAAATACTGATACAGCATGTGCGCATCCAGATTACTTGTAATTTTCATGTAGAAATTAGTTGTTCTAATCTGCCACCTCATAGCGAGTTGAGAATGTGGATTTTGCCACCTCGTGACAAAGAAGAAAGTAGCAAACGGTTCAAGGAGGGCCGATACAAGATTAAAAACTAACTAAAAAGGGGAGGTTTTGGACCAATTCTAAATTACGGAGGTGTTGAGAGTTTACTACCACCTCTCTGGGCAGTACTCGCAAGAACATGGTGAAAAGTTAGATTAATTCTAAAATTCATGAAATGCATATTTCAACAAATACTTCTAAATGTTTTTAAGCAAGATCAGTCAGTAATAAAAGTATTGATATAGCATTGTCCCCAGTAGTTTTTTGACTAGCTCAAGAACGAATCGCAGCATTCGCAGTGGGCCACACGGAGGACAGCTGCGCTTATGTTCAGACTCAATTAATAAAGCTTGTATTTAAAAATTTGCTCACTTCGTGAAAGAATAAGCTTCTATCGACAGGCCATCACGAATTTCCGAAAGGAAAATCCTATTACTTTCATTTCTCAATAAATTATTGTTTTTGAATGCATTGATTCCTTTAAATCAATGCATTCAAAAACTGAAGAAGCAGGCCATTCTCAAATCCAGATTTGCAGAGAATTCGATTTAACGCCCAACGTCTTATGGAAACAATTTAAGGATACCGGATCCGTCGAGAGAAAGCCTGGGCAAGGTCATCCAAGAGCCAAAATTTCTTGCTTATTTTAACAGTTTTCCTCAGAAACACTAGACCAATCAGAACACTTCTCTTAACACCACCCCTTTCATCTCTACCCCTTCTCATGCTTAGTGTCTGCAGTGCCGTTGTGTATAAAGGTTATGTCTCTAAGAAGATTAATTTCTGCGCTAGGTAGTTGCCATATCTCTCGGTTGCTTTGGTGATGGGTCCTGTCTGCCTATTTCTAGAGTTAAGCCATCACCATTCAGTGACTTAAATCTAAAAAAAAAATTTCTATTTTTTTTTCTTTTACTCAAAGTAACACCCCTCATAAGTTTATTTTAATTCAATAGTTTTAATATGGAGGTACTTCCTACCTGTTGGAAAGGAACTCCATAAGCATCTATGCTTCTAACTTTTTATAATTTACAGTGTTTTTCCGACTGAGTGAAAATTGTCTTTGACCACTAAGCCAGTCAGAAAGTTATTTCTTTTAATTATTTAGTAAGTAACTCAGGGCACTCGCTGATCTCCGAAAGCAAGCTATGAAGTTTTGACCCTTAATTAGAAAGGGATTATTGTTTCAGTCAACGACAGTACGATCATCCGAGCACTTTTCAAACTAAAGTATTTTCTGAACATCTTTTCTAACGAATTAGAAAGTGAATGAAGGAATACAGGGGGTGGACAAAAATATGGAAACACCTTGTAAAATGCATGTTTGAAAAGAAAGATTGATTTTAATGAAATATGTAGGTGGCGCTGGCGTTTTTGACTACTAACGCCACCTATACAACTTCGTAAATGTGCTAAACAGTTCAGTTGTTGTCGGAGTACTGTTATGTGAGGTTGTCATTGCATTATGTCAGAGTTAACAGACTTCGAACGTGGGCAAATTATTGGAGCACGTATGGTAGGTGCTTCCGTAAGCAAGGTAGCCGAGGTGTTTAGTGTTTCAAGAGGTACTGTATCGAATATTTATTCCGCATATTTGAAAAGCGGAAAAACATCATCTGCTAAATCACAGCGCGGACGAAAGTGTGTGCTGAGTGATCGTGACAGACGATCATTAAGGGCAATTGTGACGAAAAATAAGAAGACCACAGCTGCAAAAGTTACTGCTGAAATGAATGTTGTGTTACAGAACCCTGTGAGTACCAAAACAATTAGAAGGGAGCTTCATAAACAGGGAATTTTTGGCCGTGCTGCATTTGAGAAGCCACTCATCAGTGATGCTAATGCCCGTAACAGGAAAAGGTGGTGTTTAAGTCATAAAGCCTGGACTATAGGGCAGTGGAAGCGTGTAATATGGTCTGACGAGTCTTCTTTCACATTGTTTCCCACTTCTGGCCGAGTTTACGTCTGGAGAACGCCATCTCAAGCCTATAATACAGACTGCTTGTTGCCAAGAGTGAAACATGGCGGGGGTTCTGTTATGGTTTGGGCAGCCATATCGTGGTTCTCTGCTGGCCCCATGATAACTGTGTCAGGGCACATGACTGCCACGATTTATGTGAACATTTTGGCAGATCAAGTTCATCCCATGGTACAAACTTTGTTCCCCGATGGTGATGGTGTCTTTCAAGACAACAAAGCCCCTGTTCACACAGCTCACATTGTCCAGGACTGGTTTTCTGAGCACGAGGAGGATTTGTCCCATCTCCTCTGGCCACCACAGTCACCAGACCTGAATATTATCGAACCGTTGTGGTCTACATTGGAACGGAAAGTGCGTTCTCGTTATCCACCGCCAACATCGTTATCTGAACTTGCCACCGTTTTGTAGGAAGAATGGTATAATATTCCCTTGGCACACATACAGGAACTGTATTTATCCATTCCGAGAAGACTGCAAGCTGTTTTGGATGCCAACGGGTTACCTACACCATATTAAGCAAAGAAACATGTTTTTTAAAAGGTGTTTCCATATTTTTGTCCAACCCCTGTAAATGAATGAGTGAGTGAATGAAGGAATAAATAAATGAGTGAGCGAATGAAGGAGTAAATGAATGAATGAATCAGTGAATGCATGGGTGAAGAAGCGAATGATATGGATAAACAATGAATGAGTGAATGAATAAGTAAGGAATGATTGAGTGAGTGAATGAATGTGTAAGGAGATAAATGTCCTGAAGGCAGAGGAATTTCTCGTACATAATTGAAATGTCTTCGTCTTCTATAACTTCCAATACCCCGTTTTTCACTTTATTGTATATTGGCGAGGTATTTTACTGCCAAAGTAAAGAAACTATCAATATATCATTATTTAATTTGACCATGGGTTCATCGTCTTCTTGCTACCCATGAATCTTAAATTAAAAGAATATATATATATATTAGAGAGATAAGTACTTGTATACAATGTGGTCAACCATGAAAATTGGCGCATTTTCAACCGAACTCGTGCCTATAACTTCGTCGGTCAAAAATCCCAAATTCTTTATTATGTACCCAACGCCATGTAAATTCATCTGTATTTGAATTTCACCCGAAGTAAATTTATCAATGTTTCAATCTAAGCGATGGTCCTCCGATATTTTATCTCGAATCCAGTAGACTTTTGACTTTTTGTGAGCGCATACGTCTTCAGATTTGAAAAAATGTGGTTAAATTTGACATGTTCGAATTTTGCAGGGCGCCCCCCACCCCACTTCTTTAGGTTTATATTCATAAGTCCGAAAAAAGTGGAAGATCTTTTTTTATTACTTGAAAACAGATAGTCGCCGTTCTAGTAAAGTTTCTTCATTGTTAAATACTCCCTTGTCGCAATCTTTAACATTACAACGACATTACTCAAGGGAAAATAGTCTTTGTTGCTACTTATAATTCACTCACTGAATCATTAAACCACTGTGTCTTTTAAAATATAACATGTTTATTAGCACACCCTTTTTTTTTACGCCAAGACTCTTTACCAATGAAAATATTCAGCATTTTGTTCTATGGTATGCTGGTCGAAAATTTTTATATTTTTTTCTGAAGTGTAGAATGAACTACATTTGTATTATTGGCAAAATATCGCATCGTTTGGCGATATTTTCTGGTTCTGGCATAAACGATCGACGAGATCTTATATAGGTACTTAGAGAAATAATTTAAAATCTTATGGATTATAGCGGGAACGAAATTGTGCTCATTTTTGTGGAAATTGTTCAATTTTATATAATTTTCTAAAGATATCGTTCATAATCTCGATGCAAATAGTGCTAAAATTAAAAATTGCATTCATTCAAACACTAACATAAAAAAAATTATAAATTATCGTTTTTAGAGTCATAAGACTCAAAATGTTAAATTCTTTTCTTTTTTGGGAACCTTAATACAAACTATCCTTAATATATCTATATATCGTCATCTATTGACGATTTTTTTAGATGTGTTGGGGATGTTTTGTCTGCGCGCGTATTGCACGAATATCTATCTACTGTATTGTTAACTTTGCATAACCATCCTTATTACAAAAACACTATACCGACTGTTCCAGAGGCGTTCTCTTGCGACTAGGCGACTACAAGGAGGGATGCCGCAGTAGAGGGCAATTGCCCTTTCATCCCTTAATTTTCTTCATCTATTTTGGAATAAAATGTACAATTATTGTCCGTGTAAAGCTAGTCCTTCTTAATTAAATTTTGTAACAGCCAGGGATACTTTTACTGAACTCTAAAAACCCTCGCCATAACTGGCATTAAGAAATGGAGACCCACAATAGGCACTTCTCAGTTTGATTTCATATCCAGTTAAAGGATAATTACTGCGCCAAGAATACCGGGTCATGACGTTCCCGTTTTCGGCTCCGAATAAGTGCATGTCGCTCAGGTTTGATTTCGTGAAAAAATAGTTTCACCAGCTCGCCTCTGTTTCTCAATCGTATGACAGGAATTGCTTATTAATGTCACCCTCAGAAGCAACACAAGGGACCTCTTAATTTTGAATATCGGTCAAATGACGAAGGCCTAACCAGCGCTGGAATCTCAATCAAAATTTCCGCGGGAGGACTTGAGACCTCGACCAGATTTAACGTGCATCAGTTCCGTTACACGGCGGGTCTTTAACGGCATCAAAGCTCCAACCCACGATTCGACGAAGTCAACACCGGTCGTGAATCCGTAATCATGACCACTTGGCTACCGCGGACACTCTTTCTCAAGTGCAAAATCAGATGTAGTTCCTAGAAGAAACTTTTCACCGATGAGATAAATTATGCTGTCAACTACAAGCGTTAAAATAAATAAATTCAGAACGTCGAACTATAGCAGCAGTTTCAAGATTAATGGAATCTGGAAAATATTACAAGCTTAATTACAGTGGCTCCCAAAATTGAGTATACGCCTTCCATTTTCGACATTAAAAGTATAAAAAAGAAATACTGAATATTTATATAAAATTAATATATATCTAAATGATAAAATACATTTTACATAGAAAAAATGTACTAGACGTGGAAACAAGTATGAAACCCGTTTAATAAATTAATTACATAATTTTTAAGCAGAAACTACAACATATTAAGTTATAAAATTGAGTACACACCTGACAGAACTTTTAAATGAAAATATAAAAATGACGGCTTCCAGGCGGCGGGACATCTATTTTAACAATATTTTGGGTTGTTCCACTTGTGTGTGATTTTAGCCCATTATTCTCTTAAAAAGTTTTTAAATGGTCTTTTTTCGTGATATGGTGCTTTTGGGCAGATTTTCCAACTGTGACCATAATTTTTATTAAATTTGAGATCAGGTGATTGTGGTAGAATGTACAACTGCATTTTACAGTGGTACAACAGCCGCAATTGAACAATTTCAGCAGTATGCTTAGGATCATTATCGGGTTGAAAAAGGAAACTCTATCCTAAACCCAACTTTTCAGCACTTTATTTGAAATAATTTTTCAAAATGTTCAAGAATTTTGTCCATGATCCCATAAAAGAAATACTAAACTTCCCACATCATTGGCTGATATACAGCCCCATATGAGTACACAGCTATTTCCATACTTGACAGAAGGAATGGTGTTTTTAAGAAGCAACTCACTGTTAGGTTTCCGCCAAACACAGCATCACCTATCACTTCCAAAAACATTAAATTTGCTCTCATCACTGAATATAACTTGATTCCAGAAGTCTGGAGACCTTGAAATATAATTTCTGGCAAATATGAAAGCCTTTTCTCCCGGTTTCGTTTAAAAATGAAAGCTTTTCTCCTGGCCAAAGATTTTCCATTAAAAGCCTGCTTTCTTGAGTACTGTTCTAATTATTTTTACAGAGGTAGGTATTTATATCGTAAATAAAGTGATTGCAGCAATTTTTGGAGCATTCACCTTTTGGAGTTTCGGGCACTTTTCGTAGGATCCACCTCTTAGTTCTTTCCTCTAGGATCTTCTTTTGTCCTTTTCCAGGAATATTTTTAGCGTGCTCCAACTCTTTATACTTTTTGATGATTTTTTGAACACATCCGTGACTTCGCTGAACTACTCTTGCAATTTTTTTTTCTAAGGGATTTACCTTCTTCAGCCATTTTAACGACCAGCTCTCTAACAGTTTGCGTTCTGAAATCAATTTTGAAGTTTGAAAATTAATATTTCTACAAGAAACTTACACATTTAGATTTTTATTTTATTGGAACATTCAACGGGCAGCCGGTCTGCGTAGCAGACCTTAAGCACGAATCAGTACAGAATTCAACTGAATTTAAAAACATGATTTTACAGCTGCATTTGGAGGTTAAGACTTGCAGGATGAGGAGGAGGGAAGCGATGAATCAATGATGAAGTAGTAAGGAGGATTATTTAGAGTCAGTGCGTGAAGAGATAGGTGAGTGGCCATGCTGAGTAGTGGAGGGGTGTGGAATTTCGATGTCATTCGAAACTTGAAGGAAGATGTGAGTTCGAGAGGAAGAATTTCGATTAAAAAATAGTGAATGGTTCTATTGGTTGCCAGAAGAAGTTTAAAGGATTATACATGGTGTGGATGAAGCTAGTCCAGTGTGAGTTTTGAGGAAAAAGAAGTTTAAGTATGATTTTTGAAATGCATTTATATATAATTAAAATATTACTGTTTGGAAGAAATTATGGTTGTTCGTAGGTGTTGAGGAGAATGGTGCAGAGCCGTTCAGTAGAATTATTGGATTGATATGGTTCAAGATTTTGAATATTTTCGTTTTGAATATTGGGTAAGGAATTGAAAAAAATTATTGATAAATTTTGAATGTGTTAACGAAAGGTGGTTATTTTAAAGGCCTTACGAATTTCATAATTGCGCATAAACCATCTAGCTTTTGCAATCATTCTGAGAATTGAATTTTGAAGTGTTTCCAGAATTTTAATGTTGAATTTACATGCACACCCCCACAGTGGACTAGCGTAAGAGATAACTGGACTCATAACGAAGGTATAAATAAGCAGTTTATTTTTGATAGTCATTTCAGATTTCCATCCAATTAAGGGGGAAAGTTAAAAAGTAAGTCAACGGAATTTTTCTCGCGATTGTAATATGTGTGTTTTCCAAGTGAGTCTTTTATCTAAGGTACCTCCTAAGTATCCTGAGACCATGGGATTGTGGTGTTGAACATTGTAGGAGGAGGAGGGTCAGTTCTCTTTTTTGTGAAAATTGCTGCAGCAGATTTGTTAATATTAATTTTAATATTCCATTTTGTGAAAAAGTTTTCAAGAATTTTGAGGTGAACATTTAGAGCCTTCGTGACGGTTTAGGTTTTTTTTTTTTTTTTTTTTTAAGTCTGGTGAGTACAGCGGTATCATCTGCGTACATGTTAATGGATGTAAGGGAGTAATTTGGGATGCCATTTAAGCACAAAATAAATTGAAAAGGTCCTAGCAAACTGACATGGGCGATTCTAGATTTTAATTTCATGTGAGGAAGATAATTTCTCTTTAACTTTTACCTGGAAAGATCGATTTTTGAGTTATGAGTTTATTAAGCGAATAAGTGAAGGAGGGGGGGGGATTGTAATTAATAAGTTTGTAGATGAGACCGTCTATCCAATGCTTTTTCGATGTCAAGGAAGATGGCCTCCATTGTTAGTTTCTTTTCAAATCCAGAGGCAATGGTTTTTGTTAATTTTAGGAGTGAATGGACAGCTGTTTGAGAAAACCATATTGATTAGGTTAGTTTCCATAGTAAAGTTTTGGTTTAGCTTTTACGTCGCACTAGAAGCAACATGAGGGCTATTAGTGACGGACCCCGTAATTTTGAACTTCGGTCAGGTGACAAGGACGACACCTAAGCTGCCCTCTTTCCTCCAAGCTTCCCCGCCACGCGTTCGTTAGAACAGAAATGATCGTGCATCAGTCCCGCAACACCGCGGGTCTTCAATGACATAAGAGCTCGACGGAAACTAGGCTGGCCACGAGCTCGCCACTATGACCACTCGGCTACCGCAGCCGCATTTGGAATGGATAGTGGGGAATGTAATACAAGCTAGGAGACCCGTATTAGTTGTTTCCAGCCGTTAGAGTGTGTAAATCTCGCATTAAGGGAAAGTGTGCTTGCGTCGAGAGTGCCACGATTTATAGAGCAGCGTTGTGCCATCAAATTTTGCGTAAAACTGAAGAAATCTGCTATGGAGACTTTCCATATGATCCATCGGATTTATAAGGATGAAAATAAGTCAAAAAATAATCTTATGAGTGGAACAAGAAACTCAAAGAGGGCAGGGAAAATATCTATGAGAAAGTCCATTAAGGGTTTGTATTTGTAAATGAAGAATTTACTGTACACTGAGTAATGAAGAATTTACTGTACAAAATTTCAAACTAACATAGACATGTTTTCGTCCTTGTAAATCTCACGGATCATATCGAGCTATCCATAATTCTCTTTCACCCATAATTCTCGAAAGTTCAGTTGAATTTTCGAGAATTATGGCTGAAGGGAATCGTCGATACCTGAATGCTCCATCACAATATTGTTACGGATTGTGATGGAAGTATTGATCAAAAACGCAACGCTGTCTGAAACACTTGACATTTCAGATCTGGTTCCTTTCGACTTCTTTTTGTGTCCCGAGACACACACATAAAACCGCCTGAAAGGGCATGTTTTCGGGATGATTGATGCGATTCTTTCCCGAACAGCTTTGTGATTGCCTGAGAATACAAAATTCGGAGCTTTTCTTATTTAAGGGAATTTCCCCCTAACCCTTCTTAAATCTGATAGAAAACAATTTTTTTTTTGTTTTTAACTGATCAATACACAATGTAAAATTCTCACTTAATAGATTTATTTAAATTTCTGGGTCTAAGCATATCCTTAGCTTACTATTTGATTTTTCAATTATAACATAACTATTTAACCAATTAGTCGGTGCATTTGCTCGCGATATAATATCTATACATTTTAAATCGAGTTGCCATTCGGTGTTGAGTGATTTTCTAGCCCCGTGGAGGGGGAGAGAGTTGTTGGATGACCTTGGGCTGCCAGCGGCTTATCGAACCCTCGCCCAGTGGGTCTGAAGAAAAGTTGATCAGTCGATTTTTGTTGCGCCTCTACTACTAGGCTAAAGAGACGTCTCTCTCGGGCTATTAATTAACTTCTTGCGTGATTGCTGAAGACAGTAGTTGCAGTCTCTTTTGGAATTGCTTGAGGTTCTATGAGTTCTTTTGCAGGGATTATATTTTCTTCAAGTATTATATGATAGGAAAGCCTGGAAATTCACCAAATCCTTTGAAAAAAAACTTTCATATCTAATAAAAACTCCATTTTTGTCAGAGAACTCTGCATTATCTATTCTTTGAATCAATTTTAACATCAGTCGTGCTTAAGACTGGTTTAGAATCTACATTTACAACAATAAAATTCAATTAAGACATTTTTACATTTATTAGTTGAACATAATATACTTATCTCCCTCTCAGATTTCAATTTATGATTGCCATAAGCTATAGTTACAAAAATTCTAGATATATGCGAGGGAAATCCGTCCAATACAGAGGATAATCGCAAATGTCGCTTTATTCAAAAATATCTCGGGACAGGACGACACACAGGTAGCAATACTTGGATACAGGAGCAAAAGCAGCACTTGTAAAGGCAGTCACAGTTGAATCAGTAATGTTCGAGTCACCACCCTACTAGTTCGCACTGCCTTTCCAAGGCAGTCTTCGAAGCGACATCTTGGGTTCGTAACACTTTTTTTAGCCTTTCATAATTTACGCAATTTCATGCTATTATAAAAAGACAGGAAATATATTGGCCTCCAAACAAGTGTCAAGCTTAAAAAAGTTTATAAAATAATTAATAATCATATACATTCCTCAAAAGTGAAATTGCAACACCAAGAAATAATGCACGTAACGTCATGCAAATTTCAGGAGCGATTCGATGTGGTGGATATGCAAAGGATTAAAAAAATAGACAAATAAAATCATAATAAACCAATTTATTCAGTATCTAATGTGCCCATCTCGGGCAGTTTACAGGCCTCAATCCGGTGAGACCTTCTATCAATTAGTCCATTTGGTAAAGTAACCGTTTGCTTGAGGTAACCGTTGCCAAGCCATATCCACTGCTGTGCGCATATCATCCACGGTTTGCGCAAGTGGTCCTAGATTCATGTCACGTCCAATGAAGTCCCACAGCGGTTCGATGGGACTCAGATCTGGAGAGTTTGTCGGCCAGGGAAAGATATCAAATCCAATCATGAAGTTAAAAAAGTTCGCTGTGTGACATGCTACCTGGCATTGTATTGCTAGAATAACGTGTTGGGTGAGCCCTGCAACATGGGCAAACAATAGACTCCATAACTTGTGTGACCTCTGTCACCGCAGTGATCCGTTGTCAAACGGCCGTCAATGTGTACCACAGGCTTCCTATGATGAAACAATTAGCCACCCTAAACCATTAAGCCCGGTTTGACACTCAGCGAAATTGGTTGGTTCGTAACGTTCTCGGGGTCTCCGCCATACCTCCACACATAGAAATGAGATTCATTCGCGAACAATACTCGATGCCATTCGATGGTCCAGGTACGATGACATCACGCCAGGCGTCTAGCCCTGTGTTGAGCGGTCAACGGTAAACCTGTTGCTGGTACCCGTAGTTGTACTTCATGCAATCTGTTGATTATGGTTTGAGTGGACACAGATCCACTTGCTCCTGGAAGCAACCGGCTTCGGGTGCCATGGAGAACGGGTCTCGAATAGTCAACTGGCGAATACGCAGGGTCTGTGCATTCTGACGTCCACCTATGCATACCACTTCCTCTTCGGCGTTCACGTAGACCTTCCTGAATCGAACATGTGATACAACGTTAGTTGGTACTCATGTTGTGCCCAACACGATTGTAATTGTGCGCAGCGACAAACCCAGTTCATGGAGTTCGATAATGCGGTCACGTTCTCCGATCGTTAACTGATGGTATTGAACTCGTCGACGTCTCAGAGGCTTTTTTTTACATTTCTTCGAAAGACGCAAAACCTCAGATGCTGCTTATGAGAAGGAAAAGTTGCTGGCCTTTATAGCCCGAATATAAGTACCACTTGATCAGATGCGTACGCAAATTTAATCATTTGCACATCCATCTCACCATTATCGTTCCTGAAATTTGCATGACGCTACGTGCATTATTTTTTGGTGTTGCAATTTCACTTTTGAGGAGTGTATTTTATTCCAATATAATTTATATACAGGTTCGATATTTGCATTTCATTTAGAGCTATCCCAATAATTTCATTTACATTTTGAGAATCTTCCGCTGAGAAATACTGTTTTTTTCTTCATCTTAAATATATATTAGCGTGACACACCACAGTAAAATAATTTTTCAACTTCCATAATTTGTTAAGGGGACCGGGAACGTCCTATCTCTCTCACGTTAAATTCACCGATTTTATGTACCTTTTTCTCAGAAACGGTGCAAGATAGGATTGTAAAATTTACATGTAAGTTAAAATAACATATTTTACATACTTTACCACGCCATTTTTCATGTAAGTAAAATAGAAAATTTTTATTATTTATTTATTCCTAATCATTCGTAAATTAGCATTTTTGGCACAATTTCATGGCATAAAACAAATAATTATCAAAAAACCCATCAAAACCCCGCATTAAAATATGTAAAATAACATAATATACATGCCATTAAAGAAACTGAATTCTTTAGTTTCATAGATATTGAGAAAAAGGAACATGAAGATGAAAAATTCATGTTTTGAGAAAATCGCATTTAAAGATTTCATTGATACTTTTATTGTTTATTAAGATTTATTATCTTTAAATAAAATTCTGCTTCGTATGAAGAATTTTCACCTTCAGTTTCATAAGAATTTTTCAAGTTTCTTTTCGTATTTTTTATTTCTTTTTCTAAAACTTTTTTTGATAGTTTCCGTTCTCTGTCCGATTCCACCATACTTTTCCCACAATGATGGCATGGATGAATTCCACTTCCGCATAAAGTATGGCACCTTGTTATACTTCATACATTAAAAGCAAGAACCAGCGTCAAAAACACCAAATTTCGGTAATCTCAAATACAGTTGGTCCACTATTCACAGGTTCATTGCAATTCTGTGTTTTCCCATAGACATTCCCTTAGAAGCTCTGCTTTTGCGAAATCTGTAAGTTACAAGCTTAGTGATTTCCATTATTGCTAGAGAAATATACATATGCTTTGTGTGGTCATACGTTTCGTCTTTTGCCTGGACACGATGAAAAACCACATCAGCTTTCACATCCATTTGGACAGAGTTACTACTCATCACCGGATATTATTTCATTACACGACAACAAAAGAAAATATTTAGCCCTGTTGGTTTGGTTTTATTAACGTCGCACTAGAAGCAACACGGAGGCTATGGGCGATAGACCTCGGTCAAGTGACGAGGACGACACCTGAGCTGGCATTCTCCCTCTCCGAACTTCCACATTATGCCAACGGGAGGACTTTGCGCCCCGACAGATTTAACGTGCATCAGCTCCGGCTAAACAGTGTGTCTTTAGCAGCCAAGGATCGAACGAAAACCGCCGGCCAGTGGGGAATACGAAGCCATGACCACTAGGCTACCGCGAACACTACACTTGGAATAGATACAATTACAATAATAAACTGATATGTCAATACATATATTTCTCTTTATGACTCAAGTCATGATACTTGAACAATCTCTGTAAATATTTAGAAACTAAATACTTTACCATAATCAGAAAATTATTTGAAGACACATTATTTTAGTTTTCCAAATAAGCTGAAGAAAAGTAAAAACTTTAACAAAATCTAATATTTGTGAATGTGTAATTAGGTTTTTGTTTAATCCATTGACCAAATCGCCACTTATCTGTCATATTGTAAATTTTAAAATTAACAAATATTTGAAAGTCATTTTGAAAACACAAAGATCCTTCCAGTTAGTACTAATTACAGTAAAATCTGTTTTTATTACATGCTTCCAAGTCATTCTAATTGAAGAAACAAATTGGAACCTTATCTTTAAAAGACATAAATGCCATTTCCAAGGAAATCACATTCGAGTTTTTAAATATTAAAAATAATTAATTACATTGATCTTGGATACAAAAGGGCTACAGATCGAATTTTTAGAACCAGACAAAGCTTTTCTTCAAAAAATAATTTAATATACTAGTAGTTAATGTTAATAAACATGAGTCCATTTGTAAATGAGAAATCCAAGAGATTGTTTTTCAAACTACATAGGATCTAGTTAAAACGCAAGTATTAAATTTTTTTGAAGAAATTAATATTGTGCTAAATGTTTTTTTTCTTTCTTCTGATTGCATGTTCCATTTCAATGAAAAATTGCTACAATTTCCCTGCATATACATTACAATATAGCTAGCTACCCAAGTCAAATAATTCTATTGCTAGCAAATAGAAGTAGCTTTAAGGCTAGAAAAAAGTTAACATATTCAAAAGCATAAATACCATTTTTAATATACTGTAATTTCCAGATACACCCAAGCAATTTAATACATTTATATAAAAAAAAAAAAAAAAACTTCATCCTAAAGTATGATTTTATTAAAAAATAGGTAATTTTTAATATTAAACAGACCTTTCGGATACTTGCAAAATCCCTGCCACTATCATCCGACTCTTTTCTATAATCTATATTTCAGTGTGCATGACTCTGAAGAGAAGAAACGATTTTTACCTTCATTACATACATGTCCCATTTTGAAGGTAAAATGTGTCTTATAAGCTGGAAAATATGGCACTTTGAAGAAAATATACAAACTTAACTATCAATATATCATCACAAGAGTTAAAAACATATTTTGACTCCCCCCTCCCTGAACGACAACATCATCTGCATTTTCAAAGGCAATTATACGAATATTACTAGAGATTTTGAATGAGCAAAAATAGTTGAAACATCAATGCTTCTCTCTATATTCATTTGAAATGTTTTTCCAGTAACACTAATTTTCCTTTTGTTACACATGAATTGCTAAAGAAAACACAAGATTTTTTAAAAATTTTGTATTATTTAAAACCTCTTAAATAAGAAATTATACTTTAAATATTTATCAATCAGGGTGCAGGAGTAACAAGTTTAATTTATATAAGTAAAAATCCAGTTTAAATTTGAAGGATATCCTTTTGTTTTTGAATAAATTATTAATACCATTTTTGTTTACACGGCCCCTTATACCAAATTAGTAATTTGATATTAAAATGTGATTTTAAAGAAAACTAAATTTTGGACAAAAAATGTCTTTATTAAAATATTGTAATATACATAAAATATTCAAAACATACAGTATTAATTACACAAATTAAATAAGCACATACCAAAAAAACTTTAAAAAACAATCTTCTATTACTGTCTCACAATTATATATATAAAAAAACTAAATGTACAATTATATTTACAAAAATATAAGACATTTAATAAGTATTAAATGCCTTCAAATACCCAAAATTGAATGATAGATATAAAAGTAATATAAAAAAACAAACAAGATTATTCCAAATGATATTGGCACATTAGTTAATGAATAATGTTTTAATCAAAGTACAAGCATGCAAATATTCAGAAATCGGATAATATATATTTTCCCAATTGGTTGCAGTTCAAATTTAACACAAAGGCATAAACAATTCCCAATACAATATTGTAACAATAAAATTTTATATGAATGCAATTATTTGTAGATTTTAATAACAAAAGCAAGAGAAAAATTACCTTCTCCAGAAAAGACAATTTTAAAAAAGAAATTAAGGAGAAAGTATTTAAATTTTTCTTCCTCTTTGACAATACTGTTCAAAACAATTAAGGGATATTATGTGCTTAGTATAAAACAGCCATATATAATCAAAAACTTATGTCAACAAAAACCAAATAAAAGAGATTAAAAAGGAAAACCAAAATATTTTTTTAGTTGGGTACAAGCAAATTTCGTTTGTGGTGTAAA
>BMAW01089913.1:625289-653777 GCA_019974015.1 Nephila pilipes
AAAAACACCTTCAAATATTCCTTATGTGGGACATTAAAAATCATTTACACATGTTGTGTTTTGTATAGTGAATACAATGTCTCAACATAACTGAATCTGTAGCCTGTAAGCAATCCATTGTAGCAGAAATGTTAGGAGTGTCTCAGTATCATTTCCAAATTATGAAATAGGTACTGGAAATCGGAAATGTTCATCGAAGATCAGAACTAGGTTGTACGGGTGCAACACAACAATAAGAGGACCAGTATTTAACAATAATGGCCAGAAAAATCGCAATATGAACGCCACTCTTATGCAATAACACCTTATCAGCACTGGTATCGGAGTTTCAACTCAAACTATAAGAAACTAACCCCATCAAATAGGTTTGTGTGTTTGCAAGCCTAAGGTTTGTTTCATTAATAACATGCCACCTTGCTACCCATAGAAGGATGGGACAAGAGCATTTCAAACACAGACAAAATCTTCACAAACAAGTATTGCTTTAGTGTACAACTCGACTATACACTGATTATCATCTGAAGAGAACACAACACCCAGAATAATCCTGCATTTATGCATGAAAATGCCTGATTTGAGGTGACGGTTTGGGTTGGTGTGTCTACCAATAACCACACCAACCTGTACATTATCAGGAAAGGAGAACTAATGGCTGAGCAATACAGGGATGAGTTCCAAAGATCTATTGTATTACACTGCGAAAATTGGGGATGAATACATTCTTGTAGGCGATAATGCCAGGCCACATCCTGTTTAGCTAGTGGACAGTTTCCATTCAAAGAAGGAATCTTTCGCATAGACTGGGCAGCAAAATATCCCAGACATGAGCCAGTTACATGTTAAGGACATTTTAGGTAGAGGGGTAGCTGGTCATTTATCACCCCTAGAAACAATTTCCACAGTTAGAAAGATTTATTCTACAGGAGTAGAACAGATTACTTCAGTTCCTCTTTGATAATCTCATTGATTCCATAACTCATAAGTGAGAAACATTGCTTTTGGTCAGGGAAAACCATACCCCTAATTAAAACTAATTTTTATCAGAGTAGTTACATTTTTGTTTGTATGATACACACAAATTTTGCATTTTTTTTATTGACAAATATGGTCAATAAAACAATTATTCCATGATTGTTTACTTTTCTCTTTTCTTGCTACCCTTTTAAACTAATCAACAAAATATTTGCTCACCTACAATATATATTTAAAATCATAATAACCCCAAATTGTTTTCAAAAGTATATTGTTTGAAAAGACATGTAACATGTGAAAATTTAATTTAATACAAATTGCACATGATTCTCAGGTTTCACCACTAAGTTACAATATTGTAACTAAATGATGTAGGAATGCAATCATTTATAAATTTGAATGACACAAATAGCACCTCCCCTTCTCCCATATATGAGACAATTTTAAAGGAGAAAGTATTTAAAACTTATTCATTTTGACTTCGTTAATATTCAAACACAAATAAAAAATTCTATGCAAATGTGAAATAAATAGAAAGTTAAATAAATATTTTGAAAAGAGCAAAGCATTATATTAAATGGCTTCTCCCTTGAAATAAATAAGAAATAAATTAAAAAATAAATTAAGGTATATTTGAAAAACAGTTTGAAGGGTACAGAAACTTGTATTTTTAAGTTTATATATTTCCTAATATCATGCAACCTAGAAACATAGCATGAATATAATATCAAACAGAATATTAAATTAAATGCAAAAGATTTAAAGCAGCTAATTAGGGAAGGACTCTAATAATGAAATTAATCAATGAATTTAAATACATGCAGAGTCAAGATTTAAAAAATACTTGTAATTATATAAGATATATTTTTAAAAATCAAGTAATCTGTTTTAAAAAGACTATATATAAAAATTACATTAAAACACATAAAACAAATACATGCATTTAAAATGATATGACTTTTAAAACAAAAGTATATTGCAGTTTATTCATTATGTAAAGCAATTCACTGAAATGAATGTAAACTTGATAACAGATAGGATGGAAATGGTATGTATTCTAGAACACAATGGTGGTCAAAATAAAGTGTAAGTACGTAGAGGAAAAATACGAAAAGACGTAAGGCATATTTTTAAAATAAAAACATTGATTTGTTGAAGTTAATAATGGATTTTTCTTCTCGTCTTTGGCATTTTACATTTTGATTGAAGAAAATCTATTAAATCCTAATACAAGCTTCAGTTAAAAGAAATGTTTTCCCACAAAAGCGGTGAAACAATGGTTTAACACTTCTTTCCGCAACAGATTTTTACATAAACTCCAGTACAATGTGATACAGGTTTGAAATTTTTTTTTTTTCCAGAAAAAATTATACCCATATACATGAAAAATATACTACACCATCAAAGAAGTCTTTTCTCTAAGTTGCACATTCCCATATATATGGTACAACAAGACTAGAAGAGATCATCCAAAAAAAAACAAAAATTGTAAAACCCTTCACTAAAGATGTATTAAAAAAAAAAAAAAAAATAGTTGTTCAATCATGAATCACTGGCTTCTTCTTTTTAAGGCTATGTGGAGGAGTCAGTTCTCTTAGTACAGTGCTAGGACTGAATTCATTGACTATATTTCGCTGTTTTTCAAGAACAAGATCCTGAAAATTCAAAAGAGGAATTTTGAATTTGAAGAACATTTCTATCAAGATAAGATTTAATGAAGTTCTGATGAAAAAATACAACAGTTAATACAATGGAACCTTTAAATATTTTTATTAATATCCTCCTAAGAGCAATGCATCTAGACTGCTTGCGAGATCTGATGTAGCTGAGCTATCTGACGATAAAAATAATGAGCATACAGACTTTATGCTATACTTATAAGTTCAGTTGATTAAATAATCTGGAACAATTTAATATGCAATAATTGCATTGCTACAAAGATCTTTAATCAAGTAATAATTTAGATTAATTTTATAAGACCATATATAGAAATTCTGTATATATATGCAGTTGGTAATTCAAAATAACATATTTGCTGAGGTTGCATTTCAAGAACAAGACAGAATTAAAAAAAATTTAACACTAGTTAAGGATTTGTCCATTTTTCAATTTATCTAAAGCAGATTTAAATTACAAAAAACACTAGAATGTAGTGGAGAATATCAAATATGAAGCACCCCTCAAATTAATCAAAACAATCTATCAATATTATACATAATTTTTTCACAAGGAAAATTCAAATGCCTGATCTTCTAACCATATCTCTCACATTTGGCTACATTATTCCAAAATAATCTATTTAGATATTCAAAAGCGACCAAAGATCTATAACCGTAATTTTTAAGTTGTAAATACTTAGTAATGATGCAATAAAATATCTAAATTATAAATCTAGTCAAGCTACCTACAAAATTGTCTAAAATGTGGCATAAAATATATTGCTAGCAGTTTTTATAATAGTAATTAAAAAAAAAAAAAAAAAAAAAAAAAAAAAAACTATTTTTAAAGATAAAGGAAATTATAAACTTAATGAAGAATTTTGCCCTTTCAAATTCTGATACTTTGATCAATTAGTTACAGAAAATAAAATTTGCAGTTCTGTAATACAGAAGAAAAAAGGCATACTACCATAAAATTTGAATAGCTGTACTAATAACCAAAATTAAAATTAAGATAATTTGTTTCAGAAATCATCAATATACTTTTTAAAGAAATAAAATAAATATGACTATATGTTGAATAAGATTTTTAATTTAAAAACAAAAGGCATTTTTGTTATAATTAAAAAATAACAATGAAATATAATTTAATAAAAAAATACCCAAATTTAATTAAATATATATATGAAATTATCCTAGTTATGTACTCCCAACTTTACAAATCGGAAAGGATGAGGAAGAGAAGATTGTAAACATAAAAAGAAGTTCATAATACACGAGTAGAATTCAGTTAAATAAAAGCATTGCAAATATACAGAGCATTTACTATAAATACTGAAAAGTTATTGAATATAACTATACTTTATTGACAAAACACGAATGTAAACTGCATCATATATATGCTAAAGATTAATACAATTGTTCATTTTATAAAAAGATATTCCAAAATCACCAATTTAAATTTTCTGTTACTAAACACCGATGTCTCCCTAAAGTTTTGACACTTTTCATGAGTAAATTTTCCTTTCTTTCAAGAAGTGATTTTACCATCTTTATCAGGAAGGGAGCAAATTCTCATAATTTGGGATACAATAAAATACTATTACTCCCAACATAAAAGACAAATATTTAAATATTAAAAAACAAACAAAATGTATTTGTACCTATTGATTAAATACATTACCCTTGATTATGTTACTAGAGTTCATAATTAAATTACAACTTTTTAAATTGCCATTTTTTCTAGATATAATATATACACATTTTTGAATATTTCTGAAGACCTTTTAGGTATTTAAGGAATGAATATTTTATATAATACTTAAATATCATCTTCAATGGTATCTTAAACCAACAATTTTCTTTTTGAAACTTAAAATATAAAAATTGTGTTCTAAGCAACTCTTACCAGTAGTCTGAGGCTGGCAGAATGTGTTTGAATATTATGACGGTCTTCAATTGGAATATCATTAAAATGCATCATTTGAACTGGTCCATTCTCATACGACGCATCTACAAAAGGTTTCATCCAAGTAACACATGGTAACAGTTCTGACCAAATAAGACCTGGAGGAAGGGGAAAAAGTAAGTTTTTTAATAAAATGAACAATCCACAAATGTTTATTAAATTTAAATCTTGGACATTTCTTACAGTACAAAATCCAGTAATTTTTCAAGAAATTGGAAGTAATAAGTTGGATCCTATCGAATTGGATTATTTAAAACCCATAAATAAATTTTTACTTTCCCATTTTAAAAAATATAATAGCATTTAATGCCCTTTAAATAGAAAAACAACATTAACATAAATATTTTTTTATTAGTGAAACATAATTTTCATGCTTAATAATTAACAATCGCATTATTAAGCATAGACTTTGAAGTTAATTCTGAGACTTAGAAAAAGGGATCAATAAAATAACTGCACATCATACATGATTAAAAATTTTTATAATCACACAAACAAGTAATTTCATTTTTTTAAGTGTTAAAAAAAAAAAAAAAAAGTTTCAAATTCAAATGATAGGATAAACATGCAGCCTTAAAACATTTCTCAAATAAATACAGAAATAACAATCAACACTAATTTTACTAACTATAGTAATTGCTCAATGATTACATTATTTAATCAAAAGGAAAAAATTTAAAGAGTTTAAGACAATAAATTATGCCATTAACAATCAGATTAGATCTAAATGAGACATCTTAATTTTTTTTCAAAATTCCCAATTATTACCATCTAGTTTATTGATTTGAAAAATAAATAAAATTTAATTTTTAAAGTGACTCTTGGAAAGTATGAAATTCCCAATAAAAAAATCTCATTCATAAATCTACCTACATTAACAAATTTAAAAAAATTAAACAGATTTAATTGGGTGCTATGGGGGAATTCATGACATACATAGCAATTAATTTTCCCTTCTTAAACAATTTTTAGATATATGTATGCTTTAAAAACACACAATATTTTTAAAAAAATTACTTTGAAAAATATAAATTTTAACCAGATTACTAATAATGTACCAGTAACACTGTTTATGGAAGAGAAATTTATAATACCTAGTTTCTCCATAAAGTCACTGCATGCATTAAAAATATTACACTTACCAGATACATGCAGAGCTGTTTCTTTTGAAATGAAATGGGCAACGGCAGAAGCAGCAAGAATGCTGTATGAGTACTTCAAGCTATCCACATCAAGTATGCACAAATCCAAAACCTGCCAGATTTATACAAAATTATGTCATAGAATGTACAATGGATTATCTAAAGCATTTTAAAGTTGCTGGAATATGTAATGTACTTTAAAAATGAAATAAAATAGTGAAAAAATTATTTCTAACAAATTTCATAGATGTTAACATGTGTTTATCTGTACAAAGCTTGAAACTGCAATTTAATTTATTTAGTCTCTTTTTCTTAATAGTCTAAGATTTTTAAGTTCATGATTGAATCACAACTCTTAATACATATGCATTTGTATCATAAGTTTGATTCTAATTATTTTTATTACAATAATTATGTTTAATTTTATGCATTAGATTGCATACATGTCTCATTTGTACTTTTAACAATTTATACCACACACACAAGAGGATGATACAAAAAGTACTAATGTTAGAAACAGGGTAACTCATTGTAGTAGTAGTATCCATTGATAGTATTTCCTAAAGAGTATGACATTCTGCGCTCCCCCAAAAATTGTTGCCTTTTCAGTAGTCATTGCTTCCTTTGGAGCAAATTCACTGGAAGCATTGTTTTGATTGTAGCTTGGTTTCCAGAATGCAATGATGAATCCAAATCTCATCAAGAACTTGACACAAAATGACTACTAAACTTTGTGACATTGGGCTACTCACGGTTTCTCTTCACTAACCTTGGGGACTTTTTATTAAGATTCATTGCTTTTGCTAAACAACCTTTGCCCAACCAAAAATGAAACGTGAATATGTAGATAGAAAGCAGGTAGAAATGAAGTGAAGCAGGAGAGTTAGGAAATATATAAACGACTGAGAGTCTCGATAGAGAGGTTGAAGGAGGAGTCGAAAGAGGTGATTGGATTAAAAGTGGAGTGATTCAAAAGATTTAGTTATTCCAGTGTTCAACAATTGTTCAGAGTCCGAGTTGCAGTCGAGGAAGGCTTAGTGGTAAGAGTCTGTTAGATTATTATTGGTGGGTTGAGTTAATGTAATAAAATCCTTGCCCGGGAGAGCATTAATAATTGTTATATTAACTAGAAATTAATAAATTCCGTAATTATTGTTCTAGTGTCTCTTTGATTGACTAATAGAGTTTTAGTGTTAAATAATTGAGTTTAGCTATGGCACAAGAGGTAGCCTGGAATGGGCAGGCATTACAACTTGACTGCAATCAAAATTGTTTTAGTGTCATTTAGAAGATATTTTTAAACCCACATTGAATATAACTTTCTGAAAATTTTATTTATTCCTTGACACATATTAGGCTTTATTTATGGGATAATAGCTTTTGTTGTTTGATATCCCAAAAAACCAAACAATTAAGGCCTCATTAAACACTTGGAGAGGTGGGCATTTTAATTTACAATCAAATAAACTAAAATGAAAAATATACTTGATTACTAAAAAAAAACTATAATACAAATGCAAGCAATGTATAATTAAAACAAACCATTATCAACCAAGCCTTAAATTAAAAGGAGAAAAATAATAAAGCTTTACATAAAAATGCAAAATCAAACTGTTAACAATTTATTTAAATTGTTTTTCATTCTTTTATCTTGTTATTCATAATATTCTGAGCCATATGCGGTGTATCATAACGCTTTTCTTTAAAGAATTACATTTTATTATTAAGCCTACACTTATTTTTCTCTATAATCATATGCTTTATATAAAATGTATTATTACAAGAGTTCAATCTATGAAACATTTTTTTAAAAAAATCAATATAGCACACCATAATTAATTGCAATGCTGCAATTAGAATTCAAAATATTTTATGAAAGCTTAACAATTCTTCTGAATTAAGATATTCCTTCCAAAAATAGATTACACTGCAATATTTATATCTTTACACTTTAAGAAATCTTCAAATTAAAAACAGATGAATTTGTAACATAAATTTTAATTCATTTACTTAAAAACTTATTAGAATTTCTGTTTTGATATTAGTTATAGCACTGAATCGACACAAATGAGCTATTAGTGTTGGATCATAAGCAAATAAAAAACCTTATTCTACTAATCATCACATCAAATTACAAGAGAAATTTGTGGTTCAGATTAATTTTATGATCAGAAACCCTAAATATTTCAAATAACATTTTATAATGGAAGCAGATCCAAAATGTATGGGCGACAAAAGTCAAAATCTTAATCATCAAATTCTTCATTTGTGCATAATATATTGTTTATTAATGATGCACTAAAGAAGGAATACAAGAGCTATTAGCCACAGATCTTGTAATTTTGAACCTTGTCAAGTGGGAGCTTGTACCTCCCCCTCCAAACTTTCACACCACACTGAAAGGAGGACTAGGAGCTTAAACAAGATTTAACTCCTTCTGATAAAATGACGAGTCTAGCTTTAAAATAGTTTTTTCATACCATACTGCATAATGACAAGCTACACTCATCATTGTACAGTAAACAAGAAAAACACACCAAAGGAACTCTAAAAACCAAAACTGAGAAAAGGTGAAGTTTCAAGTCTCTCCAGTCGAGATTTATTAGCTTTGAAATGGTCTGAAAAATGAGATGTATATATATACTCAGCAGCAAACATTGTAATGCTGACATCGTGAATACAGGAAAAAAAAAGAAAGAGGAAAGATGGAGAATGTTTTAAAACCAAGTTGTCTGATTGAGTACAATAATGGAATGGGAGGCGTTGAAAAAAATGACCAACAGTTGGCGTGTTTTCTGGTTATGCAAAAATATATGAAAGGATATAAAAAATTATTTTACATTTTTGACATTGCACTCTACAAACCATATGTTTTATTATAATAATAATAATTAAAAAAAAAAAAAAAAAAAAAAACACCCACCAGAATTGGGAGCTTTTGATATGACATAGCAGAGAAAATCCTACAAAAAGTTACAAAACCGGATAATAAAACTCGAGGGCGTCCTTCATATAGTGACACTCCGGGTAAGGAGTAGGCTAAAAGATGGGGACATTTTCCAGAATGCATTCCTTCAGCTCAGAATAAAATTAAAAGTGAGAAAAGTTAATACAGGATTCCTTTGCACTTAGCAGTGTTTCGAAAAGTACCACACACTGGAAGAATACTGACTATAACAGGTCAATTGAAAAGTCCCCGGCCTACCCTAGTAAAACACATTTTTTTTTATAGCAAAATTAGTTTTTTTTTTATTCAACATAATTCCCTTCGAGGGTGATACACTGATTATAGCGACCCTCCTACTTTTGGATACCATTTTTGTAGTACGATTTGTCCTTTGCTTCAAAATAGGCCTCAGTTTCGGCGATCACCTCTTCATTCGACGAAAATTTCTTTCCAGCGAGCATTCTTTTGAGATCTGAGAACAGGAAATAGTCGCTGGGGGCCAGATCTGGAGAATACGGTGGATGAGGAAACAATTCGAAGCCCAATTCATGGATTTTCGCCATCTTTTCACTGACTTGTGGCACGGTGCATTGTCTTGGAGAAGCAGCACTTTCTTTTTCTTCAAATGCGGCCGTTTTTCGGCGATTTCGTCTTTCAAACGGTCCAATAACACTATGTAAGAGTCGCTGTTATTGGTCCTTCCTTTTTTCAAGGTAGTCAATGAAAATTATTCCATGCGCATCCCAAAATACAGACGCCATAACCTTGCCAGCCGACTGTTGCGTTTTCCCACGCTTTGGAGTGGGTTCATCGTGTGCAGTCCACTCGGATGACTGTCGATTGGACTTCGGAGTGAAAGGATGGAGCCATGTTTCATCCATTGTCCCATATCGACGCAAAAACTCGGGTTTATTACGCTTGATCATCTTCAAACACTGCTCCGAATCAACTCGTCGTTGTTTTTGGTCAAAAGTGAGCTCGCGCGGCATCCACTTTGTACAGAGCTTTCTCATACCCAAATATTCGTGAATGATATGATGTACACGTTCAGTTGATATCTTTAGAGTGTCTGCTATTTCATTCAATTTACGGTCATTCAAAATCATTTTGTGGATTTTTTTTCATGTTTTCGTCGGTAACAACCTCTTTTGGGCGTTCAATGTCTTCGGTGCTCATTTCACCACATCTAAACTTAGCATACCAATCCTTGATGGTTGATTTTCCTGGGGCAGTGTCCGGAAACTCGGCATCAAGCCTAGTTTTTGCTTCAACTGTATTTTTTCCCTTCAAAAAGCAATATTTTATCAACACGCGAAATTCCTTTTTATCCATTTTTTTCACAATAACAAAAGTTGCTTCACTCAAAATGCTATAATTCACAAACTAATGATCCGACAGCTGTCAAATTTATACACGCATCTTTTGAGGGTTAGGGCTAACTAAAAAACATATGGATTTAATTCTAGTATCGCCACCTATGTGTCAGGCTGGGGACTTTTCAATTGACCTGTTATACCTTATTAAGGCTTTGCTTTGATTTTTTTAAAAATCTACCATTTTTGATAATATTTAACAAAGTGTAAAAATGGATATTAATTAAGAATATGTAAGAACTATAAAATTAAACAGGATTTTTTAAGTAAAAATTAAATGGTTATTTCATGCTCAGTTTTTCCTTATTAAATCATACGAGAAGGGGTTAATGTGCACCAGCCCTGTTACATGGTTGGTTTTTAACGGTATCAGGATTTGAATCTACAATTTGATTTGAACAATACCATTTTTGAGCTCACAAACATGACCACTAGGCCACCTGTTTTGGCTAGGGAGTACCTCCCAACCATTATTTGAAATTAAAAAATATTAAGCAAATTGAAGAATAGATTTCAACACACTAAAAATTTAAAAAAAAAAAAAATCCAGCAGCAAAATGTACAGATTATTAATGAATTTAAAAATAACTAAGCATAAAAATTACATTATTAGGCTCTTTAGAGAACAGTACCCAAACCTTGTATTTTCTTCCAGATAGAAATATGTTTTATCATAAATATCACTATATCTTACAGAAAGCAGCAAATTTAATTATATAATTCATTTCCATTTTCTCAAGCAGTAAAAGTGTTCCATATATATATATATATTATTTTAAATGTTCAAGAATTAAATTTTGTATTTATGGAATGTTTCTTAATTTAAAGATACTGTATAACACAATATGTGTAACAATGAATCAGACATACATATGAAAAATACTGACATTAGGCAAAGACCACATGCAAAATTTATGGAAGTTTTAAAGAATAGAAATGAAAATAGGCAAGTAATATATATATATATATGAAACAATATTCAGAGGTCTATAATTAAACAACTAAATAACTTACCCGTGTAATTTCTAAAACCGTTTGCTTTGGGCATTTCTCTGGTCCAATTAAGTTCTCACCATTTTCAATGTGAGCAAGTTGCAAGAATACACTCAGCCAACCAATGACAGTTACTGGATTGAGGTTCCAATTCAATGTCTGAAATAAAAATAGTTCACTTTTATGTTAATGAAGATATACAATTAGAAGGGGGGGGGATACAAACATAAACTAAGTTTTAACTCTTTAGGATTATGGAAAAATATTTTATCCAAACAAAAAATATTTACCTCTAATTGAATCCCAGCAAGATTAAAAAGAGAAGATACAATAAATTAAGTTCAACATCATACGACTTATTTCCATTAGAACATGTTGCAATTCATACGAAATGCAATGTTTAATGCTCTTCAGAATAGCAAAATTTTAAAATGTTTATAATACACAAATTATACCAGAAACACTACAGGTGTTTTAAATAGCCTTTTAAATTATTTTAAAATAAAGTTGTAAAATTAAAACTATTATTAAAACCATAATTTTTTAACAACATATATATATAGTAACATAAAAAATAAATTATTTTAGTTCAAATTAGAAAGGGGTGAGACAGTACATAAAAATAAAATAGTTTTGATATGAAAGAAAAATGATACATCTTCAGTGAACGAATACGTGTGAACACATAAAGTACTTAAATGAAGTTATGAAAAATATTACATGCATTTAGAATACAATTTTAAACATTTTCAGATTAAATAAAAATATTTGATTTACAAATGACAATTAATCGAGAAGTCAAAATTTTTCAAAATTGAAAATTTTAAATGAAAACTAGTGCAAAATATTTATTACAATTGGCAATACTTATTTTGAAAGAATTATAAAATCAGTTTAGAGATAAGACAAAAATATTAATACTTTTTTCAATAAAAGGATGAACTCTGAAAGAAATTGAGTTCAATAGAGAGAAAATAAATTTTTTAAATAGGTAAAATTATAAATGAAAATATTTTGTATAACTTAGTTTAGAAATAACATATTAAAAATAATAGAAATTACCATGATTAAAACCAATTCTTGAGATAACACTTGACTATCGGTGCAAGCTCCATCAGTAACAAATGCAAATTGCTCTACTTTAGGTGGATAAATTTCCTAAAAATTTTGTAAATATATATATACATATATAAGACAAATTTCTTTAAATAAAAACAAGCATCAACATGCAAAGGAATCAACAAACGAAAAATAATAGAATTGCAAACCTCCATTTTTGATGCTACAAAGAGGGCTGTTGCTCCCAACAGCTGCAAATTATTCCGAGGTAAATTTGGTTTAGCAATCAAAAATCGATCTACATAATCTACAGCAAGATAATAGGTTTCTCGATGCAACCTGAACACTTCGCTGACCTAGATCAGAAAAGACATTTGTTACAGCAACTCAATTGTAATAAAACTGCATTAGAAATGCTTTTGAGAATTTTATAGACTGTTCAATATATGTACATTTAAAACATCCTCAATCAAGACTTTGAGTAAAATTATAGTCATTATATATAGAATTTCTTAATATATGTATAACTCAGTCAATGTGATTTATATTAGCTGATGCATTATTTAAACATTTTACTTTAAATTGAAATAGACTATTCTTACATTTAAAGAAATGACAAGAATTTAATTTGAAATAATTTCAATATTGTTATGTTTCTTACACTGCAATAAGAGAAAGACAAATTACTTTTTAAAAGAATTTAATGTTCACAATTATCAATGAATTTATTTCAATTTTGCAACAATTTTTTTTTTAACCAGAAAACCTGCAAATTTAAATTTAAAAAAAAAAGTCGAACATTTAAATTGAATGTAATACAATTAATTATATTATTAATCTTAAATATGGGGGGGGATTCTATATCAAAAGGCCTGTCCAACCATATGACTTTGTGGATCATTTAGAAAATTTTAATCCGGAGCTGCATTGTATATGTATGCACATATATATATGTGTGTGTGTGTGCATGAGGAAATCAATTTGTCACTTTTTAAACTTTGGCTCTTTTAATGCAAATTCAAATTCTCACTTTAAAAACTACAATTATTCTCCCCTCTTGGGCCGTGGGAAAAGACTAATCCTTCAGAATCTCATTAGAGAAATCAAGAATATTATGCAATAAATTAAGGGAAATTATATTTTTAATCAAACATATTTGAACAAAATGTAATTTTAAAAATTGTCCAGGTGTTACAACACAATGCTGATACTGAATTATTAGTGATCAAAAGACACCGAGCAGACAATCTGTCAATGCTTATGGGTCAAATATACTAGGCTTATTGCAGACAACCTGTCAGCTTCTATTTCATATAATTTGCATGTTGCATTCCCTCTCTCCATCTAGAAATGCATGCCTGCACTCTTCAGGAGATACACAATGTAGTGGCTAGGTATACATTGTGTATTGCCAATTCACACAAGGTAGCCCATGCGGTTTTTAAAATGAGCTCAACTTTGTATTTGTTTCTGAAAAATAACATAGAAGAAAAATTGCAATAATTAAGTCAAAGTATTGAGATTTCCACAGTAAAGGGATACGATACCAACAACTGACTCTTGGGTGGGCCACATGTGGCCAGCAATTGGCAAGGCCTGTTCCTCAATAAAAATTTACTTGTACATTTTAAAAAATTTGTAATTAATTTTTCTTCAATTAAAACATCTTATTAACTATAAAATTGTTTTTTCTTTAATAAATATCTAATAAAATTATTTTAGTTGTGAACTGACATCAACATCAAGAATATAAATTAAAACACTTTATAAACAATGCAATCCCTTCTGTTATAAAATAAAATCTAAAATAGACAAATTTGAAATAAAAGCATGGGAAAAGGAATATTTTTCCTATTCAAAATTTTTATAAATATTAACCAAAAAAAAAAAAAAAAAAAAAAAAAAAAAAAAAAAAAAAAAACTTCAAATACCTCAGTCAACCAATCAAGTAAAATTGCTCGCATTCGAGGTTCCAAGTCTGGATGTCTGTGTAGCATTCTAGAATCTCTGGTGTAAACCATATCTTTTAAAACCATTGACTGCCAGAGCTCCTTTTGCTCTGCCCAGTCTAATTCTGGTAGCGGTGAAAGTCTCTTGCAAGTAAATGTTTGTGACCCCAACATGTTGGCAACTCCCCGGAAGGTGTTGAGGGAAGATGTATATAATTTGTGATTGGGACTTTTGTTTTCATCACCCGAAATCTCTATGTCAGATGATGGAGTATCTTCACAACTGCTTGGAGTCAAGTTAACAGAAGAAGGGGATGAATACTCAGATGAAGGAGATATCTATAATAGAAGGGGGGAAACTATAATTATAAAAAAATTAATATTAATAGTATAAAATTTATTTGTTCATTATTTGGATTTGGCCAACAGAACCTTTATTCATCAATCTAAAGGTATATTTAGAAAAACAGCTTAGATAGTCTTAGAAATGCTTTAAAATTTGTATTTTCAACAGGTTCAGTTCTTCAATATTCATCTTCTCAAGTAACCAAGCGTGCAATTAGTTTGAAATCATTCAGAAAAGAATCAAGGTTTTCATTTTCACAGTTTCAATTAGTATATATACCCACACAAATACATACACATTGCATGGTTCATTATTAAAAAGCTGATCAAGAGGTAGATTTAGTTTCAAAGAGCAGATTAGACAAAATAATTAGGTTCCAAAGATACGAATAAAATATTTCACAAAATCTATCAACGATAAGCCATTAAGCATCATACCTTAGTTTTGAACATACTTTAGGAATTATTCCTATTATAACACCATTACCTAAAGTTTTTAGTACATATTATGCATATTGCTTCAATAAATAATTTCAGTACAAGGATATTTTCTAAAGTAAAGTTGTTTTTTTTTTTTAAATATAAAAAGAAACTTTTACTTTCTGTAACATTTTAAAGCTTTAACATCTATTCTTCTGCATAATCACCACTTTGGTCAATGCATTTTTGTAGAGGCTATAACAGTTTTTGAATGCCCAAGTCACCCCAGTAACTCACAGTCATGTTGCTGAGGAAACACGTTTCAGATAAATTTTCTTTCCAACTTAGAAAACATGTAGTAGTAACTAGTTGACATGTGTGGACAATAGTGGGAGATAATGTATCATCCAAACTGTTGTAGGCGAACAATTATGTGATGGGTGACATATAGGAAAGCAATGTTGTGGAGATGCTTATGCCCTTACTCCTATAAGGTTCTAAATAACCTGTCTGAGTTTTTTCAGTGTCAGAATATTGTCAATATATATCATGGTCCTCGAAGCCAAAATATCCTCCAACAATATTTCCCTTCATCCTAAAATAAAGCTGCTATGACTTTACAATCAAATTGAATTTGAGTTTTTATTGCTTAAATGAAACTGCAGCCTACAAAGAGAACAGTTGCCAATGTGATTGTTAGATTTCAGGAGTGAAGTGAAACATCCAGGTTTTGTCATCCATGTCAATTAAATACCAAAGTTGTCCTATTTGCCTCAAAAATAGTTAAGAAATTTGAAAGAAAAATCAATTCATAGTAGTTGGATGAATTGAGCTTTAGAAGGATCCATCTTGCACACACCTTTTAAAATTGCTATTTTTCAGTCAAAATCCTATGAATGTTTCTTTAGAAAACCCCAGAAGCCAAAAAACAGAGACCATCCAGGGCAATCCACAAATTTTCAAGTATGGTTTGCTCAATCTTCACGACTATCTAGTGGGAAATTAACAGTTTCTTGATACTTTCTTGATTTTGAATTTCAGTACCACCAGTTGCAAAGTCTCAATAACATTTGAGGATATTCTTGATATTTATGCAAAATTCACCATCAATTGGCAATGAATTTTAATCAATTGAGGAGTTTTTGAGGGAAAAAATTGTTCAAACTATGCACTTTGCAGTAATGTTAAGTAGGAGCTCCATTACAAACAGCTGCCAAGCCAAGACTGAACATTCAAGTAAGGTGCACATAGGCTTGTTTAGAAGAGGAGAAAGCAACAAACACTAGTATTGCCAAAAATTGCACATTTTCCCTACACACCCAGCTCTTTTGAGACCTTACTTTTGGCATTACCCTTGTAATACGAGCAAAAGGTATCAGCAGGTGTGAAACAGCCTCTTAAATGAGAGTATTATCATACAACAAAATGTTTAAGTCATGAAAGTCAGATAAAATAAGCACACATGGGGGGGGGGGGTATTCTTTACATCTAAAAGCATAACTACAGCAGTTTAATTTGTTGAACACAAAAATACACATTACATCATTACAGGAAAAAAATTAAATGTCAGCTTTTGTTGTTCATATGTCTTTCAAGAAATAGGTAGCAGTTTATTAAACATTTAAATGGTTCCAAGATGCTTGAATGCTTCAAACCAGACATAAAATACCCATATTACTACAGATGATTTTCCTCCGATACATAAGCAAATGATTTTTACATATTTAAATATACAGCATTTCAAACAACAACAACAAAAAAAAAAAAAAAAAAAAAAAAAAAAAAAAAAAAAAAAAAAAAAATCACATTAAATTAATGCATGTGATTCCTTATTTAAAAATAAGTGTGTCATCACTGCATTTTTTTTAAAGTCATTTGCATCTTAAATTGAATTGTGAAAATGTAACATTCAAAGTGAAAGAATAAAATGCCTATATACTTCAAAATACTATCTAAATTAAGAGAGAAGAAATATTTTTAAACAGTATGAAAAGTCATATTAAATAATTTATTACTTCACAATGATAATATTCCTGAAACCTAGCAAAAAACCTATTCCATAAGTTTTACTTCCAGCATGTTTGAAAATATGCATTAGTTTTAAAAAATTTCACAGCAGCATATTCTAATTTCACAATTCTTTTATTCAAGTCAACCATAGATACAAGCATGAAGGTGGGCAGTATAATACCAGAATAAAAGAGAAGTAAGATCCTTGACCCTTACCTCAAAAGTAAATATTAAAGAACTTCAATACAATCACAAGGACTGATACACATGTAACTGAACTATGCCTTACTCGAAAAATGGAACTTTTAAAAGTAAAATCTTTATTTCTGCGGAAAATTAAATGAATGACTTTGAAAGAAAGAAATCTTTCCTTTATAAGATGTATATAGTGTTTAATAAAATTCACATTAAGAAAGGATCAACTATTATGGAAACCATTTCTTACATACCTTTAAAAATAAATTTTAAAATGCACTTATCTGTATAATTATATTTCCTTGTGTCTTCTGAAAGTGCAAGCAATACAACATTAGGCTTTTTTTTTATTATTAGAGGAAAGGCTTATGATTATGCAGCCATTAAATTGCTTTTATAAATGAGGAGGTAAGGAGAGATATATGTTTTAGAGATGGAAAAGATAACAGATGCCAAAAACAAAAAGATCTCTCCATCATGAGAACCCACAAAAATATGAATTTTTATCATTTAACTTAAGACAATCCACCTATTCTGCGAAAAATTAAATCTTTTGAATACTTACATGAAGACATAGGTGGCTGACTAAAAGCATGGAGAAAAAAATTCTGTTAAAAGTTTGTTCCTCACCATTTTGACCACCCATCAAGAATATCATTCTACTCGATAGATTTTATACTTACCTATGACTTTTTCAAAAGGAAATTTAATACAATAATGCTTCCATCATTTAAGACATGGATAATGATTAATATGAAGTTACACACTAAGTACAGACTTCTCAAACTCATTATACATAAAAGAATTTGACATATTTTCACCTTAAAAATCACAACTATTAATAGATGTGGTTCAAATAATTAATAGCTATGTATCATTCCATATATTTAATAAATATAGCCTATCAGACAATTAAAAATATTTATATTTTAAAATACCTATCTTATATTTTTATTGAACTTGATATAGCATTTTAATAAAATTTTTGAAAAATCATTTTAAAATAGTCATTGTTTACATGTGTTACACATGAAATTATTATAGAATTATTTTGAAGATAATAGTAACAAATATTTGTTTGAATTAATTTAAAAACTTTCTTTCCATATTCCTAATTATTCTCTGCTTATTTTTTGTTTATTTCACAGCACATAATTTCTTTTTAATAAATACCATCTTTGTTTTCAGAATTATTATAGATTTCAAAGAATATTCTTTCAAATTTCAAGCCTGGCCATCTTTAATAAGCTTCCTTTAAATCACAGCAAATATTTCCTTTTCTGTATTAGAAATGCTAAATATTTAGAAAATGTTTTCTAATATTTTAGTAATTTTCAGTTGATCAAATGAAACAAATTTCATTGTATAATATTCTCAAAACATTTAAAATCTGCTAAATTTAATGTTTATTGATTATATATTATCAGTGATTAATTGTTTTTAAATAGTTCATGATTTTCTTAAACATATTTTGAAGCTTTTCTTAGAAACTTAAGACTGACTTTTATATAAAAAAAGAAATACATACAATTTAAAATGACTTTTCAAACATTTTTGTTCTTATCAATGTTTTTAAAGAATTAGAATGCTCTATTATCTCAAAGAGATGTACATTATTAAGATATTAAGTTAATTTTAGGCCAGTTTTATGAGGTAATCTGTTTTTCAGATTTAAAGCTAGTCTTGTATGTATTCTGTTTGAGCATTGATCATGGAATGATTCAGACAATTATTCTTCTTTTAACAATCTCATGGATACACAAAAAGATATAAAACCCATCAAATATTTCTCATATTTCTTAATTAAAAAAAAACTGTTAACATGAGCTCTAAATAGTTTTACATATTAAAATCCTAATTTTTCATATTTTTATTTAAAGAAATTATCTTTATTATAATTCAATTGATATGTTTTATACAAACATTTTTAAAAATATGGTGGTATTTATTTTAACCCATTACATTAACAAAAAAAATTAGTTACAAATACTGTCTTTATACTTATTTTAAGAATATTTAAAAGTAAACTATTGAGTTTATAAGAAAAAACTGAAGCAAATGAGATTTATTAAAATTAAGCCTATTCTAAAAAAATTAAACATACATACATAACAGTTATGTTCTCAAGTTTTAGATATATTAATGAATGTAATATTCAAATAAAATATCTAACATTTTAAATCCATAACATTTAATTTATAACATTTATCTGCACATTATCATACACATTAGGATCATGTCCCACATGATCCTGATTATTGAAGAGTATTAATACAATTGCGATTAAATAAACATAAAATAAAAAATTAATTATATTAAAATAATAATACCAAAGAAATTAAAAGACTAAAAATAAAATTAAGCATTTAAATTATTTTAGAAAATCACAATGCACATTCCAAAAATAACATTCATACATTATTGTAAAAATAAAAATTCACTATACATTGCTTACAAATATACATATAACAATTTTTGAAACAGATTCTACATTGAAGAACATGCAAATTATTAATATAAAAAATCTATAACATTAAGACTTTTTCGTTTTTTGAAGACTGTTTAATCAATACTTACAGACCAAACAATTAACAGTAAAAATATTTCTCATCCCATAATACTTAATAAATACTCAATGAAATTAATTAAATTTAACTAATAGCTAAATTTAAAAATCGTACATTAAAAAAAAAAATTTTTTTTAAGAATAAAAAAAATAAACGGATTTGACTTGCTCAACTGGATGATTTAATTAAATAACAAATCACTATTAAAAAAAAATATATATATCGTACTAGAATAGCATTTCTTTAAAACACAATTTGTCAGTACTGGAATTTTCGAGCGCGCCAAAAGAATTTTCACACGTAGCCCGCCCGGGTCATAGAAAGACCGGTGCTCACCATATAGGCGGGAACATCTTGCCGCCCAAACTCGTATTGAATACCGATTGAGTATTCCTTGTAATTATAATTTACAAGTATTGCATTATTAAATATAAGACAATTTTACGGGAAAACTATTAACATAATCATAATATCGTTGAATAATAAACAATAACTAATTTCGTAAACTTTATATTTGGCGGAATAATCAAGTGGACAGGATGTACGAAAAAACATTACAGATAATTATATATAATAAACTTACCAAAATATCTTTATCGGCTTTTCTTTTACGGGAGAGAATTGCAGGTTGTCGAGAATATCTTTCATATTTATTGCTGAAAAACGTAAATAGAAAAATCATCTTCATGAGTACACATGCAAGTGTTAGGATGCTCACATATTCATATATGAATTAAAATCAATAAAAATAAATTACCTCTTAAATGACATCTTGAATCAATGAGAGATGCAATTTCTGAAACTTGAGAGCAAATTCAATAAGTATTCTGCATTAAAAATCATAAAAATAAAGTTTAGAATCACGGGTTATTCCAATTATAATAATTAAAATCTTAATCTTATGAAACCTAAAATATGACTTTTGAATACGTTTCTTGTGACTTTAAATAACTAAACATGCATCGCTAAATAAAAAATTACGTTTTGATCAATTTTTAATTAAAAAATATCTTGGTAATACTGATCGCACACATTACAGCACAAGATTTTTTAAAATATTTTTAAAAATAAATTACTAAATATCAGCTCACCTTTTCTCATCAGAATTCAATATCAAACATTTGTACGATAAATGAAAGAGATTTTAAAAACAAAATAGGATTAAAACTATTTTTTAAGCATTTTTAAAGTTATAGCACATTGGAATGTAACACAGAAACACTTACCGGAACCTCGTCGTTCGAACCGTAGAAATCGTTTGCCAGCTGAGAACATGCAACGCGCCAAATCGTCCAGGAGCACGATTTTTCGAGTCTGCGCAGTACCTGTTCTTTCATAGGGTTGTCAACATCAACAACGTACGGTAACTGCCAAATCGTTACAATGTCGCCAGGATTATACATTGCTTTGATGAGATGTCAAACAGTTTGGCGCGCTTTTGGCGAAAGGATAATGTTTCAAATGTAGTGTATAGCCCTATGTGAGAACCTCTCTGGTCTTCTGACGTCACGTTCCTTTTCATTTCACTCAAGAGAAAGATAATTCGTTCCATTCGAATATTTTAATCGATATATTATATTAATTTTATAAATAAATTTTGAAATTCTCTGAATGAAATGAATATGAGCTTCAAAACTAGAAATTTTTACGTGTGAACATAAATGGGATATAAAATATCGATAATAAATCCGTGACGGTTTGCTGAACTGGTTGTTAAAAAAAACATAACCTGATAAAAATAATGTAGAAAATTGTTCTTTCCGTTTCAGCTCCTATCGCTCATAAATAGCATTCTTTTCTTTTTTTTCACGATAGGAAAGCTTTAGGAATTCTAGCTAATTAATTATGGTCAGAATATCATATTTTCTTGCACTGATATTTTTAAACAAATGTACATGGTTATTGTTATTATTTTAAGCAATTGTGTTTTTTTTTTTTTTTTTTTTTTTTTAAATTGGAATGAATTGCAATTGTGTGTTGGAATTAAACATATGATTAGTCAAATTAAATTTTTTAAAATCTCTCTTTAAATTTCCATGATTTAGAATGTAGTTTGTATACATTGAAGTCTCAAAAAATAAATAAAATATATTGAATAAATATATTGCTGATTTATAATTCATTCTTAAAAAAGGCTTGATATATCATGAAGAATCCCATCTAATTTTTTTAAGAAATGTATATTTATACTTGCATTAAATCAAGCATTCAAAACAGATGAATTCTCACAATGATTTTTTTTTATTTAAAATAATAAATGTATTTAGATAAAATAATCATTTTGAGTGGTTTTCAATTTTAATTCAATGAACTTTTTATTGATTTACCACGTATTAACTCTCCACTACAAGGACTATAATAATATCTTAAAAAATCTCATGAAATATTTTACAATGTAATTTTCTTCTTTTTTTTGAAAATTAATTTTAATTTGCTTCAATTTTTAACAAATCAAAAAAAGTATACTTGAAAATGAAATCTCTAGTAGGAAAATAAAAAATTGGTAATTATAATATCTAAAAATGAATAAGATAAATTGTGTATAAAAACTTGTTTATTATAACAAGAATTTGCTTTGCTCAAAAACATTTATTTTCAATTTTTAATCTGTATAGGTAAAAATTTGCTTAAAAATTTTAAAATATAGTATTTTTAAAGAATTTTTCTATTTATACTCATTATTTAGTTATTTACAATGTTGTAGAATACATTTTTGCTTTATGCTTTACAGTTTTAATTTTTAAATATTGCATAACATATAAATACATCTTACGTTTTAAAAATATATTGAAGTAAAAATGGAGAAAGGTAAATAATTATACAATTCAAAAATTGTATTTTACAGGTTTTTTTAAAAAACAATATTTACATTTCTTTATTATTACCTGAATTTATATTGTAAGTTTAAAAACTTAGAATTTATATATTTTATGTAAATGAAAAAAAAAAGTTTTATTCAAATAGTTAGAAGTTATAAATAAAATATTTTACCTTTTTTTTCACTTATTTCTATAGGTTTTTCTGAAGTTTTATGATAAAAATATGGTTTTCCTTAATGAAAAATGTAATTATTGTTCCTTGAAAAGTGTTGTAAATGTAAGAGTCTCATTTATAGACATTTTAAAGTTTTTCGCATTAACTCAAATGAATATTAACATTGTGAGAGTTAATTCATTTAAATTATTCTTTTAAAGTCCTATTTTTTGAGAAATTTTTTTTATTATAGATGTTACAGAAAATTATATACCTCAAGTATTACTGATAGGATTTATGTAAATGTAGTAGAGAGTTTTTAAATAAACCATTGAGGCTATGATTTTCTGCTTCATTTTCTTATAATTCTTATTTTTTGCCTAACACAGCTGTATTATCATTTACTCTTTGTTGCATATTCAGGGTTAAAGTAGAATTTTGCCTAGATTATGTAGATAATATTTTGACTAAGTTTTTAAACATGTCTTATTTAGCACTGGAGAGAATGTGAATGTAATATATTTAAATTAAGAATGGATTTTGATCTTCTTCTGTATATTGTAATTCAAAATTTTAAACTGGTTTTATTTATTTAAATGTTCTGAAATTGGTATTCCTTCTAATTATTTAGTACAATTAAGAACTGAAAACTCCTGTAATCATATTTAAACTTAGACATGATTAATATTGCTGTCAAATTTGATCTGAAAAAAAAAAAAGTCATAATTTATTTTTAAAATCTAAAATATTCAATATTAAGTACTTTTTTAATTTCAAATATTCAATTTATCAGTTGCAAGTAATTTATTTCAAAAAGAAATATTTTGAATTGCAGAATTTAATTTTTAGAATTTAATGTCAAGTTTTAATTTAAAATTGTATTATAGTGAATTATACTATGGCAAAAGTGTTAGTGTAGCATAAATTACTTGTTTCGTAAAATTTCCTTATTCATTCATTATTTTAGATTGTAGATATAATATCCAGAGTTCTTTTTTAAATGATGTCCATAATTAAGAATATTTTCTTCTTTGCTGATGCTTTTTCATCATGGGTGTTAATTTATAAAAGAAATTAATGACATATTTGGTTTTAAAAGTTAAAGAAAAAAAAATGATACCTATAATTGGTTTAGAAAGTTATTTACTCAGTAATGTTGAAAATTTAAAAAAAAAAATGTTTGCACTTTTTAAAGGTAATAAAGTTTTTTAAAAATTTGAGCATTGTTTTTCCTGATGTAATTAAGAATTATAAAAATACGCAGTTCTCATTTACTAATACTTCATATGTTTACTTACAGCGATCATTTAAGAAGATCTAACTTTTTTGGCATATACTTCAAACTTGCTCTAAAATTGGCAGGCGGTACATGTTTGGAAAGGATACACACCTAGCCCCCCTTCTGAAAAAAAAAAAAAAAAAAATCGTTTGGTGTATAGGCAGGCAGGCAGGCAGTCAGAACAATGGTAAAGGAAGGATATTGTCACTGTATAGTTTGCATACATCAAGTTCCATTTTTTCCCCCACCTAGGTACTCTTAACTGCCATACGGCATTTTATTTAGTGGTGGAAACAGTGTTTTTTTTTTATAGGAGGCCGTCGCCTGCTTGCCACGTGTCTTTCGAATGCCGGGGGATTGTGCAGGAACTTTCAACAGGATGACTCTTTCGATTGGGAGAAGAAACAGTGTACACGTATATTCAGAAACTCTCGGGAGAGGATGGGGGGAAGGGAGGTCTAGGGGTTTTGTTGGTTCCCGAAAATCTTTCTTCAGCTGCGCTTTTTAATATAATGGAAGCCTTCCTCTCATTGATTTGGCGCGTGGCCTGAAAAATAATTACCCCCCCCCCGCGGTGGGGGAGGGTAAGGCTTTTACGCTTCCCCAACAACAAAAAAAAAAAAAAAAAAAAAAAATGAAATATAAAGTAATAAAATTTTTCATCAGCTGCACGAAATTCGTCCTAAAATCTGCTTCAGATCAATATATATTTTATTCTTTTTCATCTCTTCGAATTCTATTCTGAGCTTTATTGTAGAAAACACTTTCATTTTTAAACTCTTTGAATTCTTTAAAATTAATCTCAGAAGACGTGAAATTTTGAATTTTATATTTATATATATATATAATTTAAATTTTGATTAGTAGTCTTTTGCGAACTGTATAATTTCCCTCAAAAGTATTTTCTCAAATAACTTAACATTTCAACTGAGCATTTGATGTTTTTAAAAAATTCTGTTCCTAGTTCTTTTCAAGTTACTTTAGCAATCTCCTTCTGGTTCTTGAGAGATTCATTCTTAAATTATTTCTAGACAACATAATTCGTTTCTAGAACTTGGAATACTACACGAATAAAACTTTAAAAAATGTATTAAAGTTAAAATAAGGTAAAACCTTATAAAATGGTATTACTTTCCTGTACATGTATGAAAAAACACAATAGTCTACGAATTAAATTAATAATTTATTTTTTTTTAAAGTTCAGTATAATATTTTGTATTCTGTTTTATGAAACATTTTCTGCTTTCTTATACATTCGTGTTGATTTTTATTAGTTTAGCATATTGTGTATTTTTTCTTCATGGTTTTTATGCATTAATGAAAAGAACAGGAATGAAACATATGAAATAAATAAAATGTAAAGTATATTTTTTTTGAAAAACAAATTTGCTCAAGAATATTTGACGTTGATGTAAAAAAAAAAAAAAAATTGAAATTCTCTGCGGGATTTTTCTTAACATTTACTTTTGTAGTAATATTACTTCTAAGAACTGTGACTTGCAAATGTGTTTTTTCGTTCTTCCACGGCTTATTCATAAAAGAAAATGCATTTTCTTCAGATACATGCTAGAGCTCTTCATGCATAAAATATATTCAGAAATTATATGAAAAATAGTATGATTCAAATGATCGTAGAATGTTTAAATCATTTGACTCTATGACTTTGAGTTGAAATATGCCCACTGTTCCCTTCTGTCACTTTTTGCGATGAAATATTGTTAAAAATAAATGAATACGCATCCTTCCTCATTAAATCCTGCATTTTTTTTTTTTAAATTAATAAATCCCTTTTCAATCGTTAGGCGTGGGCGGGGCCTGCTCAGATGTCGCACTCTTCACTTCACCGAGGTTCAAAATTACAATGTCTGTCGCCAGTAGACCTCGTGTTGTTTCTAGTAGAGTGACGTTATTTCTAGATACACAGAAAATGTTTACAATCAACAGTCCAACTGTTTAATCAACAATGTTATCGGTTGCAGTCAATACAAGCCCGTCGATGGAAATGAGATTGGTTATCCATATCAGATGGAATTTTGCATATGTCCACATCATTAAAAATAAGTTATCGCTTCGAATAATCGATAACTTGTCACGACATATGATGTTGTCTCAACGTACAATGGCCTTCAAAACGTACATATTGATAGCGGTATTTTGACTTGATAGATTCGAACATTTGTTTTAACTTTTCAAGACAAGAGGGTATATCAGATCTCCGAGTTACCAATGATTGCGAGCTCACAACAAGTGTTGTTTGCGTCGCATCGTGGTTTCGAGAATCGATGGCACTGTGTACAGGGGCACGTAGAATCTGGTAAGACTGAAAGTCTTCCCGGTGGACTCGTGTCGAAGTTAGGAGAGAGAGGCTCCAACTAGGTGTCGTCCTCGTTACTTGCCTGAGGTTCAAAACTTCGAGGCGCGTTATTTATCGCTCGTGTTGCTTATGGGTACGACGTACGTAAATAATCATTCAATCAATCAAAATTCTATGGAATATTTACTTATGTCCTCAAATCAACCAGAGCTGGCACCCTCCTCTTTTTACTTTCTCACCCCCCATGGGAGGACTTTGGTCTCCGACATATTTAACGTGCATCAGCCCCGGCTACACGGTGGGTCTTTATCGGCCGAATCCACGACTGAACGAAAACCGCCGGACACGAATCTAAAACCATAACCACTAGGCGGCCACCTGGAGGACTCGGAGCCTCAACAGATTGAATGTGAATCAATTGATATAGAGAGGGGAGAAATTACTTTTGACTTATTTAGATACATAATTTTCAGTTAATAATATGTGATACATATTTGATTATGAGAATACAATTAACAAACTTATTATAAAAATTTTTGAATTTTTTTGAGAAAGTAATTGAATACTTAATTATTATTTGCAATACTTAGCTAAACATTTCAGGCAGTAATTTTTTTGTAATTTTTAATTCTTGGACACTTGTGATTTAATTTATATAATTAGTAAGGAGAGAGAGAATTGATTTTAATGGATGCCATATATATATATATATTAAGAAAAAGCATGATGAGCGTATAATTAACGAAATTAACTGTAAAACATTGAAGAAACTATTTTTTTTTTGTAATATTTCATTATTATTTTGTATAAGTTTATTATATTGTGAGTATATATATCACATTTTATTCAAATATGCACAGAAATCTTTTTACTAACCAATCCATTTGGCGGATTTCAGAAACTGATTTAAAGAAGAATTATTCAGATTTCACCAGTAGTTTATTTGGGAAATTTAACAAAACAAAGAGATATTCACCGGAAAAATATAAATTTATTGTTAGATATTATTATCGTCAAAAAGACTCAGGCCCCACTTTTCCTTACTGGTGGTGGTGAACTTATGACCCTTGGTCCTCAGGGTCTTGCCCTCTCCTGGTATGTACAGGAATTATGACTCCGAGGCAACCTAGTAATCTTTCCTCCTTTCCCATGGGGTTTTATTGCCTTTGGTAAACATGTGTGACACGCCCCCGAGGTACCCTAGCGATCCTTTTCTATTTTTGATCCTCCTTGTCAACCAGTTTTTATCTTTTTTCCATTTTTTCAAACGTTTCTGTTTCAACTGGCCGCTGTAGCATAATGGTCATGGACTCGCGGCCGGCGGTTTTCGTCAAGTTGTGGGTTCGAGATTCGATGCCATTTAAGACACGCCCTGTTGCACTCAAAATCTGTCGAGGTTCAATTCCTTCGTGGCGTAGTGTGGAAGCTTAGATAGGAAGGTACCAGCTTATATGTCGTCCTCGTCACTTGACCGAGGCTCAAAATTAAGAGGTCCTTCGCCAATAGCCCTCGTGTCGCTTCTCAGTGCGACGTTAATAAACAATCACAGTTTTAAGATCACGTTATCATATATTAAGATCCTTGTTTGGAGCCGCACAGCCAGATTTGGCGTCATTACTCTTCACCATCACTCGCTCAATATGACCCGCAGTTCAGACACTGACTCACAAGACTTTTTAAATAATCTACGCCTCTATTTTTATAACTTATACGAATTTCATTTATTTTTACTCTGCCCTCTCTTCTTTTATTTTCTTCAGGTGATGACACTGACTTAGTGATATTAAACAAAATACAATGAATAAAATTTAATCCATTTCTCAAAAAGATTCGTCATCACTGTTCTAAGTTTTGATTCCCAAACTTTTTTAACTTATGGCGCCCTTTTTGAATTAAAGTTTCTCCTCGGTCTCCTCACAGCTAATCAAAAGAGATAAAAAAAATAAAAAAAAAAAAAAAAAAAACAAGATTCCACGGCTCGGGAGAGGCAAAACCGCCATAACTAGAACAAAAGCAATATATATATATATGTGTGTGTGTGTATATATATATATATATATATATAACACATCGATCAATAACTCCCGAGACTAACCCAGAGATGGCGCTCGTAGTAAACCAGTAACCAGGTCTTTCTAGAGTACTAACCTTTGCTTGAAACGTGTCAAAATTTTAAGTCGATCGGACCAGGAAAAAGGTTTTTTGAAGTGAAGTGAAAAAGGTTTTTTCCAAGTGGGTGCCGCGATTGCTTTCGATGGAACAAAAACAGCAACGAGTCGATGATTCAGAAAGCTGTTTATCGCTATTTACTCGCAACAAAAAA
>BMAW01089913.1:669243-717881 GCA_019974015.1 Nephila pilipes
GTTCCAACGTTTTCCAATTTTTTTTTTTTTTTCCGTAAGAAATTTTTTTGTTGCGAGTTAGCTGATAAACAGCTTTCTGAATCATCGACTCGTTGCTGTTTTTTTGTCTCAGCAATACGTAACGAAGCAATACTTCGATTGTATCACCTTAAAAGGTGATTAACAAAAGGTGTTATGTTGATGAATAAAAAAAAATTTTGCAAAAAAAATGTTGTTTTCAATGTTAGACTCGGGAGTTATTGATCGATGTGTTATATGTCCATGATATTATATTAAAACAAGATATTATAGATAGTATTAACAAATTATATTCAATTCCTCGAAACAAATCACCATAGTTTGCAACACTGCAATCCCTAGACCGACACCCTTACGACCATGTATCATATGCGAGTGGTGAGGAATTTAATGATTTCTATGAGGAAAAAAATCTCTTTTTTAAAATCTTAAAATAAAAAAAAATATGTTTAATGAAAACTTGTTTCCAAATATTAAAGCCTATAAATAAAGGGACTTCTTTTGCACGTTAGAAAACGCATTTATTGTGATAATTCCTTGACGAAAATAGTTCATGTGATTGATTAATTGATTGGCGACAAACGTCGTACTAGAAGTAATTCGAGGGCGATGGACATCGTAACTTGGACTTGATCGAGGTTCAAAATTACGAGGTCCGTCGCCAATAGCCCTCGTGTTGCTTCTAGTGCGACGTTAATAAAAACTAAACTTAACTAAATCCTGAATTAAATGCGGTTTAAAATTGCAAGTTTTATCGCCATGAATACGTCTATAGGAGACTTCGAATGGAAAAAAAAGAAGCACTTCAATTGGTCTGATGCGCATGTCTTGTGCGAAATCAATAAAGCAAAATTGAATGAAACACAATCATCCTAAGGCGAACCAAAATTGTAAACACACAACACCAAATTTCAATGTTATTTTTCGTAAACTCGCCAATGTAGCGATAAACAATTAACATTGGCAACTCTTTTAAAACTGTCAATATCAAATCCTTAATCTTGAAGTCTATCTGAGAAAAAAATTTCGAGAGAGTTAAGCTTTTCCATCAGTAATTTTCACTTTGTTCGGATAGTTACTTAATCAAGATGCGGTTCCACTCACAAACAGTGGTTTTTCTACTATTATTTTCCATGGCTCATGCTTATCAAAAGTTCTTTAGACAAATTTTCGGTAAGAATTTCGAATTATTTCCCTCTTCTTCTTCCGAGACTATTTTCAAAGAATGAGCGAAAATTTTATTGCTTCGCTTATGTAATGAACAATGTAAGAATTTTTACAAATTTTGTTAATTATGATATTTTATTCATAACTCTGCTTAATAATGTCAAATTTGAAATATTACGATTAATAATTTATTACAGGAATATTTGTGACTTTAAATTAAGATTTTATGAAGTTAGAAGTATTTTTGACGGTAAGAATTGTCTCAATGCAAAAATGTAAGGTTTTTTTTTTTTTTTTTTTTTTAGAGGAAAAAAAAAAAAATTTACTTAGCCATAATTTTATTCACTAAATTATTTGAAATAAATATTTCTTTTAAAAAAAAAAGGATTATTCCAGAATAATTTGTAAACCCGGTAAAAGTAATTTTTCCTAATTATTGTTTGGATAATGCTAAAGTATTAAAAACAACGGACCTTGTCTTAATTTTATGTTTGCAAATTGAGATATGATTCTGGTTGAATTTAATCTCAAAGTAATAATTAACTCTGTATCAAGATATTATAAAATTCATCATTTTTACCTTTAAAATCCTCGGCAGATTTAAAATAGTTCGCATTTGATCTTACAATCGAAAACATTAACATCACAGAAAAGAAATTGAATTTTTTTGAAAGAAATTCCCTTTATGAGTAAAATTTTAAAATTAAATTGGAGGAAATTCAAGATTTTTGCATCTATCAATAAATAGCAGTATAAATTCAAGATGAAAGATTCAAATAAACCTTTTAATGAGTGATTACATTTCATTGTATACCTGTGTGTCATTCGTTTTTTTATATTCTCTAAATATATTTCTCCGATGCATAATTGTAATGAGAGTTTACAATCAAACAGTGAAAATTTTGCGGAAAGATAACTTTTTCTAATGTTATACGAATGAGAAAAATTCATTTTCTAGTTGCAAAATATTCTACATATAAATATTTTTTTCGGTTCATAGGAAGAGTTTCCAGATGTTATGAAAACGGGAATTCGAAAAAATTAGCGTTTTGGAATTTTCGATGCTAGGAAGTTTATAATAAGAATATCTGAATGTGTTTTTTCAAACGAAATAAATATTTTTCTTAATATTAATCTCGAAATTATTTTAAATATATTAAAGATTCGAATCTTGTTTGAAGCATTTTGAAATCATTGTATTGCTTTTTAATTTTTGGAATCATCGTAGTTCATTCATTTGAGAGCGCCGAGAATACTAGATGATTGGTAGGATTTTGATTTCAACAAGAAAAAAGTGAATTTATTTTAAGCTAAGTTTAAAAAGTTTTTGAAATTAAAAGTAATATAAGTCGTATTTTAGTTAATGTTTAGATATCTGTTTATCTGTTTATGTAGAGAAAATTTCTTTTATAAATACATAAATAGTTACCCAGCACATCTTGTATATAAATTCTACTGTAATGATAGCTGTGAAAATTTGAAGGGTACTTAAAAATATAACATTCCATACATTGAAAATAATAATTTTAAGAACTAAATTTATTAAAAAAATTTAATTTCAAGATTCAAATTTTCCATACTGTATGGAAAAATTGGGCAATACTTAAAATTTATGAATTCTTATTAGGCAAAAAAAAATATTTACTGTATAGAAAGTACCTTTGTTTTATGTGTAAGAAATCAACACTCTGATAAAGTAGATTTTGAGGAAAATGTACCATATGCCTAAGAAGCCACATTCTGGGAAAAACTCAAATAGATTTATTTCTCTATGGCGTGGCACGTGCTTACATTTTTAAAATAAAATTTTCGCTGGTTCTATGTATAAAATTCTCGTAAATGTTATATCTACGGATCCGAAATGCTCTTAAGTTTTTAATAGCAAATTAAAATTTAAACAAATTTGTAGCATCTAGTGTCTCGCTTACCTTAAGTCTCCCGTCTACCAAAAATTTTGAATTAATAAGCTTAATGATACTATGGAACATCTATATACCATCCAAAATACTTTTAAGGTGATGTGGCTTTCAATAAAAATTTGAGCTGATTACTTTGAATATGAAAATTAATTCTGAGAAATCTGTATAGATACGCAGAATCGGTAAAAATATTAAGCTCTTTGTAACAAAAAATAGCACTGGATGTCTGAGAAATAGTCCGATTTTAATAATTTTTATTACGAATGATAAATAACCGATTATAGAACTGTTTCCATAAATTTTTCTATTGTTGCATCGCTTTTCTTCACAAGGAACGTTATTTATGCCTTAGGATGTACCCTTACTAATTTTATCCATTTTTAAGCTTTAAAGGTGTGAACATGGGATGAAGATATTATTTTCAAATATTTTTTCTTTCCATGGAGTGCAACTTACAAAGAAATTAAAAGACTGCAGCTCGATCTTTAAGATGAGCTGTGGTAAATAACTTCCCATTAAAAAAATCTTAAAAGTCAAATCAATTTGATTTAGTAAGCTCAAGGAATTTTTTTCTTAAATCGGTCTCTATTCCAAAAATATTTTAAATGTACCATTTCTAGAAAAAAATTGGTCCCATATAGATTAAATATAATATATTTTTTTAAAAAAAAGTTTGAAAACCCACTAGCGAATTATTGAAATGCATAAAATTATTTTTAAAATATAATTAAGCAGAAAAGCTTCAATATTTTTTGCTTTTTTAGAGGTATATCAAATTACATTCAACGGTGTAAAGTTTGGAGAGGGATTGGCCGGCCTAGGTGTTGTAAGCGTCACTTGGCCAAAGTTTAAAATTGCGAGGTCCGTCACCAATAGCCCCCATGTTGCTTCTAAGTATAACGTTCTCAAAATATCTATGAATCAAATAAAAATAATAGTTCATGTTTGAGGATCAAAGTGCAACCACGATTGGTTCTTGCGGCGAGCTCGTGGTTGACAATACCTCAGTCGTCCCGATTGCACTAAAGAAACTTTGTGCAGCGCGGTTGGTGCACGATGAATACATAAGATTTTAAAGTCCTCACGCTGGCGTGGCAAAGTTAGGGTTACTGTATACCATCTCGGGTGTCGACCTCGTTGCTTGACAGGGGTTCAAATTTGAGGTCCATTGCCAATAACCCTCGTGTTTCTTCTGAAAGTGGCGAAAATAAACAATCAACCTTTTGGTGAAAATTGCAACCCATGACACGTTAAGAGTTGAATCGTATCATGGGTTCGAATCCCGATTCCATCCTACGTAAGTGGAATAATGAAGGATACTTAAAGTTAAAATGTGTCCCATCCTCAAGCGATGTAGTTTTGAGAATAAGACATGAGCTATTATTTCTTGACGTTGGCGTGTGGTGTCAAATGGCAGTGGTAACCTAGGGGTCATGGTCGCGGACTCGCGGTTTTTGTCAAGTTGAGTTCGAGCCTTGATGACATTATAGATCAGCTGTGCAGCCGGGGTTTATTTAACATGTCGAGGGTCAAAGTCCTTCCTTTGGAGTAGAATGGAAGTTAAGAGAGAGAGGAAAGAGGGAGTGCCAGCTCAGGTGTTGTCCTCGTCACTTGACCGAGGTTCCAAATTATGAGGTCCGTCGCCAATAGCTCCCTTGTTGCTTATTGAGCGACGTTAATAAAACCGATCAATCAATCATGGCGTGCTATCAAAGTTAGGAGAGTAAAGCGCCATATCTAGGGTTTTTCTCGTCTGTTGACTAAAAGTTACGAGATTCATTGCCAAAATCCCTCGTGTTTCTTCTAAGAATACCGTAAATAAACAACGGAGGCAGAAAGTAGAAATTCCATATGAATCAATGTTTCGTGCTTGATTTAAAAAAAAGATGGAAGCTTTTTAAGACATCAGAGGCATGTATTCTTTTAAGGAGTGTGTATTTTCAAAATTTCGAGGGAAAATATTTCCAAAATAAATTTATTTTCATTACACCCCTTGACCGGGAATGACAGAATAGTCCCACTGTAGCTCATGCATGTCGTAAGAGGCGACTAAAATGGGTACCCAGCGTCTGGGGGTATAGCCGGGGACCTTGCCCCTGGGAATTATATCAGGGGATCTCAGAGACTTGCCTTCTTCAGGTAAGTACGGGTATCATGACCCCGAGGCACCCTAGTGATCTTTTTCTTTCCCATGGGGTTTATTGTCTTTGGTAAACATGGGTGCCGCACTCCCGGGATACCCTAGCGATCCTTCTCTATTTTCGACCCTCCTTTTTGTCAACCACTTTTTATCTTTTGTTCAACTTCACGTCAAGACCACAGTTTAATCTTGTTTGACGCAGCATAGCTATATCTGGCTCATGCGCCAATAAACTTTACATTCACTCACACACATTCATTACACCCATTATGTGTTTAAGAGTTTTCCAGTCTTTGAAGGAGTGGGTATATTTGTCGGGATTTCCCAGTAAATGTGCTATAACTTACTTATCTCACCCTAGACACGTTTAACATCATTGCGCGTTCCATTAAACCGTTTAATTTCGTCACGTGTTTTGTTTGAGTCATGATTCGACAATTATATGCTTTGGTTTTCGTTGTAAAATTTTAATTCAACCAAATGGTTTTTGAAGAAATTCATTTCAAGCCAAACATGCTCAAAAATAGAATTCCGCAAGTTTAAAGAAGTTGTTCTTCTAGCGATTATGTTATCCACGGCGTCAATTGGATGTGACGTAATTCTGGGAATAGGAAATCATTCCTCTCAACAGGCACTGACCCCAGTTATCGTTGAGGATTCGTTAGTTTTTGTTTCTTCCACATCATTTTTGCCCTTTGCTCTTGCTCTTGCTCTTTATCCATGCAACTGAGGAAGCATTTCATGCTTTTGTGTTAAAACACTTAATTCTCTGATCGGGAGCGATTAAGAGATGATATAATGCATAAACAAATTCACCCTCAAGGAGAAATTTATTCAAAATAAGATTCATTGCCTCGAGAAAAAGAATTTGAGTCCTTATATAGATAAGGGACAATTTTCCATTAATTTCACTGTATGAAACTCTCGTTTTGCGTCTTGTCAATTGCGTTTAAAGAACTAAATTTTTCAAAAACGTAATTATTAAATTTTGAATTAATCTTGCATTACAGCAGGGTTTTTCAAACTGTGGAGTGCCGCGTCAGCGTAGTAATCATTGACGCAAAGTCGCGAACTGAGTTGTTTTCGTCGAATCCAGGGCTCCGGTCCTGATGCCACTCTAAAGAAACTCCTGGGGCTGCTGCATGCTAAATCGGTCGAGACTCCAAATGCTCCCGATGCGTTGTGAGGAAGTTTGAAGAGGGAGGTTTCAGCTCAAATGTTATCCTTATCACTTGACCGAGGATCAAAATTACAAGGTTCATCGACATTTTGTTGCTTCTGAATGCGACGTTAATAAATAATCAAATCGGGTAAGTATGGGCATCATGACCGTGCGATGTTTTTCTCTCCCATGGAATTTATTGTCTTTGATAAACACGGGTGACGCATCCCCAGGATACCATAGGAATCTTCATGTCATTGTTACTTATGTTATTTGTTTCAACATAACTTTTGTATCTTACCCTTCCTCGTTGAAAGTTTTTCTTTAACGCTAAATTCTGAGGATGGGGAGGCCTGTTTGTAGCTCTAAACTCTATTGGGATAGCTCGGTTCCCTTGGGAATTCTACCAATAGTCCTCGTGTTGCTTCTAAGTGTGACGTTAATTAAAAAATCAAATTAAATCCATTATATCTTGCAATGTTTTGATATTTACTTGCTTTTTTTTAAAAAAAATATTTGAGTATGTTAAATGTTTGGCACAGCATAGCTACATTTGGCTCTTGCGGCATTACCCCGACTGTGACTCATATTCATTTTGCCTGACGTATTCCCTAAAGGTAATGTTCTAAACAATTTGGTGCCCTCAGTGGCTTAATTTATTCAGGTAAGTACGGGTATCACTCACACACCTGAGGTACCCTAGCGATTTTTTTTCCTTGAGATTTACTGTTTTTGGTAAATATGAGTGTTGCGCCCTCGGGATTTCAATCCTCCTCTCTCCTCGACTCTTCTTGTCAACCTCTTCTCCATTTCTTCAAAATGCATCTGGATCACAGTTGCAATTTGTTTGGCGCAGCATAATCATATCTGGATTATACGCCATTGAGCTCCAACACCACTCACTCATTTTGGATGTTTGTTTTCTTTTTGTTCAGAGCTGGAAATTTAGGTCTACGATTAAAATTTCAAATCCAGCAAGACTAATTATTGCGTTTTTGTCTTATTTTTCACAATTGAAAGATCATTAAAATGATTTCCAGGAGCGGTTAATTGAATTAAGGATTTTCTAATTTTCAAAAGTTTTGATTCACTATTGGTAAAGCGCATGAATTATTCCCTTGCCTTTGATACTGTTTGCATCCTTTTATGTTGAAGCAAAATGAATTTCTCATAGCACATTCGATATTGTCTCTCCTTTCTGTATGCTGTGAATAATTTACCATGAGAAAAAAAATTAATTCATTGATAGCTTTTACAGCTACTATTTTAAAGCAATTTTTTCCCCGATGTAACTAATGATCGCCAAGTGGTCATGATTCCGAGCGCGCGGCTGGCGTTCGTTCCTTCAGGTCATGAGTTCCACTCCTGAGGCCACGAGAGACCTATCACATAGAGGGGCCGATGCACGTTAAATCTGATAAGTCTTTAAGTCTTCCTATTGGAGTGGTGTGGAAATTTGGAGAGGAAAGTACAAGCTCAGGTATTCTCATTCCGAGTGAAATATACGAGGTTCGTCGCTTATTGCCCTCGTGTTGTTTCTAAGAGCGATGTTAACATACAAATCAAAATCCACTATGCGAAGGGGGTCCTAATTATTGCTAAATAGGCGAGATGTCTGGATAAAATTTGTTCTACATATTGATACTAGAATACATAATGTTGTAAATTACAACTACTAATTGGTTTCTGGAAGTCGTGGATTGAAATAATTCGCAGTATCGTAAAGTCTTAATTATTACTAAAAATAATATGTAGATGGTAACATAATTTTTTTTTATTCTTCTCTACATAGCCATCATCCAGAGTTATACATTTTCCCAACGCTTCTTGGCCGCTTACAGGCCGTCATTGTAGAACTCGGTAGATTGAACTCTTTTCTCCTTTTTGGGTGTTACTTCAATCTACGGCTTCCTGAAACCACACAAATCAGCATTAGCTGTCATTTTACATCATTACGTACAATAAGACCAATTAATACGCAAGGTAAATTTTATGTAGATCTCTAGGTTATTTGTAAGTAATAATTAAATTTTTACGATGCCTTCCCCTCCATAGCTTTTCCCCACAGATTTCATATAATTGTTAAAATAGGGGTATAGCTCAGAGCCATTTGCCTAATTTTAATGCAAATGTTTTGAGTATTTTTAGAAAGGAAAGTCCCGTTTATACTTGAAAAAAAAAAAGATTTCTTTTATCAAGGCTGCTTGAACCTCTTTGTATCTTAAGGGGTAGACGTGCCACTGTATAAAGAATAATAATTTTATAGGAAGGTATTGCACTGAAGGACCTCCTTCGAATTTTTTCAAAGACCCGCAGTGTAGCCGGGGCTGATGTACGTTAAATCTGTCGGGGCCTAAAGTCCTCCCATTGGCATGGTGTGGATGTCAGGAGAGGGGGGTGCCAGCTCAGGTGTCGTCCTCGTCACTTGACTGTGTTTCAAAATTACGAGGTCCGTCGCCAATAGCCCTCGTGTTGCTTCTAGTGCGACGTTAATAATAATAATAATAAAACCTCGAATTTTTTTTTCATCAGAGCTACTTTTTAGTCTTCTTGACCTTTGAGGGGAAGGAAGACTACAGTTTGATGAAAATTGGTCCAATTAAAGCTTTTACAGATTAAATTTAAAGGTTGTATGTTTCTACTACTATGCGAATGCAATGTGCTAGAAATCAGTCGGAGGGGAGAGTTAAACCCTTAAAATGTATCCTCTAAAAATTATGCATCATGGTTATGAAATTTCACCCTAGAAAATTGAATTTTATTTTTTAAAATGTAGCCCCTTTCCTGCCTAGAAAAACTTACGGGATTCGTTTTCCAGTGCCACATACAGGCGCGCATAGTTTTGCGTTGTTATGGGGGAAAAGGAGAGGTATGCTTTGCAAACTGACAACAGTTTACTTTCATGCACACACGCAAACGAAAATACAAAAATTTAAGTGTAGAATAACAGTATAATAATAAAGATGTTTGAATTTAGTTGTCGTGTGATACACCTGAAACATGGTTGCACACATGAATCAACAACACATTCAATGTATTGATAACGAGATTCACGGCGAATTTATTTCATTGAACAAACAACACATTTTTCTTTATAGACGCTGAGAGTACAAAGTCGTTAAAGCTTCTAACAGTTAGTCGTAAAGGAGAGTCACTTTCCACAGCTATGACTTTTATCATCTCAATTTTCCATATGCTCTCTCTCTCTCTCCAAAATAAGTTAATCATCCTATTGCAAACAGGGCCGCGTTAGCCTAGTGGTCATGATCATGGCCGGCGGTTTTCGCCGAGTCGAGCCTTGATGCCTCAAAAGACTCACTGTGTAGCCGGGGCTGACGCAAGTTAAATCTGTCGAGGCCCAAAGTCCTCCCGTTGGCATGGTGCGGAAGTTAGCCCTGGTATTGCTCCAAGTGCGATGTTAATAAAACGAACCAACCTTCGCAAACACTGTCAAGACCATTTCATTGCATTCCGAAGCCGTGGGAGTAGTTTGCTACCAGTAAATGTGCAAAGGATCGTACTTTGGATAGACATATATATACATCAGGGGCAGTTAAGGGTTAATAAATATATGTAAATGAGATTTGTTACAATTGCATATTTCACAAAAATTACAAAAATTATTTTTTACAGTTATTACAAATAATACTACGGTATACATTTTACAAATGAAGTTAGTATATGTTATACATATATCTCAGCATATTTTCTATCTTTCCTTTCACAACATCTTTCTTGCTTAGATGTGGATGATGGTTTTAGCGTTGTTTCCTCAGCCTTTTCGTCATTAATTTTTAATATTGTTTTCCTCAGATTGTGGGGCAAATACAGTATTTTTAATCTTTAAGAAATGGTTCATTGAGAGAAAATCTTAATTCTATCAGGTAATTTTGCTTTGAAATGCTGCAAAGGGTATCGGAAACAATAAGTGCAGAAATTATGTTCGAGTTTATACCCGGTGCTTTCAGTAGTCCATAAAATACTGCAAAAGGCCATCTTCGAGTTCTTCGTCCATGGCTAATGCGTAGTTCTAGAGTGGTATTAATTCGAATCAAAACAAATCTCTGCTGCAGTGTCAATCGAAAACAAAAAATCAATCAAATGAACAAAAGGTGTCCAGAATCTTCTAAAACGAATAATTCTTTTTACCTGTTATAGTGGATGCTATTTTGGGTTAACTCATCAAAAATCACAATTTTAGAACCGACTACGGGAAATTAGTATGGATGTTTATTTCAGGGAGGCAACAATAGTTAACCAATCAAATATAAAAGGTGTGTGTGAACCAACAATGCAAATGGCTGTCCGGCTAACGAGCAGGTGAAACATTGCCAGGCGGTAAAAAATGTCGGGAGAAAAAGTGGGTCAATGGGTTCACAAAAACAATGTCCACCGTTGGCCCGCATACAATTCAGAATATTGCGATGCATCCACATGGAAAGCTCGTCGTGTTCATCTTCATCTGGGGGTTTGTTCTGGTCGATGGGTTTGCATTGAAGAAAGCCAAAAAAGTTATCAGTAAGTACTGAGAAAAATAATCTTCTATGCTTCAATATTGCTCTAGAGTTCAAATTTCTTGACGGTTATTTTTAAATGTTTGTATGCGATGCCTATTATCGAAATTTTGATGAAGGGTTTTGGAATAAATTTCTTATCTAAAGTTTAACGACCTTAAAAAATGTTCAAATGACGGTTGGTTTTAAATTTCAATAATAGATGAATAGCAGCATTTTTTTTTACCATGCCGATTTTTAATTTTTCAAGAGTAAAGAGTCTTGTAAAAGAATTTAAATAATTTTTACTTGAAAATATTTCAGTCTGTTTAAATGTACCCGGATTCTCCTAAGAATTCCCGGAATGACGATTTGAGAATTTATACTACAAAACAACTAACTATAAAAAATGATATAAATACACTACACTGTATTTATATTCGTGGTATATTATATAAATCGATTTCTTATTCATGTGGATTAATCAAAAATACACATGCTCATTATTTCCATATTATAATTGTTTATAATTTCCATTTAATTCAGAGCCCTTTTTTCTATATTTTTCTATACAAACAGTAGATAATTGTATAATACTCGTATGTATTCATTAGCTGTTCATTAAGTTTTTCAATGGTCAAATTTCATGGTTTGTGAAGTTCGATTCGAGCCTGATTGCTTTAAAAAACTTAAGGCTTCCGTCTACCCGCCATTTTGATTTCGCGGACATAATGTGCATCCCACAGAATTTCGACTTTTCTTCTAGCATCTTTACTATTTGAATGCAATAAAGTACATCTGAAAGAGCAAAAAATAATTAAGGATTCTGCGGAATTACTTTTTTCTCTGATTTGTATAAGTATTTAAAAATATTTTTTAAAGACTGGAAAACACGCAAACGAATAATTAAAATAGGAGTAAAAGTATTTTTAAAGTAATTCCGCAGAAGCTTTCATTATTTTTTGCTATTTCAGTTGCACTTTATTGCATTCAAATAGCTGAAATAGTAAATATGTGAGAGAATTAAAGTCGAAATTCCATAGGGTTAACATTACGTCCTCGAAATCAAAATGGCGGGTAGGCCAGGAGCCTCAACAGAATTAGGCGGAAGAGGTAAAGAGCGAAGAGGTGGCGATGATAGGGCATAGAAATATGAAGTGAGAGAGGCGTCGTATCAGGTATCGCAACTGGACCGAGCTTCAGAATTAGGAGGGCTCACTGCCAATAGCCCCCCACCCCCCGAGTTATTCTGTACGGTTACATTACATCAAAACTTCCCAAGTCTTGTTAAAGAAAATTATCTTTGTATGACCAGGTGAAATGTTGGGCAAGTGTTTAGTTGTGTTGATTACAGCAAAACTGTTTCTGTTTAAGCAAACTAAATTTTGTGATGGTGAAAACATTTTACTGTTGAAACAAATTAAATATTGTGATGGTGAAAACATTTTACTGTTGAAACAAATTAAATATTGTGATGGTGAAAACATTTTACTGTTTAATAACATGGCGCAAATTGGTCTGGTACTTTCAAATTGGGCAAAATTCGCATTTAAATGACAGAGATCAGTTAACTACACAACGAACTTCCTTTGAACATTAAAACCTTCTAACAAGTAATAGCTATTGCTAAATAAATAATAGCATAAATGACATGAAATTAATAATATTTCCATAATTTATCTGCCATTTCTGAATTAATAGAATTAAAATTTCTTTGAAGGAAAATTGTTCATAATTAAGATACAAAAAAAAATTGATCACAACAGAAATTTTTTTTTTTTCCATATGCATCAGTAATTGGAGCAGAGCAACATAATTTTTGAGACATCAATAAAATTATATCGCAATTCAGATAGATTTTTATATTATTTTTAATAAGTATTGAAAAAAAATTTAAAATAAAATTTTTAAAAAATCCGTTATAAAACTTGCAAAATAAATCAACTAGAAGAACAAAATAGTTATTTTCGGATAATGAAGTAATTTAAGTTTCGCAAACTTCGAGTAATTCACGAATGCAAGGCCTTGCGAATTGGCGCAAACCACCTGTCGGCCTTGGATAAGTTTTATAATCGTATTTGAAGTGTGTCTTGGCAAAATTTAACCCTAGAACCAACAATAATTGTTAACCTCATCGGATTCAGTTCTAGAATATCATCAACAGGCACCTCTAGAGATCAATAAGTATCTTTCTGTGGAACTGAAATAAAACGGGGGATTTTATTCATTGCAGTTATATCAAAAGTCTTTTTCTTTACAAATATCATCAATACTTTGGATTAAGGACTGGGTCTGTGCACAAAAGAAGGCACTAAATGGATACAAATAGTACGAGAAAAAAATATAAGGCGAAAGTATGATTTTATTTGAATTACATGTATAAGCTTAGGCATTGTTTGAATATACATTTAAGAGATTATTTATCACAAAGAAGTACTATTAATCGTCTAATTCGAGATTTAGAACAAGTAAATGACTAAGTATTTCTAAAACAATTTAGCTTCAAGTCTGGATCAACATCTGTCTCGTTATGTCTATGAAATTTTATTGCCAAGTCTTATTCTAATATGAAAAGGTATGCAACACATGACGCATTTCATTTTTGTGTGACTCCTGAACTCGTGGGAATTATAGCTGCGGACTTCGAGTCGCAAGTTTGAGTCCTGACTCCACCAACAACACACAGTATAGAAAAATCGGAATCCATCGAAAATAATTCTTATATAGTTCTAGAGGGATGTTAATTCGAAACCAAACAAACAGTTTTTAGTTTTTGAAAATTTCTTTTTGAATATTTGCATTTATGTACTTCGATTACTCATAAGACAGATTTAAAACTAAATTCGGGGTAATTATACTAATATAACCATTTAATTCTAAATAACTGTTCGATTCTGAATCTAACTTTTATTAACAATGTTATTATAACTTAATCCACTAAACTACGTGACTTACATGTCTTATTATGTGTCTTTATGACACATAGTAAAGGATAATAACAGTCTCTACATGGAATGACAGTACAGTTTCCAAAGTTCTCACTTGAACTAAAAGTGAGGAGGTATGTGCTGAATGGTTCAGAAACGGGAAAAAGTCCGTCAATAGCTCTCGTGCAGCGCCCGATTCGATGCTAATTCAGACCAAACGATCAACCAGCGGAGAAAGTGTCTGCGAATTTTTATTGGTTTGGATTGCTGTTTTGATTGACTGTATAATGCCACTAAGAAGCGAGGGCTACAGATTTATTATTTTGAATCAGTCGAGTGACGATGACACATGAGATAGATCACGTTTGGTGCTGCTTGGACAGTACAGCTCTTGCACCGCTGATCCCCACAGTTACACTCACTCGCCTGAGCTGGAATCTAATTCCCCTAATCTCCAGTGTCAGCGGTAGTCTAGTGGTCAAGGTTTTGGATTCGTGGCCGGCGGTTTTCGTTCAGTCACGGGTTCGATCCTTGACCACCAAAGACCCGCCGTGTAGCTGGGGCTGATGCACGTTAAATCTGTCGGGGCCCAAAGTCCTCCAGTTGGTGTGGTGTGGTGTGGTGTGGATGTTAGGAGAGGGGGTGCCAGTTCAGGTGTCGTCCTCGTCACTTGACTGTGATTCAAAATTACGAGGTCCGTCGCCAATAGCCCTCGTGTTGCTTCTAGTGCGACGTTAATAAAAACTAAAAATCCCCTAACCTCCACACCATCTCAAGGGAAGACATTGATACTTGACAGTTCTAACGAGCATCAGCCCCACTACACTCCGGGTATTTAGGGACATTCGGAACTGGACCCACAACTCGACGGAAACAATGACGATCACGAGCTCGCGATCATGGCCACTCAGCTACCGTGGCTGCATTGGATCGTTGCATAATACGAAGTTAAAAGAAGAAAAAAAAATGTCTTTCAATTTTTAATGATACTTAAATGCAAGATATTTTTTTCCCATTATTGAAAGTGTATTATTAATATCTTATAACCAGTACGGTATAATTAATCATATGAATACGCAAAAATGCCTTTTTGACGTAATTTATTACACATATTAACCAATACGTGTCGTATCTGATAATACGCATTATTTTAAAACATTGAATGACAACACTTATGCAACTTTATTAAAAAACAAAGCCAGCTTTTGCAACGGTTTTTTGGCGAAATAAAATGAAGAAAATAAATCGCCAATTAAGAAAACTCTCGGAATAGAGGAAAAGATAATTTATCTCATCTTCGGTAACAAGGAAGCACTTCTGGGGATTAAACAACAAAACGGAACGCTTAAGGGTTGCTGCCTCTTTCCCACTGCAGTCCTTGGCTTTGTAAATGACCGCAGAACTGGTCTGTTACTTCATGAATTGGGATGACGTCTTGGTTATTACAAATTTTTTTACGGTATTTTTGAAGGTCGCCGAAACAAAGAGTCAATGTCAAGGTGTTGAATGAAGAAAACTGATATTTCGATAGTCGAGGACTGTTTGGGAAAAATATATTTCGAAATATGAATTTAAGAGTATGTTTTGAATTGTAAGACTAGAAATGTAGTAAATATTTACGTGTATATATATAATTTAAAAAAACATTCGCTACCATTAAAAAGAATAAACATTTGAGTTAAAATAAACATTTCTGAACATCGACAGAAAGAAAAAACGCAGTAATGTACCACAGCCTGTTATAAACCTCCTTCAACGGTTACGATCAAGGGTTTTACAACGATTATTTTTAATCACTTACGATCTGCTTCCAAGCATTCAAAAGGCCGCGGTAGACGAGTGGTCACGGTCACGACCTTGCGGCTGTAATAGTTTATATCGGGTCGGGAGTTTCATGGGTGATGAAACAAAAGATCCGCTGCGAAATGGGGCTGATGTACGTAAGCTGATGTCGAGGTCTCGTGTCCTCCCATTGGCGAAGTGAAGGTTGGAGATGGAAATTGCCAGCTCAGGTGTTGTCCTCGTCACTTGACCGAGGTTCGAAATGACGAGGCCCGTCGCCACTAACTCTCGTATTGCTGCTGAATGCTACGTTAACAGAAATAATCAACAAATTAAAGAACAAAAATCAAGCAAATCTCTGTTTTCGACATTTCTTGTCTTCCAATTTTTACCTTTTTCCCCCCATTCAAAATACTTGATCCCAATTACACTTTGTTGGGTGCAACATAGTCACATTTGACTCTTGTGCCATTAATTTTCATCATTCTCCCTCTTTCGAAGACCTGCCATGAAAAGAGGCCGATTCTAATTAAATCTGTCGGAACTAGGTATGAAAGTTTGGAGTGGGGTGGGGAAGTTTGTAGAGTGAGATTCCAGTGTGACCCTTGTCATTTGTTCGTGGTTCAAAATTTCGAAGTCCGACGTCATCTATCCAAGTGTTGCTTCTGAGTGCGAGGTTAATTAAACAATCTGAGTGCGGTGCCTTCTGACGCCCTCTATATTTGCAAAGGTCCCCTTTTTCACGTGGTCTATGTTCCGACATCTAAAAATATGTCTAGCTATCTGATTTGATGATAACTCTGGTAATATAAAATTGTCTGTATTTAACATAAATTTCATAGTATTATTTAATATAAATTTCAAAACTATCAGTTTGTTTCCTCTGATTGAGTCGCATATCTTTTGGATAAATTTTCTTTCAAATATCAAAGGTCTGTCTTCGTAAGTGAAACCAAATTCAATACCATACAACATTGGATCCCAACTTTTTTCCCCTTGCGAACGTCTTCTAATATCCGAAAGAAATTAATGAACCCCTTGTGTAGGAGTTAGTAACAGGAAAGAAAACAATAAAATTTGATAGAACATCTATTTTCCATGTTGCGCAATAGTTCACAAGAAACGAAAAAGTAATCATAAAACATTTGAATAATACAAAAATTAATAAAAACTGAAATGATATGAACATTGAATCCAAAATTAACTCAACCTAGCAACTGGCTTTTAGTCAAATATACATTAAATTTTAATAAACTCATTTTTGTGGCTCTCTGATGAAACAAAGAAATTCAAAGTTTGGCACAAGGTCCTACAGTTTTAGATCAGGTTCTGAATTTAATATGTTTCTGTATTTAACTTTAAGATTTGAATTTGGAGCATATCCTTTCTCGCATAGATATGTGATGTGCGAAAGGGTAATATACAACATTAATGGCATTTTTTGAGGAAACAGTACGTTCATTTGTACACTGAGGCAGAAATCAGTTAAAGAATGATTTTTAAAAATAGTTTTTAGAGAACTGTCACAAGATATTTCAATGAGTTTCTTTTTCCAGGAAAGTTAGAGAGGTCTCTAAACTTACATCTCTTTAAAAAGGATTGCGTATCCAATTTATAGGGATATAATGCGTCTAACAGGAAAATAGTCATCGAAAGTTAATTGAAGTGTTTTTCATACGTTCACAAATATACCTTTTAATGTTTTCTTCAAGTGTAATAGAATTTCTTGATAAAATGCAGCTGAAAGAATTAAAACATTTATCAGGAGACATTAGACTCTAAAGGTCATTTTTTAAAACATGATTTCAATTTTATCATGCGCACTGAAAATGGCGATACCTACGCATCATAGTAACAGACTTATTTCCTTCAATTTACAAAAGATGTCATAAGTATGCAAGCTTTGTCAGCCAAAGAATATCGATTATACAAAAGGACAAATGAAATAAGTGATCAATAAAAAATATTCGAACTTCATACTTCAATCCAAAAGGTGTGTCAAAACTTTGCCACGAAAAAGTCATCAACTTCTGCATGAAGTAGTAAAGCAACGTGAAGGCATTCAAAGTCCTCACAAAGCGCATGGAATCCTTATCCTCTCTCGTCTCTTTTCCATTAATTGTATATCATTTATATATCATCATACCTAAATAACTTCTCTTTATTTCTACCTCCATCTAATTTGCTTAATCTCATTTCATTTTGGTTGGAAATAAATAGTAATGTTATGCAATTTAACTCGATAAAAGTCCCCGAGGTTAGATAAGAGAAAATCGCGAATAGCCCAATGTTACAATGGTCCAATTAAATTTTCTGTCATTGTATGTGCCAGTCTTGAAATTTCTATAACTTATTCAAAACGATGCCTCTAAGACCATTTTACTATCTTCGTTTGAAGCCGAGACACTACACTTTCTATTATCTGCTAATTTTTACTTGATGGACGACTGTCAAGACCGTGAAAAATTACTGTGAGAGACCTCGTCTCAACTATTTTTTCAACGACTTACGCTGGCTCGGTGTTCGTGGAGGGATAATATGTTTCTTAATATTTGTCTTATTTAAGAACACTTTATTATTTTTTATTTTATAATTTTTGAATTATTAACTGAGCAGTAAACATATGAATATAAATTTATTTCGTTGTTAATTTGTTTATTGTTACATTAGTGGTTTAAAATTCCACCTTCACAATATTATTTTCGTGAATCTTTTACATACACTTCTCAAACACCTGGGTTTTCTCAAACCATCGGTTGGGAGCCACTGCCATACAATATGATAGGTCTGATAAAAGTTTTACAAATTTATTTTTGTAACCAAACTTTTTTATATTCTACCAAAAGAAATAATTCTGCTGCGAAAGTAGAGTGAATATGATGACAATCTCGTGCCTGGTATTACTGAAATAGAGAAGTAGTTACGAATTCTGTTTCCACTGCAGTCTAAATACAGAGGGTTGCTGCCTATTAAATTGAACAGCTCCCTAAGTCATCTATGGAGTGGTATGGAAGTTAGAATAAAGAGGTGCCAGCTTAAGTTTCGCCTTCATCTCTTGACTGTGGCTAAAAGTAAAATGGTACATCTCCAATAGCCAATGGGCAATTTTTAAGTGTGATTTTAGCGAAACCTTAAATTTATTAAATGCACATCTCAATGAAAGCGTAACGTAAGGGCATGCAATTCAAAGGTTTCGTTTCACTTTTGCTATATTTTTTATTATTATTTCATTTGTGCAAAATTGATACAAGTGTGATACAAGTGTGAATTTTTACCTTGCACTTGTATCAATTTCGCACAAATTTTTCATAAAATTTTCACCCTCGTCCTGATACGCTAAAATCTTGAAATTTTTCGCACAAGCTTTAGTTTATATGATAATACAGAGTATTCAATTATATAAATACAAATAGAATTTTAAAAAAAAGAATAATCGTACATAATAGATATAAAAAGATTAAAAAAGTAAATACAGTAAAAAAATGTTTATTTCCCCTCCAGTAAGATATTAAAAGAAAATGCATTGGAACTGATAGTGTTTATCAAATTAAATAAAAAAGAAAGTGAACATTTTTCAATCCAGCTGAAAATTTTTGACTGAAAACTGAAGAGTTGATGCACTCCAACTGTCTAACTTATGATCGAGCTCAACACTTTGATGTTTAATAAAAAAAATTTCAGCTGGATTGAAAAATCTTCCTTTTCTTTTATTTATGATGATGATGAACCATAAGTACATTTTCCCTTAATCTCTAACTGACAGAAGAAAACACTATCTTTAACTTTTTACTTCTTTTTTACTCTTTGCTACATAGAAATAATTTTTTTTTAAAAAAAAAAAATCCGTATATCTATATTTTACTGCGAAGAAGTAGCAAACAATTTTAAAATCTAGTTTATTGCAAAATCAAAATAACTGATACCGTTTTCTTTGCCAGTACGTGTGATGATATTAACCAAAAGGTCATAGCGTCTATCTCGTAGTCGGTGGTATTCACTCTGATTCCCCCTCAGGGGCTTACCTTCTTTAGGTAGGCTGGGGAATGACTCCCCGAAGCACCCTAGTGGTATTTTTCTTTTCCTTGGGGTTTAATGTCTTTGGTAAACAGGAATGCGCTCCCCCGTGACCCCTTAGCAATCACACTCTATTTTCGACCTTTCATGCCCACCAATTTTTTGCTTTTTCTTCCATTTTACTCACGTCTAGATCCCATTTTCTTATGATTTGGTGAAGCATAGAGGCCGCGGTAGCCTTGTGGTCAGGATCGCGGACCCGCGACTGGCATTGTCTTCTTCGAGTCGCAGGTTCAAATCCTGATGTCACTAAAACTTCTCAGTGTAGAGGAGGGTTAATACACGCTAAATCTGGTCGAGGTTCCGAGTCACTCCTTTGGTGTGATGTGGAAATTTGGGAGGAAGGAAATGGCAACTCAAGTGTCTTTCTCGTCTCACGACCGAGGTTGAAAATTACGAGGTCCGTCGTCTATTGCATTCGTATTGCTTTTCAGCGTTAACGCTAAGAAACAGTTACAAACACAAATGGCGCAGGGTAGCCAAATTTGACTCTTAAGCCACAAACCTACTTTCACTCACTCGAGTTCAGATTCCAATAGACTCGTTATGTAGCGGAGTTGTTGTACGGTTAATCTGTCGGAGCTCCGAGTCCTCATGTTGGGATAGTGTGGAAATTTGGCATATACAGGACCAGAGCACCGACTGATTAATGGAAAATCACTAATAAAATGCACTTAAACAGGAAAGGCTATATATTATTGGGTAAAATTTAAAACAGTTCAAGCAATTAAAATATCAAGCACGTGAATTAACTAAACTTAAAAAATGTACATTTTTGAGCCTATATTATTCCATTGAAATAGAAGGCATAAAACAATTCTTCGCTACAAGCTGTGACTAATCTGCCTGTGTAAAAATGCCAGATTGTTGAAGAGCCGGTTCTTTATAGAGTAAAAACCATGTTCAGTAATTTTCTGCACGCTAATATCATTATTCGATGACCGGTTTGCAGGTTGTTTAGCAGATTCATTATATCTATTTCCTCGTTTTTCACGTGTAAAGTTAATTTTAATGGAACTCGTGGTATTGTTTCCCAGTTCTAAGGAAACGTTACTTCAAATGCAGCAATGTTTAATGAGATCTCGTGATTAAAATAAATCTTTCCCGACTAGTTTTTAGGTGCAACAGAATGGAAGCGTTTAACACGAAATAGTGCTTTATTATGAGAGAGAAGTAATTTTGTCAACTTCGTCAGAAAAATAGACATTTTTCCCCTTGTGGAGATTCACTTGATAAAAATTATGTTAAATTATTCTGTTATTTCTTCAAACAAAGGATATTTTTAGTATTTTATGGAAATTACAAAGCTTTTATGATGTTTATTTTATGATTTTTTTTTTTTAAATGAGAGTATTTAGGCATGGAAATAGTCTTAAACTATGATCGAATTACATTTGAGGATTCAATAATTCTTAAACAATTCAGATTTCATAATTTGAATACATTTTTTAAATATATTATAAATGAATTTAATTATTAAAGTGAAATATCCATTCCATTTTCATTTTTTTTCCATACAGAATGATTGAAAATGGTGCGAGTAGCATAATTTTCTAACTCACAATATTATGTTGTAGCATTTTCTGGGCTGGATATTTTCTTTCCGTTTCTAAGGAATTGTTATATCCCTCCAACTATAAGCAAGCATGGCTCCACCCCAAAAGACCATTTGGCGATAATCAGGCGTTTTAAATTGAGGGGTCAGAAGACTTATGTACATACATGTATTTTACATTATAAAAATAATTAATTTATCTCTCCATTTATGGAAGAGAAAAAAACGTCTCCACAGAGGAGCCTTCCGATTTCTATGGCATTAATGCATATCTCTGTAGATGTACCTTTCGAACGTTAACAGTTAAATTAAATCAAACATTTGCGATTTTCTGATTGGTAGAGTGGCACTCTCTTAACAATAAGGTGGCTGGGATCTAGTGCTTCCGAAAACCATCAGGTAGTCAATTTTGTTCAGCTATAAAATCTTTCAAGGTTCCAGGTACGAATGTTGGTGTGGCAAACTTTTAGGGAGAGGCGTCAGTTCGAAAGTCATCCTCACCGCTTGACCTTGTCTCTTCACTCATAATCACTTTTTGTTTGGTAAAAGTGCTCCTCAGAGTCCAGTCATTTTCCTACACCATTAATTACATTTTAACTGTCTTTCTTGTTTTTAATCATCACCTCATTCCCCCCCCCCATTCATCGGTTTTAAACGTCTCACTTGGTGGAGGAGTGTTGCCATTGTAATCCCCCCTTTTCTAAGAACAATTGGCTTTTTATACAAATTTAAGATTATAAAACTTTCTTATTATTGCCTTTTCTATCAATCATTGCATTTCATTTTTCCTTTGTATTTTATGTGCTCGCAAAATAAAATATTAGGAATATTCTCAGTAAATGTTTGTCGCAGCATCACCTAATTTGGTTTTTACACCAACAGTCACTCACTCATCACTTCACCTTGGTTCACATTTAAGACTTTCGTCACCAATAGCCTTCGTGTTTCTTCTAGTGAGACGCTAATTTAAATTTTAAAAAACATCATTCAGTAGTGTATCTTCTTTAGGTAAGTGCGAGTGTCATGACCCCGAACCACCCTAATGATCTTTTTTCTTTTCCTTGGTGTGTACTGTTTGTGGTAAGAACGAAATCCCCGGAATGCCTTTTCGACCCTTCTCTGTTTCCGACTCTCCTTTTTTTTTGTTTTCCATTTTCTTTCATTTTTTTTTCTAGATCACAGTAACACCCTGTTTGGCTCAGTGAGGACTCAACTAGTTCTTGCACCATTAACTTTAGTGGCCATGGACTTGCGGCCTGCATTTCGTTCAGTCAGACTTGGGTTCGAGTCCTGATGCCCCCAATTTCTAATGCGACGTCAATAAAAACTAAACTAAAAATTGATGCCTCCAATGACCTACAGTGTAGCGTGGCTGATGAATTTTAAATCTGTCGAGGTCCCAAGTCCTTCCAGAGACATGGCCGGGACGTTAGAGAGGAAGGTGCACAGCTCAGGTGACGCCCTCGTCACTTGATCGAGGTCCTTCTCCAATAGCCCTCGAGTTACTTCTCAGTATATGATGTTAATGAAAAAATCGTAATAACTTTACCATCACTCACACATACACAAATAAAACTTAACCCAAGAAATTAATCAAATCAAATTTGATTCGGGTCGGGATGATTCAATGCCATTAAGGCAATCCAGATGCATTCGATAATGGAAAAATGAGATTTTTTATACTAAATTTAAGTAATTTTCGCTTTTTTGAGAAATAAAGCTATGATTTTCATATAGTAACATTGATATTTCTGTATACTTGTGTATTGGTTTTGGCAATGAAATTAATTTTTATAAAATAAATCAACAGTTATATTCAAAATTTGAGTTAAGTAAAATTTCTAACAATTTAAACTTTATGAATTAAATTTACCACAATTTTTATTCAAATATCGACTTGTAATCTAAAATGTGTAAGTGTTTATTAGAAAACTTATATTCTCAATATAAGGAACAAAACCTCAATTTATATAAAGTGAGATAATATTATAACAATAGATAAAGTTGGTTTTGAGAAAAGTGTTTCAGAATTCCAAAAAACCCATAGATACCCAAATAAATGCATTTATCTCTATGACCGTGGCATGATTGTTTGCAATTTTACAATTTGATTTCCGGAAGTTCTATTTATCAAATTCTCATAATATATGTAAGGAATAGGCGAAGCGCCCTCTATTTTTCTTACAGCAAAATCAAAAAATATTAAATTTGAAGTGTCTCAATTTTAGTGTCTCAATTATCTTAAAACTCTATAACCAATAGTGACTCGGGCGTAAAACGACTGATGCACTTCAAATCTGTCGATACTCAATATCCTGATGTTGGGATGGGGTGAAGTTAGGCGAGTTGGGGGAAAGTTAAGATATCATATTCACTGGACATGTTCAAAATGATCCATTGCCAATACTCCTCGTTTTGTTTCTAAATACGACGTTAATAAACAATCAACTTGATATTTGGTTATCACTATTTCTACTCGAAATGCTGAAAACCATTTTTTACGAGTAAAGTTTGATTTCTAAAATAATCCAAATTATAATTATTTTTCCTCTTCTGACTTTTTGATCTTTTTTCTGAAACGATCGCTAAGTTATTTAACTGTAATTAAAAGCTTAAATATTTTATAAAAAAATAGGTATATATGAGTGAGAGAGAAGCAGGGCAACAATAATGAAACTTTTATTTGTATATATTCCAGGAAAATATTTCTTACGTTTAAATTTATTTTGAAAACATTATATTTCACCTACGAATTATTTTCTTTTATATTTAATAATGAGAAGACATAAAGAAGTTTCTTGACTATCAGAGCTACATTCCAGTTACTATTAGTCATTTTTTACTTTTACATTTCACATTGGGTTGTGAGGATTGCCGATAGGAAAGAAATGTACTATTTGATTATAAATTCGTAAATATTAGAGAAACTGCCCCCCCTTAGAAATGGAAAACGGGTCACTAAACTCGTTTGGGTGAAAACAGATATTTATATAAGATAATCAATTTTAATGTTAATTGTACAGAATATTTTTGTTGCTCTGTCCGTGCCAAATCATTCAATTCAGTGCATAATTATTTTCAAAATATTGAAGCTATGTAGCTTGCGGTATCCTGACATTATTACAAGAAGAGGGTGCCCGTAGATTACAACCCCTATGGTTTCGTGACCGCGATGTCACGCGTCGAAGAATTTCAGTATTTGGGTTTCCTTTGGAGAAAACGAGTAGACTCGTTCATGTAGTTCTACTAGCAAACAGAATTAAAAAATGCTATGTAATTCATATTTGCCTATTAAATATTTTTTTCGCTGAAACAAAGAAATATGACTCACGTAATGTTATCGCATATTTTTTATTACTATTAGGGGACATAATTTCTGAGACTGGCATAATTTTGAAAGGGATAATATATAAAAGTAAAAAAATAATAATAAATAATTAAGAACTGGAATAGTTCCGGTTCTTTATTATTTCTTCAAATTAGTTGTACAGTTGGAAAAAATCTGCATTATCTTACACCCCAATAATAAACATGTTTGCTGAAAATGAGATTGAAAGCTTCTTTTAAAAAAAACTTGATTTGTCAATTTTACCACCTGTCATTCATATTTTCTGTTCCATCGCTGATGATTCTAAAATCAATTATTTAGAGCTGTAAAACATTCAAATGTAAAGGATGCCAACTTTAAACAATAAAAAGAACCAAATAAAACGATTATATGTTAAAGAATCGAATTATTATTCAAGCACTAAAATTGAATCAAATGATAAAATATTAAAGTAGACAAACTATTAATGCTTACAGTAGCCTTTATGTTCAGATATTCAAATTAAAGGGACACAGAACCATAAAAATCAGCAAAATATTCAGAAATAAAGTTAATACTTTAACTGTGTGTGTGTTTTTTTTTTTTAAATATATGCCCCAAATCTTACTGCTCTTGTGACATTATTTAGCGAGTTATTTAAATTTTATTTGACATAGCATGCCGAATGATTTCATTGGTCTTCAAAAATTTAAATTGCTTTTCTTCTGCCTTTTATTTTTCCAGACGGTCGTGTATTTAAAATTCTCAGATTATTTTTTATCATCAATATGACATATTTTGATTTTTTTTTCCTGTTTTTTCATGTTTGATAATTTGTACATGGAATAAGGATTGAAATAATTATTTCTTAATAAATCAACAAAATTCGATACAGTTGTTTTTTAATGTTTTTTTTTTTTTTTTTTTTTGCCTGGTAGAGAAAAAAATCGTATAAATAATACAACTAAATGCCTGCGCAGAATGGTGAAAAATACTTCCAAAAACGAGCAAAAAAAATCATTTAGAAACTATATAATTTGCAAAAGTTTTAATAATTTTGAAATACCGAAAATTTTTGAAAAAAACTGGAATTTTAAGTAATTGCTTGTTTGAAAATGAGGTTTCCCTCCCTGAAATGCTTTCACTAGCGGTTAATTAAAATAGCACAGATACTGCTTTGTCATTTGATTAAACGCATTAAAGTAGCTATCTAAGATCTATGGAATCGTGAAACTCATAATAAACTCAATCATTTTAAACCTACTCTATCTCGCTGTGATTCACCATCATTTTAATGCCAAGGAGTCATTTTAACACGCCTACGTATTGGGATACAAGACACGTGCATATAAATGTCTATTTCGAAGAAAAAGGCCCCTTTCTATGAAATCATTGTCCACTGATTGTGAGAAACATCTTGTCCGAATGCTCTGCATTTAACTCTCTTCTCGTTTTAAACATTTTATGTCATGCACATTATCTTATTACATACCTTACATGCGTCAACACAAGAGTTTATTTATTTTTTTTAGAAATATTTACTCTAGGCAATGAAATTATGTCCAAATTGCTAATTTAAAAAGTGATTATGAATTGATAATTATTAATTTTCATATTATAATTAGAAAAATTATTAGTAATGTAACTAGCAATAAAATGGTACGTTAAAGTTTGTAACACAGGTTATTTTAACTATCATAAAATTTTTATCCTATCTTGCACCGTTTCTAAGTTAAATGTGAATAATGTTGGAATATTATTGAAAGATATATCATATTACAAGGTGTGCCATACGTTTTCTTTCATAGGATAATGTGTAATGCATATTTTCACGTTTTATTGTTCTGCGTGTTCTTATCGAGTGACCTCCTGCACCCCTAGAGCTTTCCCGCTTGATTTCTGTCTTTGAAGACACTTGAAGGTCGTAGCGTATCAGGTCGAAAGATGTGAGACATAAATCATTTTGGGGAACGTATCACCATTGCCATTACTACGAGCATAACTTCAACTGTGCTAAAGTGTGTTCATCAATGGTGGGAAACACGTATTAAAATCGAAACAATAGTAAAGAAGTTGAGCACATTATATAAATAAAAATTGTATTCCAAAATGAAATGTTTCTTTTTCTTATGTATGGAAACTTATATGACACCTCCTCTGCACATTAAATATTAAAGGATATATCATAATACATTTAATATTAAAAATATTTTTCAGGTTCGGCCCTGATGGGTGATTTTCTATCAACCCTCCCATCCAGATTCCAGTGCGTAGGTATCGGAAAAAACTTCACACACTTCCTACTCTTCTCTCGGATCCACCCGGACAAACCTCAACCCCTGATGCCAGACAACCAGGAACTCCTGGTCAAGTCTGACTTCGATTCTTCAATTCCCACCAAGATAATCATTCACGGATTCGTCGATAACCTACATTTAAGCGATTGGATGCAGGTAGCGTTTAATTTTAGCTTGATATTATATTTTTATTAATTGCAACACTGTATACACACAAAAAAAAAAAACACGAAGCACACTGAAGGAAAAAACGCATGTTTTAATAGAAATTAATCAAGGAAAAAAAACATACGTGAATAATAAAAGTGATTATAATTTCAAAGGGTAACAGAAAAACGCATTAACGTTTAACATTTTCAGATGGTATGCTTTGAATGTTACGTATAATATCTGCCGAAACTTTCCTTGGTTATGATGCAGTAACTTAGTAACCAAGGTCGCGGACTAGGGGCTGAATTATGGTTAGAAACCCTAATGCTATTGAAGACTCTATTGTAGATGATACACGTTAAATCTGTCGAGATTCTAAGCCCTTCCGTAGGCGTGGTGCGGAAGTTTGGAGAGGAAGGTGCCACCTCAGGTGCCGTCCTCGACCGCTGTTTAAAATTACGTGGTCCGTCACCAATAGCTCTCGTGTGACTTCTAAGTGCGACATTAATGGACAATAAATAAAAGTCTTGATTATAGTTTAAGCAAACGTGGTTGGCGTAGCTTAGCCAGATTTGGCTTTTGCGCCATATATCCCAAATGTCACTCGCTTGATATTTAATGGCTATCCTGTTCCATACATGTTCAATTCATGAGAGCCTCTCAGAGGCATATCTTCTTTGGACAAGGATGGAGATCATGACCTCGAAATTCTGTAGTAATCTTTTTCTTTTCCATGAGGTTTACTGTTTTTTGTCAGGTGCAGGTGACGCATACCTGGGATACACTGACAATCCTCATCTATAAGATCCTCCAAATCAACCAGTTTTTCCCTTCCTTTTTTCTGTATAGGCTAAAATTCAGACAAATTTTTTAGCTCAGCTTCGCTTGATTTGGCTCTTGCACACTAAATCCTAATTGACATAATGTGCGAAATATCCCTTATTAACCAGTGAAAAGTTTGAACAGCACGAAAACAATACTGATTCCGTAAAAATGATGATTTATGTTGTTAATAAAAATATGTTGCTATATATTTTGGATTTAAATATAAATCAAACTTACCTTATTTAATATATAATAGTTTTTAAATACAATCATGATAAGCATTATAAATCCTCTTATTTAATCACGTTTTTGAAACTTTTACACGGATTAAATGTTCCTTACACTTCATTTTCAACATTAACCATTTAAGTAAACCGTGAGAAAACCCATAGAAATTACAAAAAGAATATTCCAAAGCACATATATTTTCACATTGTGTTACGTCTGTGAAAGATAATTCATAATTATGCATATTTAACTCAGAAGTTGATAATAATTTTCTTTCAAACTTATTTTTAACGACGTCAATACAGCACTTCTTATTCGACAATGATTTTGACCAAGCATTGTTTTTGTTTTTTGCCCCCTACAGCGCATGAAAACACGGTTCCTGAGTGCGGGCGACTACAACGTCATCATAGTGGACTGGTCGTGTGGCAACGAATTTCCTTATTTCCAAGCCATCCAGAATTCCAAGATAGTGGCCGACGAACTCAAGAAACTCGTAGACTTCCTGAGGGTGCGTAACGCTAGAATATTTTTAACCTTTTAAGTTCGAAAGGTACTGATGTACAGATATGTATTAATGCTGTAGAAATCCGAAGACCCCGTTGCGGAGACATATCTGCTATCTACTTCTATAAACATCTACCTTCCCAGGAAAAAGGTAGTGTACCCTAGCGGTTATAGTCGGGAACTCGCGACAAGTGTTGTTTTCGTCAAGACGTGGACTCGAGCCCTCTGATGTCACTAGAAACCCATCACGTGGCGGGCTTGGTGCACCTTAAATCTGAACGAGGTCCCAAGTTCTCCCAATGACTCGGTGTGGAAGTTTTGAAGAGGGAGGTACCAGCTCAGATGTCATCCTCGTCATTTGACCGAGGTTCAATATTACGAGGTTTGTCACCATCGGCCCTCATGTTGCTTTTCAACGCGATGTTAATAAAAAAAAAACACACACACACAATTCAATAGACAAGTTGCTGGAGGACGCTAACATATTGTTCAATATGTCTTGGGAGCCTTCGCTACACTTACGAGATATTTTTGAAAATTTTCTATTACGAAATATTATAAAAATCAGTTCGGGGTCATAAAGGATTAAAATATCAGTTTTCATGAATCTGTTATTGACTTTCATTCGTTTAATGCAGGTTCACACTTATTATTTTATTTATCATCATACACATGCTGTTATCTCACCCTCAGGATCTGTATTATTATTATAATAAATATCGAAAATTAAGAGTTGATAATCCGTATCATATTTTAAATGTTTATTAAGAATTCCATTAAGAAATTTGAATTCGTGTGAAGGCTCCCCTTTACCGTTCCTTTTGATTTCGCGAAAAAAATAATGCTATGGAATTTCTTACTCATATATATATATATATATATATATATATAAAATTTGGAAGCAGAAAAAGTTTTTGCCAAAGAACAAAAAGAAATTACTAAAATTTCTGCTAAATAGGGAATTATCTTTCCTAATTTTTGAAAATGATTTAAAATATTTTTTAAGAATTGGAGGGAAAATATAATTCCGCAGAAATTCTTATTTCTTATCATAAATAATTGTAAATTAAATTTTTAAAGAACTTCTATGCGTATATAAATTTAACATCAAAAAGGTTTCTGAGGGGGCGTCAAAAGTATGTTATATAGAATATTGGAAAAGATAAATTGTTTGGTGAGAATATATAGAACTAATACGAGTTTCGTAATTAGACGGAGACAAAATCATAGGAAACAAATATCCTCATTCTGATGAAGTGATGGGATGAGTATGCGAATGTCTTTTATTCATTTTTCGGAATTTCGTTTTTCGGAGTATTGAAGAATGGGAAAATATTTCCCCCGAGCTAAAACTTGATAACATCAATTTGGCACGCATTAGTCCCCTGGCAGACATCCGGATCTTGTCCGCCCCCCTCCCCAACTATGCGTCTGCCGCTAATTAAAGCATTAATATAAATTGAGCGAAAAATAAGAAAAAGACATAATTCAAGATTGGTATCCTCCACTATCCTAGCTATTTTTCCAGGTCACTCCTTTATAAACGTTACCAACAAATTGAAGTTTATTCCTCATTTTTAAAGCAGTGCAGTGTTGACTCTGTAGGTAAAGTTCTCTGGCAATTTTTACTTGTCTTATCCTTTCTAGAATTCGTTCAAAAACTTTGAGCTTTTCCTCTATCGTAAAAGCCCTTTTGTGCTATTCTTACATTATTTTTAGTTATTAAGGAAACCACTTATACACGAAAAAAATATGACCAATACAAAATAGTTGAACTTATAGATAATCTCTCTGACTGCAAAATCTTGGAAATATTTCTTGAGAAAAAAAAATTCAATTGAAACTATTCACTTTCTGGAATATTATGTAATAGAAAAATAAAAGAAAGCATATTAATGTCTGCTCTTGCGACCGTTGCAGGCAGTTATGTCCGTTATCCACACAAAGAATTAATCTGAATAAAAGAAAAATAAGAATATGACACCACAATTTCTGGGAGCTATTACTTATTGAGAGAGTCATAGTAAAACCGCGAGTAAAGCAGCCACGTGTTAACGGGGTCCGACTGCTATATCTTTAGAGTTATAAATAGAAAAGAAAAGACTTGCGGAATAAAAATCTTACTGTACTAAAAAAAAACTCCCAAAATTAGCGCGCCCCAATACGACACTTTAACAGAACATATTTTGTTTTGCAATCCCACTCGGAGGCTTGCCTTCTTTAGGCAAGTACGCGCGATCCTTCTGTATTTTCGACTCTCCTTGTCAACCGAATTTTTTTCTTTTTTCCAAATTCTGAAACGTTTAGACAACGCTTGCATCTTGTTTGGTACAGTTTTGTCTCATCTGACTCTTGCACCATTAATCATCACAATCACACACACATTTGTTTTACATCCATCTAAAAAAACTTAAAACACACATGCTCTATTTTATTAAAATTTGTAATTCGTTGTAATTTTTTAAGGCATAATAATAAGTAATTGTTTTATAAAAATACTTACTTTTTCCACTTTTTTAAATTAAATATTTTTATCGCATTTTATTCCCTGAAAACTGTCGCGGTTCATTTTTAAAAAAATTTTGCTGTTTTTATTACACATTTAAAAATAGAATCAAAAGATTTTTTTCACCGTCACTGCAGACAATTACCTATTTTTTAACGTGCAATCATGAATATTCTGTTGCAGAATTTAATTAATCCATGAACGCCATGATTTACTTCCCTTTGAGAAATTAACACTAACAATTTTATCCACATGCGATTATTATTACGAAAGATGGGGTGTCCCAATTTTATTTTGTGACAACTGTATAATTAGTGCGATAATCTCGTTCGTAGGTAGCCTATTCCATTGGCTCCGAACACAACAGCGAGACGCCGAAATATCTCGTTTTCAGAAAGACTGTATCAACAGTTTTAACTCGTTGTAACAATTTTTCTTTTAAAAAAAAAGGCGCTAAAAACAATTATGTGAGAAAAATTCATAGTATAAAAGACGTATTAATTGATAAAGAGTTCATCAGTTGGTTCCAAAACTCAGGAGAATTTGAGAATATTCACTTATTATTTTTAACTGAAGACAACAACAAATTACCCACTTACCCCACAAAATATCAAAAGAACAAAAGTATCCCTCGAACCAAAAGTAAACTACGAAGCTTGCAGAAGTAAGCATGAAGCACTTTACAAAAGCAAAATTTAAAGGCACTTCTCTTAGGAAAAAGCTAGTGAAAAATTGAGGTCTATTTCCATTAATGTCTTTAAGTGTCAGTTTTAGAATTGTTTTTTCATATACTAAATTAGAACACAAAAATTCATGTTCAACGTTTTCCTCGTTTCCAACGATCCATAAAATTGCTGGAACCAAATTAAATCATCTCAGAAAACTTTTGAAGTTTCCATGTCGAGCGAGGAATTATGTCATTATTTTGTAATTAGTAAAAAAAAAAAAAAGGATGGCATGACAATCTCCTTTTGGAAGGGGAAATCTGATATATTCTTGGTTCTAAACACCATACCATCTTTCGTGACGTTCTCAAAAAAAGGATTTAAAGATATTAACAGTTATGTCAATTTTGCGATTGCTAACAGTCTTTGTAAGAAAATCGACCCTCTTGTTTCCAAAACTGGTTCATATTTCATATTCCAACTAAAAGTGATTGGTTCGAATTGTGTTCAATCACTTTCTCCAATAATTTGAATCATACAAATTTTTTATAGTTACTGATCATATTCCATGCCTGCCCGACATTGCTACATCCGTAGAAAGGGAAATGAAAAGGACAAAAGAGCATTGTTTTCAGGCGCCAATGTTATTACAAAATTAAAATAAGAATATGTCGTGAAATTCCTTTCTTATTTGAAATCAACACTAAATATACGAGGGTAGTTCAAAAAGTATTTGTATTTGAAGCCAGATGGCATCATTAAGTTAAATTTTTGTTACCATTGGGCGCTGCCATCTGTTAACCGAAGCCGAAACAAATTTGATATTAATTCATTAGTTAGTTTCGATTTGGTAGTCATTTGCTGCTAAATCAAATTTTGATTGCTGCTGCGTCGAGTTGTTGGAGTCGATGATAAATTGTTTCATCTTTATACACAGGAAACCAGGCATCAATCAATACTTGCGTTGAATCTGCTCCAAAGAATGCGAGGATGATCTCATAGGCGGGAAAACTTTTAGAATTTTTTTTAGAACATAGAATTTTTGAGGTGCTAAAGGTATCATGATTACGAATACGAGTATCTGACAGCTATTTAGTGAGTCATGATGCTTAATAAAAACCATTTTCTATGCTACGAGCACCATCTCTTCAAAATTTTATGGACTCTTTGAACGACCTTCGTGCTCATGAAAATTTGTTCTTCATAATATAAGACAATAAAAAATATTTTCACGTGTTTTCCTTCTTGTTCTTTTAGTTTAATTTAGTATTTTCCTTCCTGTTCTTTTCCTTTAATTAAGTATTTTCCTTCCTGTTCTTTTCCTTTAATTAAGTAGGTTTTCGCGCCGAATTAATTAAATCTATGAAGATATTAGTTTTCTTGATTACTCATACAATTACTTAAACCTTTTCTGAGGGAAGGATAAATTGTTACTAAATGCTTACTTCTGTAATTTGTATTTAATGCTAAGGTTTCATAGAAATAGTTAATTTTTTTGTAATTTTAGACCCAACATTTCCTGAATCGTCAATTCTCCATTTTAATGTACTTTATAACAATTTCATCTTTTTTTAAAAAATTTAATTAAATCATAAATAGTAACTTTATTTTCTCCCCAGGACTCCCGCGGTGCAGAACCCGGCGACTTCCACCTGATAGGGCACAGCTTGGGCAGCCACATTGCGGGACTGGTGGGTCATGGCGTGCCACATCTGGGAAGGATTTCCGGTGAGTTTTCACTCTCTCCACCCCTCTAAAGGTTTTTTTAGAAATGCATCTGCTCTTTTTTTTCCAGCATCGGTTCCTTTTCCCCATATCCGCGCTTGTCAATTACGAAAGCAGACGGGCGTAGAACCGGCCGACCCTATCTGGGCGTGCTTCGCCTTTAGAATGCGGGTTTACGCGGGAAAACAGGTCGAACAAAAAGCGAAGTGAAATCAAAATAGATTTTTTTAAATCTTTTGTTTCTGATGTGTACACTAATGGCCAATCCATTTTCTGTTTTACTTAGAAAAGGTTTGTAAAAGATTCATACAAATATGTGAAAAAATATCTGCCTTTGAATGAAAAATGATAATGAATGACGGTATTTCGAAACCCTCTTTTCCCGCTGTCTTGTAAGATTTTTCATATATATTAATAATTCAATTCATTATCGTTGCAATTAAAGGCCATGAGAAAAAATTTGTTTCAGTAAATAATGCAATTAGAAATAATTCCGTTTATATTGTTCATCGCTTAGAAAGTAGTCGCGGAATTATTTTAAAATATTCCAAAATTTGCTCAATTTTCTCCAAGTATTTTACAACTTCTTTACTTCTATTCAAAATTATTCTTTGGAGAGAAAAAGGTATATTGTGTGGTGTAGTCAAGTTATTATTTTTATTAACATGTGCTAACATAATATTGTTGTTTTGGGAAAATGGCGTCAAAAAAATGAATGGACATAAAATAAAGGATACAAAGTGTTAGGCTCAAAAGATCGGCATTATAATACATTATGATTATATAACATTTAGCTTGCTTAAAGTACATTTACATTACTAAGTTATATTTTATCATCTGCCTTTATTTTGATACCCGAGTAGAACATTATTGACTACTTTAATAATTTATCGATTGCTTTTACTTTAATATTTAATTTAATGATTGGTTTTTGTTCTTCTGCTTGTTTTTATTCTTTTTTGTTTCTAAAATTGACATCGCTTTTGTAATTATAATGTTTTGCAGGCGAAAGTAAAAATGCATTAGGAATTTGAAGAAGATATCTTTTCTTGATAGTAATTGCTTCTATGGAGCCGGGAGCTTGGAGTTACGCTTACTCTATGTTAATTAATATTCATTTTGAATAATTCTACTTTTTCGAGAAGATAGGGAAGCAAAAGTTAACACATGAGAAAAGAAAATTTCATCTTTTGTTTCATCTTTTTAAAAAATTATTTTCTGCATCCTGTATATGTTCTCTTAATTGTCTAAACATTCACTTGAATGTTTTTAGGTCTGGATGAACAAGTAGCCATGGCCGGCCATCTGGGGTGGGGGGTGCGACGGATACTATGCACCGGGGTTCACAATATAATCAAGAACTAAAGTAATGTAATTTTACTCATGAAAACTTTACATCATATTGACAACGATAGGAATATTGTCAAGTTCATTTTATGCAAGCACTGTTATTGTAGATCTATGAATTTCGACAATCTTCAAACTTATTCTTAATGATGCGAATGTTTGTTATTTGATTCGAGGAACTCCCGAGTATCCAAACCGAAGCTGAACTTTTTAGTCAAGTATGTGTGCAGAACGCTTAAATGCACTTCGTATATTAAGAATCGAAAAAGAAATTGCAAATTTTAAAATTTTTTCTAAAGTAATTAATACGTATTAGCAAAAGAAAATCACGAATTCAATAAACAGTGAATAGTGATATATGTTTATGTTTGTAACTTTTTTTACTTCACAAAAAATATATGGCCCCAAATGGTTCCTTTCACCCGGGCTCCTAAATAGAAAAGGCCGACTCTGCAAGTAGCACATTAGAAGATATTTACATGAGCGCTTCTACTGAAAAAGCAAAGGAAAAATGATATTTTTGCGTAATATTTATACATACGTGATGATCCTTAAAAAAAAAACCAATAATGTTTCCATTTATTAATAAATGTATTACAGAGCTGATTAAATTTTGTATGCGTTCGATAAATATAATAATTTTTTCCAAAATAATATTTCATCATAAGAGTTCGAATTTATCATTTCCTACTAGTTAAAATAGTTTCCATAGGGTCATTTGTTAACAATCATCCCGGAATACCCTAGCGATTCTTCTCTTTTTCGACCCTCCTTCTTGTCAATCAATTTTTGACTTTTTCTATTCTTTCGTATCGTAGTTTGCAATCCCTGTAGTAGGCAATAGAGGGATGTTTTGAAAGATTTAGGAGGCCGCGGTAGCCTAGTGATCATGGTCGTGACAAGCGCCTGGCGTCGATTTCTTCGAGTTCAAGTCATGATACCATCAGAGACCCGCCGTGTAGCAAAATTGATACACGTTAAATCTGGTAGAGATCCTAAGTCCTCTCAATGGCATAATGTGAAAGTAAGAGATGGAGGTGCTAGCTCAGGTGTCGTCCTCGTCTCTTGACCGAGGGTCGAAATTGCGAGGTCAGTCACCAATAGCTTTCTAGTTTATTTAAATCGTTTTGATTTGAAAAATACATATAATGTTGTGTGGCTCTGTTGTAGATGCTGATTTCTATACGTTTTCTCTTCCCATTTTACCAAAAGTTTTCATTCAAATTGTTTTTGTTGAAGTAAAACCTATTTGCCTGAAGTCCGTGTGTGAAAATCCTAGTCTGTATTTAATGCCTAAATCTTTTATTCTTACGATTCATAAAATTACACTACAAATATTTTGTCAATATGTTACAGAATGTACTAAAGTGATTCACGTTTTCAAGTGCCAATAAAAGTAAGGCAAATCGACTCAGAAAGACGGATTGCAAATTAAAAGAGATCGAAATAGATCCAGATTATTTAAACTATTTCTAAAATTTCGCGAATATCCAAAATTGTTCTCAGAGTCATAAGTTGCGCTCTATTTGTAATATACTTTAATACAATTATAAACATAATTCATTTTATTTTATTTCTGTATAGCTATTATTTTTGTATATTTTTTTTTACCTAGTCGAACCAACGTATTTTCATCAATGTTGAAGATTAAAAGGCTAAAAAAATACTGACTTAAGAGCCTTTTCATAATTATTTTTGAAACGCATAACGCGTTTCAAAAGTAATCGGTATTTTATCTTCTAAAACTTATTTTTCATTTTTTCGTTCGGGTCGTGGTTTTTTTATTTCACTTAGGACCCATCGTGTAGCAAAGCTGAAGCACGTTAAATATGTCGAGTTTTGGGGTGGAAGTTTTTAGAAAGGTGATAGCTCGGGTGTCATCCTCGTCCCTAGACCATGGCTCAAAATTACCAGAACTATCTCCTACAGCTTTTTGTTAAAAATTAAACTGTACATTAGATGTACTGATGCGAATTTCAATAAATGTGGGTTTTAACCATCTTATATATAAATAACTTATGAAAGTATGGCAACCATCGTTAATAAAACAACAGATGCTAAGTAATTAGGTAGCAAAGAAGTAATGGTCACGAACTTACAGCTGGTGTTTTTTGTCGAACTGGCTTTTGGTCCTGATTCCTGACCCCGAGGCACCTTAGTGATCTTTTTCTTTATCATGGGGTTTACTGTCTTTGGTAAACACGGGTGACGCACTCCCGGGATACCCTAGCGATCCTTCTCTATTTTCGACCCTCTTTCTTGTCAATCATTTTTAACCTTTTTTTCAACTTCACGTCTAGACCACAGTTTAATCTTGTTTGGCGCAGCATAACCATATCTGGCTCTTGCGCCAATAAACTTTACATTCACTCACTCACTTGGTCCTGATTCCGCTAAAGACCCGCTATGTATCGGGGCTGATGCATGTTATATCTGTCGAGGCTCCAAGCACCCCCATTCATATAGTGTGGAAGTTTTGAGAGAGGGTGTCAGATCAAGTATCGTTCTCACCATCTGATCGGGATTTAGAACTATGAGGTCCGCCCCTAATAGCCATCGAATTTGTTTTCAAATGCAACGTTAATAAACAATCAATTTCATTTTTTTGATTTGCCTTACACTCCTATTCTACAGAATTAGGTTTTCAAGAGTAAATTTGTTTTAAATATTTAACAATTACTCTTAAGTTTAAAATTTTACCTTTACTCTGTATTACAAGCCTCTCCTCAATTTAAGTTTTCTTATTGTTAAAAAAGGAAGCTTATTTTCAAAATCTTACAATATTTTGTAAATACTTTTTTAAAAGAAACCAAAAATTTATTGTTAAATTGCCTTCGATTGATGTTCTATAATCGTTATTCCCAACAGTTCTGAAACTGTTTCCAAGCATTATTCCAAAAGAGTTCGTACACCATATTTAATAGTCAAGTACACTTAGAAATATACGCTGGAGTTCTGCAGTGCATTTATTATTTTTTAAAATACATATGGTTCGTACTCGAAGGATCAAAAGCCGGTCTAATTCAAATCTATCTCATTTTTCATTTAATAAGACTATTTCGTATAAACTGTTATGTTTTCGTTGATTCCTTCAAAATAAAAATAATAAAAAACTCGTACTCTAAAGAGATAAGAACGTCTATATTAAGTTAATGTATTGCAGAACTAATTATTAAACTCTTAATTAAGTGGATGGGGGGTTAAGAAGCGATAGGTTAACTTTAATTGTTTTTGCTATTTTCTGTTTAGTCTCCGAGACAATATTATTTTCCTCCGTTCAAAGCCATTTTGGTAAAATTTAAATTCATGACACACCCTGTTTATCGTCTTGCTTTAAAGATGGTACGCCTCAAATAATTACCATCTCTATTAATAAAAAGATAAATTGGTGTCGTGTGGTGGGAGGAGAAGAGCCAAGATGGAAATGAAACGAAAGTATGCGTCTTGATTGTGTACAGCTCGCAGGGATTTTTGCGAAATTTGCTTCAGACATTTTTAATTCAATGTTGAAACAAGTATTGCGTTTTTTTTTTTTTTTTTTTTTGGTTTACTTCGACTTGGTTCTCGAACAATATGTCGCGGAATTTCGAATATTTCACTTACTGAAAGATCTAGTTTTTTCATAAAAAAAAATGACTGATTTGTTTCGGGCCTGTAAAGATACTAGTTGATTTTTGTTGAATTTTTTAAAATATCCCTGGAAGATGTTAAATTACCTTTTTTTTATTTTTAAATTTTTCCATCTAGAAATTTATCGATCGAACGATACGGGATTCATACGACACACGGAATAAATATTTGGTAGCCCTTTTTTTAAAAAAGAACGGAATAAAATATGTTTTGACGGATGAAAAAAAAAAAACAACAAATAAAAAAAACCAATTTTAAATAAAGATAAAACTCCCCGGGTTCTATACAAATTTTAGCCCTAATCTCCCCCCCGCCCCCAACGTATATTTTTTTCCTTTGAGGAGGAAGAAAAATATATTTCTTCCACTAAGAGAAGATTACTGCTTCTCTACGCATAGAACCCTCAGGGACTTATCTTCAATCAAGTACGGATATCTTTCACTCAAGACACCTATTTCTTTCCTAGAGTGTTTTTTTTTCTGTGTTTGGTAAACACGGGTGACGCGCCCCTGAGATATCCTAACGATCCTTCTCTAATTGGACCCTCCTTGTCAGCCAATGTCTAGCTTTCTTCCATTTTTTCTTATGTCTCGATCGAAGTTGTACCTTATTTTCCGCAGCATGGCCATATTTGGCTTTTTGCCATTGTACTTCACCACCGCTTAATCTTTACGCTTAGCACTAGAACATATTACGTCGCATGACGTCATAATCTACCTTTGAATCCGATAATTTAATTTTTATGATTTTGTTTTAAAAATTCCCGCATGATGAGAATGGGGGTACTCAAGCTAGTTGTAAATATATGTCGCTGTATGGCTAAAATAAACTTCAAATGTTTAAGTTATATTGAATAATTTTTTGAAGATTTTAAACTAGGGCCAAAGCTAGGTAACTAACTACATTAAAATATGCTGAAAACTGTACAGTTAAAGCCTTGCTTTCTTCGGGCAGATACGGGTACCATGACTCCGAGGCCCCCTAGTGATCTTTTTCTTTCCCATCGCGTTTATTGTGTTTTGGTAAACATGGGTGATGCGCTTTCGGGATACCCAATCGATCCTTCTCTATTTTCGTCCCTTCTTTTTGCTAACCAAATTTTTCTTTTTCCGTTTTTTCAACCGTCTAGATCACAGCTTTATCTTGTTTGTGGGTGTGGCGCAGCGTAGCGACATCTGGCTCTTGCTTTATTAAAATACTCTCACTCACCCATTAAGGTCAGTGCCCGGCCTTCCTTGTGCTACACAGGTCCCATAGAAACAAAAAACGCGTGATGCTTAATGTTCGCTTACTGTAACGAATTGCAAAGGTTATACGAGATTAAAGTTTCAAGAGTACGTTTTTTCTCTAGTACAAAAATCTCATCAAGAAACAAACTCGCATATACAATGCAAATAAAGAAAAGGATATATAATATAAATAATTAAGAACTTTTAGGTACAAGCATTCATTTGTATGGAGAAAAAAAACACAGTTATCAGTAATTTTCGAGAGCAACAAACAATTTTCATTTTTTTAAGTTCTCGATGAGTACTGCTAAAAAATATTCATTGGAGTAGAGGTTATATGTCATTGCGGACGGGCATAACACCTTTTATGTTTTCAATGTAAAATAAAGATAATTGGACAAAGTGACGATGACATATGAATTATGTTACATCCGAAATATTTTTTTGCAAGAAACTGTATATACGCATTTACTTTAAGTCTCTCCATCACAGCTATTAAGAATTTAAGTTTTAAATCTAATCCAATAGACAAAAACAATGAAATACATAAAAATCCAGGAGATTAAGTTATTTAAAAAAATAAATTCATAAAAAAAATCGTAAGTACTCACCAAACATTGTTCCAACTTCCTTCTGGATGGAACACCAGGCTGCTTCATTCTTGCTTACTTCTAGGAACTTCTTCACAGGAGACTCTAAATACTAAAAACTGGCTATTGCTTGAAAAAAAAAATGTAAACATTATTGGATTATGTGTTCTCAAAATATATGTGTACCAAGGGATTGTTTAACGTGATTTTTTTCTGAATATTAAGAAATGCTAGAAAATGAGTATATTGTTTCATTAACATGCCGAAAGTTTGAAAAATATAGCAGAATCCTTAGTACATGGGCGATAAAAATTACGAGACCAAGAATTGTCGGCCCCGTATATGTCAGTAACTCAAACAGAAGACTTTTATTTTAAAAAAAAATAAAGCAAAAGCAAAATTTTGGGACATCAAAAATTATATATTTTATTTATGTATTTTTTTTAAATTACAGATATTTTCTAACCCTTTTGTTGCCTACAAGAGATATATCCTATGGAGAATTTTCAACTCTAATTACGCAGACCTGCATAATTGAGGTTCTTTAACTTTTTACATCTAATTATGGTGCAATTTCCAGAAGATAATCACTAACATATTGATTTAATTTGTTTTTATTAAGGTAACCTATATATAAAATAGACGATTGACCAAGAACAACAAATTTTATGCCTGTGTACATGAAAGTTTGAAACAAATTTTAAACTCTGCAAAAAACAAAACAAAAAAAAAGTTTCTATTTAAGTACGTACTCATTTTCCTTTGAAACTTCTTTTTGACGATTTTCTGTGTTCTATCTCAAGATTATCTCGTGTAACATTCAACATTGGTCGACGAGCATGTTTTTGTTCCATCTTCCTTGATATTTGTTCTCCATATCTTTGATATCTTGGTGGAACCTTTCATCTCGTTTTTCGTTAACTTATCCTCGAATCCTTTTTCATTCATATATTTTAATTTGACTGAATTGGTGGAGAAAAACCCCACCGTAACCTTTTTGCATTTTTTAAAATTAATCGGATTTTTACATCGCATTTAATATTTTACCATTTTTATAATGTTTTTCCTTTTTCTTAATCTGCATCAGTTTTATAGCTTTTTAATCCGGTTTTATAAATAAAATATCTTGTGGAATCTTCAACGAGTGCTTGGCGCAGGCAAAGCCAGAATTGAATCTTGAGCCATAAACTTACTATCACTCACTCACTTATCCTAAGGTTTCGGGGGGGGGGGGGGCCGTTCACATGCAAGTAAAGAAAATGTATTTTGACGCTCATGGAGCAACCTAACTCTTGATATTTCTCCAGCATATTTATTATAATCGCTGTATACCTGGGATCCTTGTAATTACCAAGAAAAGTTTTGACATCTTTGAAGGCAACCCACGCCTTTCCCCCTTTGTTGTCATGCTAGTCTCAAATTCCTTATTCTTTGTAATCTTGTCGATATTTGAACCAATGAAGATTCCCTCTTTCAACTTGGTTTCAGATAAACCAGGAAACTTTTTTGCACAGGTATTTGAAACAATCACCATCTTTTGGAATCGCCTTGGCAAACTACTTCATTACACCTAATTTTACATGCAGAGGAGGTAACAATACTTTGTTCTGCTCAACTGAGCTGTTCCGAATCACATTCTACAGGGGGTGGACAAAAATATGGAAACACCTTGTAAAATGCATGTTTGAAAAGAAAGATTGATTTTAATGAAATATGTAGGTGGCGCTGGCGTTTTTGACTACTAACGCCACCTATACAACTTCGTAAATGTGCTAAACAGTTCAGTTGTTGTCGGAGTACTGTTATGTGAGGTTGTCATTGCATCATGTCAGAGTTAACAGACTTCGAACGTGGGCAAATTGTTGGAGCACGTATGGTAGGTGCTTCCGTAAGCAAGGTAGCCGAGGTGTTTAGTGTTTCAAGAGGTACTGTATCGAAGATTTATTCCGCATATTTGAAAAGCGGAAAAACATCATCTGCTAAATCACAGCGCGGACGAAAGTGTGTGCTGAGTGATCGTGACAGACGATCATTAAGGGCAATTGTGACGAAAAATAAGAAGACCACAGCTGCAAAAGTTACTGCTGAAATGAATGTTGCGTTACAGAACCCTGTGAGTACCAAAACAATTAGAAGGGAGCTTCATAAACAGGGAATTTCTGGACGTGCTGCAATTGAGAAGCCACTCATCAGTGATGCTAATGCCCGTAACAGGAAAAGGTGGTGTTTAAGTCATAAAGCCTGGACTATAGGGCAGCGGAAGCGTATAATATGGTCTGACGAGTCTTCTTTCACATTGTTTCCCACTTCTGGCCGAGTTTACGTCTGGAGAACGCCATCTCAAGCCTATAATACAGACTGCTTGTTGCCAAGAGTGAAACATGGCGGGGGTTCTGTTATGGTTTGGGCAGCCATATCGTGGTTCTCTGCTGGCCCCATGATAACTGTGTCAGGGCACATGACTGCCAAGACTTATGTGAACATTTTGGCAGATCAAGTTCATCCCATGGTACACACTTTGTTCCCCGAAGGTGATGGTGTCTTCCAAGACGACAAAGCCCCTGTTCACACAGCTCACATTGTCCAGGACTGGTTTTCTGAGCACGAGGAGGATTTGTCCCATCTCCCCTGGCCACCACAGTCACCAGACCTGAATATTATCGAACCTTTGTGGTCTACATTGGAACGGAAAGTGCGTTCTCGTTATCCACCGCCAAAATCGTTATCTGAACTTGCCACCGTTTTGCAGGAAGAATGGTATAATATTCCCTTGGCACACATACAGGAACTGTATTTATCCATTCCGAGAAGACTGCAAGCTGTTTTGGATGCCAACGGGTTTCCTACACCATATTAAGCAAAGAAACATGTTTTTTAAAAGGTGTTTCCATATTTTTGTCCAACCCCTGTATGTTTCTGGTTTAAGATTATCTTTTCAGTCATTCTGTTTTGACCCAATGTCAAGTCTTATCACGGCTGTCCCGCTCTCAAGTGAAACACGGGAATTTTGTTTTCCAGCCTTGTTGACAAAGAAGAATGGAGATAACTTTCAAATCACCACAAATGGCCCAACCGTGGTCGGCATATTTTATTTTGTTGTTGACGAGAGACAGGTTTTCAAAATGTTCTTTTTAATGCACCGAGTTTCCAACTGGTACAGATGCATACTGGCTTCCATGATGAAGGACAGCTTTTAAGCTCCTTTTCACCGAATCTATACGAGTAGATAGCTTCCATTCATCTTTAGCGTAGATAATATTAAATTTGTTAATCAGTCCGGAAACCTGTGAACAATAAACCAGGCTTTCGTCTTCCTTAGGGCTGTGGTAGCCTAGTGGTCATGGTTTCGGATTCGTGGCTGGCGGTTTTCGTTCAGTCGCAGGCTCGATCATTGGCCGCCAAAGACCCACCGTGTAGCTGGGGCTGATTCATGTTAAATCTGTTCGGGACCCAAAATCCTCCCGTTGGCGTGGATGTTAGGAGAGGGGTTCAGGTATCGTCCCTTGACCGAGGCTCAAAATTGCGAGATCCGTCGCCAATACCCCTCGTGTTGCTTCTAGTGCGACGTTGATAAAAACTAAACTAAAACTTTCATCTTCCTCAAAGTAATTAACAGTTTTTTTTTTATCAATTCCTATAGAAATAAAAAGAGGTTTCTTTGGCCAATAAAGTTTTTCTTTCAATCTGGAGCCCAATAATTCAGCTGCCTCTTTCGAAAGATCCAGGTCTCTAGTCAGATCATTAAGTCCAACTTGAGAGAAGGGCTGAGGCGAATCGCGCGCGTGCATCTCCCGAGGACTTATATTCAGTATCTGAGTCTAGAACTTGTAAATGATCCGAGCCTGAAGGGATGATTGACAATTCAGTTGGAGGCAAAGGCACATTACGTCCATGATGAACAATGCGTATGGCCGTTGGAATGTTATCAGGATAAGAAATTAGATATTGATTTTCGTGGTTATGCCCACGGACATGACAGGAACAAAAGTAACAATCATCAGAGTGTTTTCGACTCCTCCCATGTCATAGGAATTCCAAATCGTAAAGCAGTCATCTTTTCTTTGAGCCAGAAGAGTAGATCATTGAGACACCGCACATCAGAAGCCTACGATTTGTCCTGGTCTCTGGGTTTCATGCAAATATACGTAAGATAAAGTTCCCTTACATAGTCTGTAATGCTCCTCATGCAATTTTAACTTACACTTTATTCACCGCATACGTAACAAAATTCATCTGGTAAATTTTAGCAACGTCTCTAAGTCACGTTTCATGAAACGCACAGAGAAAAACTGTTAAAATCGTTTCTGTGATGAAGTTTCCATTTGCCACCGTATCAGCTCACGCACTACACTAAACTTGAAAGAAAAATTGAGACGAAGCTCAAAATTTCAACGTCCCTTTTATCTTACTGCGAACATGGTAAGTGCATGATCAGCTAAGTTAAAGAGAGATATACAGAGTCCCTCGTGAGGACATCAGTTTCATAACTTTTCTTATGACTCCAGAAAAATCAAAAGAATTCAGTCTTAGACATGACTGTTCAGAATCAATACAGATAAAACATGTTCAGAATCAATCCAGATAAAACTCGAAAAGTAACTACCGATAACGCTCGTTTAGCAACAGTTCCTGCGAGGTCAGTGAACCAAGGTAAGATTGCGATGGGGTGGTATCACAAAGTAGTATTTTGTACGTTTCACCTCGGTAAAATGAAGGTCAGCCATGGAGGGAAGAAATTCAACGCTGAAAAAATTTTTTGGTAAATGTTCAAAATTGAATTTTTCAAAAAAACGTGACGTGATAGAAATTTTTTATTATTTTTGAAATCAACACCAAAAAATATTTGAAGTTTAGCTATTACTTCCCTTATATTTTTTCCATCGCAGGCCTGTGTAATTAGTACACTTCGCAAAATTGATTTGAATAAAAAAATAACTTATTTTTCAATCATTATCGCATATATATTTTATTTGGCGAGAGTGCACCCGAGTGTCCTTCTTGTCTTTACCCATTCACCGTTCATCATATTTTAATTGACTGTCCGGTGTTTCGTCATCATCATCTCGCATTCTTTAAATTCTTCTGTTTGATAGTGAAAATCCTTTCCACTGCTTGTTCGCATTTTTATTTAAAATGAACTTTTTACACCATATTTAAGATTTTAACCTAGTCATTGTATAATACTTTATATTTTGATCTTGATGTGTTCTTCCATGTTGATATGTTTTTCAAAGTACACTGTGAAGGAAGACGACTACAAATAAAACTGTATGATACTCGCATATGAATTTGTATGTTTTTGAAAAATATATTACCATTTCGATTTTTTAAGAACCTGAATACTCTTACTTTCTTGATAACCCTCGTATGTTTTCACTGAGGCAGCGTGTTTGACACACTTACTACTCCTCAACCTACTTTTATAAGTGGATAATCTCAAACTCTTGCAATAAAATTAATTTTATGACTATATATCTGAATTTCTTAAAACACCCGTCTACATGTCATTTTGATTTTATGAAAGTTATGTTCTACTAAAGTTTATACTATCTTATCTATTTGAATGCAAAAATTCGAGATAAAAACCAACGTTTTTATATAATGACAAAGTATATTAATTATTATACATTAAATTTAAAACAAACACGTGATAAACAGATAAAAAATTTAATTATAATTTCAATTTAATCAATCATTTATTGAATATTTTTTACTGAAAAATTTTACAATACATGCAAGCCTTTCCTTCTTAGTTTCCAAATATTTTTAGATTATCTGATCTAATATCGTGGAGGTGAGGTGAGGCTAATTTGAGTATGATTGGCTAAGTGTAGATAAATCTACATGTATTACGCGTCATACTCTTCTAGACCCCAAAACGTGGACAAAACACAAACGAACTTTATTATTTTTTAAGGAAAATGAAAACATTGCACAAAAGTAAGAATAATTTTTTTAAAAAAAATTCAGAAATTATTTTAACAGACAAATATTTATTATATAATTCTTTATTAATATTTTCATAATATTTCTCTCATACTTAAGGGATATTAGCCTATATTGTACCACATCCTTCATCAATCTATCTCATAATTAAGCAATGGATACAATAAATTCTTTTTCAGATTAAGTTATTTTTAGCAATTTGCGTAGACTAAAAAATTACGAATGGAGGAAAGAAAGTTATGTATCTAATAATTTTACTAATTCATGATTTCTATTCGACATGCCAATCATTTAAATTCTACTTTCTTAGTACTTCTGAAATGCTGTACATCAAATTCTGGAAAATATAATTTTTAACTTTAAAATTTACTTAAAAAGAGACATTTGTGAGCGTATTAAAAAAATCATAATATAAAATCAAAACATGCATTTGAAAGTTTGTAAGTCATTTTATTAAAAAAAATGGGAACCAGAATTCAGAAAAAAAAATTGTTATAAGACACGGTGCCAAATATTGGAATCTTTCTTTCTTGCGAATGATTACTGACTAAAAGTCAGCAACCCTTACTATCTCCCCTTTGTGAGTAGAAAATTTTTTACGATACCTCATATAGCGCGTGTGGAATTCCCGGTGTTCCCAGATGGGGAAAGACATTTTTTCCTCAATCCTAAGAGCGCCGAGTGGAAGGGATATTTTGACATTAAAATTATTGAAATATTAGTTAAAACTTGTCGCAAATGTCTAAATATTGCATTGTTAGGCGAGTAAGAACGATTCCCAAAGTTTCAGAGTTCGAGCTTGATGGGAAATTGGTTAAATTAACAATCGAAAATTTGATGACACACACGTGGTACCAAGTGAAATTCAGAAAAACGTTGTAAAAAAGTGTACCCGAAAGAATAAAAAATAATTAAAGTTTCTGTAGAACTAACTATATTTTCTGTTGATTTTTTAAAATATTAAAAAAATATTTATTAAGAACCGGAAAACCTCGTCCTTCAAAAGAATTTTTTTAATATTTTCATAACAATTTTCAAAATCATTAAAAGAAAAGATAAAAATATTTTAAAAAATCGGAGGGAAAATTTATATAAATATATATTTCAGCCGAAACCTTCTTTATTTTTTGCATTCAAATAGATTACATAGTCTAGATTTGAGGACGAAAGTAGAAGTTCTCTAAGATAAACTTTACGTTCACGAAATAAAAATAGCTGATAGACAGGGGCCTTAAGTTATTTAATTTAATCGTTAAATACTTCCAAAAGAAATAAAATGGAAAATTTTACATGTTTATTTTTGAGTAAAATCCTTGTAAAGCATTTTCAAAGTTCTGAAATTTGCATCAAAATAATTAAAATGGCGATTAAAATTTTTTAAACAGCCTTTAAAAATTTTAAGAGAAACCATTAAATCAAAAAATGTCTTCTTCGCGTAATAAAATATTATACTAGCCTATATTTGAAAATTGTTATTAAAAGTCTGATAGGATTAACATTTTAGTTACAAATTTAATATAATTATATAGATAGGAACTTTAAATGCATGGATTACTTTTCATAAAAAAAAAAAAAAAAAAAAACCTTTGAAATAAAATTTTCTGCTCGGATCAATATAGCGCATGTTTATATCAGGAAATTAAGAAATTGTTGTTGGGCAGGTTAGGTTTTAAGTAAATAAGCAGGCTGCACAATGCAGGTTAAATAGGAATAAGTTTGTACTTTAATTTTATGTAAGGTTCTCTTTTTTTTTTTTTTAATTTGTCGCGTTAACTTAAAGTTTTCATTTCTAAAATTTGGCAGCAATTTTGTTTAATAATTTATAAAATTAAAGTTTGAAATTGTCATAAGTGTAATTCTATTACGTAGATTTTAATATCTTCATAAAATGTGAAAAGTATATGTTTTAAATTATATTTGTTATTCTTAAGCGTACGTATTCTAAACGCAAAACTCTTCCAACTTTGTTTTCGTACATTATTCTAAACGCAAAACTTTTCCAACTTCGTTTTCGTACATTCATTGCGATAAGAATTTCTGATTAGAAAAAGAAATGTTTTTTAATGTTGAATAAATTCTGATTTTACGAAAATTCAGAACACGATTTCTTAAGCTCAAATGAATAGCCTCTCGTTTATTTTACTCAGCCCAATTCAAACCAGTTAAAAATATAATTTAAGCACCTAAGTCTTTCTGTGCACGGTAAACACGTACTGAGTGAAAAATGTGAAGCCGTGCAAAAACTCATCGGTAACAAAACAGAAGTTGTATAAGATATTTGTAAGAAATAAAAGTAAGATTTATAATGTATATTTTGTTTAATCAATACGTGAAATTTAATAATATATTATATTACATTATATTTAATAATATATTTAATAATATATTATATTTAATAATATATTATATTTAATAATATATTATATTACATTATATTTAATAATATATT
>BMAW01089913.1:717891-761270 GCA_019974015.1 Nephila pilipes
ATTATATTTAATAATATATTATATTACATTATATTTAATAATATATTATATTTAATAATATGTATTTCACATATTCATTAAATAATGAATACATGATTAATGTAATATTAAATGATTATTAGGACTTTCGTGTAACTTAATGGGAAAATAGCGTAATTGTGAATGAATTGCATTGAAAATGAGAAAAAGGTGATTGAAAATTATTTCATCGATGCATTTTACTCTACTTCATTCAGTGGTATTGTAAATTGCTAAATTAAGTGTGTTGATTCTGTTTAAACTCTAGTTTTTAGTGATTTTGGAGTTAATGATTGCTACTAATAATGGATAACGTGATTTAAGAGTTAGGCCTGATGCACCAAATATTTCCTTATGTCGACATTTTGTTTCTTCAACTAAAGTTAATTTTACTTTTTTCAGTTTTAACCATATGAAAGGCCCAGTATTAAAAACCAAAACAGTCAATGATGAAATGTAATACGTGCTTATTACATTCATAAATTAGCACGCTGGTCGCTTATTGTGACTGGCGCGCTTTTGTTATCGGTGCCATCTGTTAAAAAAAACATGAATTTGCGCTCTCGTCTTGCAACCAACATGACGCAAAGTGCTACGTTCTTTTCTGATTATTAAGGAAATAGCTTAGTGCAAAGGTACACACACTATATATACAAGGTTAAGGTTGTATATGCTGAAAATAATTTTTTATACGGTCTTTCAAGGGTCAGTTTTTCTGAACTTAATAAAATCCAAAACAGTCAATTGATCAACGTTTTTTTCGAAAGAATCCCTGAAAAGTCTTTAAGCCATTGTGGTTTTGTGCGAAAGGACGATATCAGAGATTCCCAAAAATTCCACAAGCTTCAAAATTATAATAATTTAATCACTGAAAAATTTAATAATACCCTTATCAACCACCCAAACCCTTCAATTTAACAAATCAATCACTATTTTCGAAATTATAGAACCCCAACAAGCTTAGATTAATTCTAATATATATACTCCCTTAACTCACCAAATCCTCAACCAATAGGAAAGCTTCCTCCCCTTAGAGGAAAAAAGGAAGTTTCTCCTAACCAAGATAGAAAATTTCTCAGCACTCGAGTAGCTGCTCCCTGATTGGACAAGCGCTATCATAGCCCCACCCACCTCCACCTCACTGCTCACTAAAGTTCTTAGAATCTTTAACTCAGTAATTTTACAACTTAATGCAATTAATTGATAATATTTATATCATTTATTTATCTCAATAGTAATTATTTAAAATTGTGCAGCATCCATTTTACCAGGGTATTGCAATAGCATGTAATCAGGTTCAACACAGATGAGAGATATAGACCCATTCTGGGTTCGGCGCTCTATATAAACCTTCAATACGAACAAAGGATCTCGGACTAAAAACTGTTACCATTATGTAGAGTTAAAAAAGCTTCTAAATAACACAACTCAAATCTCATTGAATATATATATATATCGAAAGAAATATTACTTAACTAATTGAAATGTTCCTCTTTATTTACTTCTCGTATTTCTTTGCAATGATGTTTAAGTGTATGACAAATGCATGGTTGATAATTTTTTCACTATTTGGCTGGATAAATGGCTTAATAAGAAAAAGGGGGTAAATTTTCGTAGTATTACTTTCTCTCTCTTTTTTTTTTTTTTAAAAAAAAAAGTTAATTGCAAAGAATATTATAATTGTACATAATCTAAAACACCACATCAGCTTACTGATAAAAATTCAAATAAGAAATGGACAATTAAAATATATAAACGTTCTTACTACACTAAAGTTTCATTAATTTTTTATTATATAAACAAAGAATATTTTTGTTAGTAAAATTCGTCGTCAGAGTGCCATAGGGAAGAGCATAAATCCAAATAAAAACAGAAAATGAAATTTCCTGTAATCGTATTTATTCCAAGTATTCAATTTAAGCAAATCAAACATTAAATAGCAGAATTTTGACAAAATCTAAAGAAAAATTAAATGTGATTAAAAAATTATTAAAATTTGGAATATTCAGAGATGCCCTTGCTTTTTGATGCAGTATTCTTTTTGATGGAAACGCGCATGCGCCAACAAGGAGTTCTTGCTGAGAAAATGACATTAAATCTTGAAGGAGATTTTGATTTGGTTTTTTAGTAGAAATATAACCATTAGTGAATTTTAAGAAAGTAACATAAAGAATAATTTTGCGCTTATATTTCAATATTTCGAACTTAAAGGTTTTTATTTATGGTTTTTATGGAATAGTTGTTGGAGTAGTTTTGTGTTATTTTTCATTTGCTTTCAATATCCCCTTTGTTCTCATCAATTAATAGAATGTGCAAATAATATCGTCATTTTATAAGCAATTACAGACGTTAATATTTTAGAATACTTATTTGAAATAATTATATTGCTAATTGATATGTTATAGACCCAAATGCTTCATTACATTGGGCTGAGCAAAATAATTATTAGGCTTTAAAATTGAAAGAGAAAATTCCTATAAGCATTCGAAGTTATCTGAATAGTTTCACTCACTTTTCTATTTTCTTTCCCTATTGCCTTTGTACTTGCCTATTGATAGTAGGTACAAACCATGAATAAACAGAAAAGATTAACTATTGATATCTAGATAGAATATTATTTTGTTGTTTTGGAGCGTATAAAAGAAGCAATTTCATAACTAAAAAGACCACAATAATAACTTAAAGCCATAGCAATATCATAGCTAAAATATCACGGAACAATATACTAATATAAAAAAATACAGTCGGTTAGGAAATATAGACACAAAATTTTGAAACAAATTTGGTAGTAAATCTCATAAGTTTTAATTGTTACTAGAAGCGTAAAATAGTATTGTATAAAAATTTTAATGCACCTTAAAAAGAAATAAAGTTTTAACAACGTAACCTGAATTCGAATAAATGCATAATCGAGGAATATTTAAGGGTCTGAGCATTACTTAAATTTTACCTTTTATAACCTCCTGCCCTAATTGCCTTGGAAATTCTGGATATTATTTTAAAAAATTACTAAGTAAAAATTAAAATATGTTCCGAGACCATTTCAAATAGTTCCAAAAAGCTCTAAATTACCAATTCCATTTCGTACTTTTTACGCACTGGGTTTGAATGAATTCTTATAGAAATATGTAATTTACTTATTAATTTATTTTAACGGTAGGTATTCATAATAGTAAATCTAACATACAATTAGAAAGTGTTTATATTTTTGAGACAAAAATGTAATTTAATATTTAAATAATATGTACAATCACAAATGTAAATGAAGATTACTAATCAAGATCAGTATTAAAATCTATAATAAGTTATACAAAAATTTAAGCTTTAACAGTTATTATTGCATAAGTCAATATGGTTATAGCTATACACAAAATAAATCTGACTTTCGCAAGAATTCTAAACAATACAAAATTGCACGAGACAAAAAAGTAGACAAAAATACAAGCACACAATACTTTTTTTGCAAAACACTTACCCTGACAGTCGTCAGAAATTCCTTTGTGTGTCATAAGTCAATCATGATGGATGTTTCGAGAAATACACCTCGTCTCCGTCTGCTCTTTAGTCTCATATGAGATGGAACAAGACGGCAACTCATGCAAACCAATCGTTTTCTTTTTAGACGCTTTCTCTCTTTCCCCCCTCCCCCGATTGACAGGGGATTTGTGAGTATGTTGGGGGGTTATGAGAAAAGCAAAACACATGGGTCGGACCGCTGACAACAACCTTCTGCTTTCTGATTGCGGGGGCGGATAGTTCTAAGGTGTCCGATTTCTCCAAAATGGGGACATGAGAAATGGCGAATTCCAAAAAAATATATTGGTTGCATTAACGTTTGTAATGAACTAGCGTCTTTATTTATAGTAAGACATAATCACTCAATGAGGATCAATTTCAAATTGTTCAATTCGTTTTATCCAGATTTAGAATAAGCATTATCAAAGTAAATTACTAATACAGAGTGTTTATTTAATCGTACCCTACATTATCGAGAAACCTACTTATATCTTAACAGCAAATAGTATAGGGTTGGAAAAAACTGTTCCGATTTCAATAAACTTTTAGTCATAGGATCCGAATTGGTAGATTATAACTTCACACTTGCTCGCATAATGTTTTGTCCTTCAATATTTCGCTAATTCCTCTAATGCCTCCAAAACTCTGATTCACTACACTTCTTATATCGTAATGAATCACGGTTCTTTCGAAAAACTAGGTTCTCAGTTCAAATAACGTCATAAAGTAGCTTAAAAGAGTTAGTTAAATAAGCTAATTTAACTAACTTTTTCCCTGTTCAAGCATATTTGCTGCATTTAATGTTTTCAGAACCTGTTACAAGTTATTTATCCAATATGTTTTTCAGAATTAGGGTTAGAGTTTTGTGGATTTAACCCTATCGAATTTATTTTTTCGCAAAATACTTGAATTGTTTGATAATCGCAATAGTTGTAATCAGTAGTCATAGGATCACAAGGGCATGAGGGGTGAATATCAAAAGAGGAATTCGATTGGCATACAATAGGCAATGTCAAGCCGAGAGGCGTTGTTGGGCACATGGCAAAATTTCAGGAAATATTTATGCCAGGTTATTTAATAATAACAATAAGAACCTTCCTGGTTCATTCTTAGCCAAGAATAATGGCATGTATGGAATAATTAAATGAAATTTAAAAGAGTTTTGTTATTATGCTTGTTTTTGTTTGGTTGAAATTAACCAATGAAAAGCCGAAATTAATAATCAGACCTGGACGCTCAATGCGAGTAATTTCACTCAAATGTAGGAGACAAAAAGTTTTAAGTCCGATGTAGTATACATACATATTTAGAACTTGATTCCAGAAAGAACCAGTCAGATAATAATTCCAGTTCCTCTTCAAAAATCGATAAATGTCACACACGTGAAAATATTAGTTCCATATCAATTCAAGATCATTTGTGCGCAATTTCTGAACATGTTCGATCACTTGTATTCTTGCAAACCAACCTCTGCACATGTATAATAAAGTATATCCCTGTACAAGCATATTTGCTACATTTAATGTTAAAACGCAATTGATCAATGAAACTTCATGCCTTGATAAGTTGCTATAAACATTTTCAAATCGTAAGTTTGGTGTCAATATCTTTCAAAAACTAATCAATTTTTTGAGTCATATTTTGATTTCACAAAGCTTAAAGCTGATGTAATTTTGTTTGCATGTTTAATTTCTTATGGGATATATGGGGGAGCGAGTCTAAAGCTAGTACAATGGATCTCTAAATTTATATAACCTCACACAGAACAATTTTTTGTTGTGAAGTCTTTGAAGCTATCACGAACCCTTAAATATTTTCATTTTTTCTTTTAGAGACGGAAACACCAAGCGTATATTTCAGTGTTAGTAGTTGTTTTCAATCAGTTATATCTCTGGGAAACGTGTGCCAACTTTCTCTATTTTGCGAGAGAATACGTCACCCATGACAGCCCTCTAAATCTCCGTCTCGATCTGAGTTGTCACCGGATGCGAACTCGAAAAAATCGCTCGTTATTTATGAGAGTTCAGACGGAAAAAATACTTCTAGCCTTCGAGACTTTTTAAACAGTTTGTTATTCAGAGAAAAATAGCAAATAGGGTTCGAAAACAAACTCTCTATTTGTTAGTGGCGGTGATTGGAATTAGAAGTAGAGAGAGGGGAGCAAAAAATTTTAGACAAAATTAACAGGGGGGGGGGGGCGTTTCAGGGTATACAGATATACATTCATACTCAAAATTTTAAAAAAATTAGTTACAAAATGGAAAGTTTCTCAGCGAATTAGACAACAAAAAAAATGTAAGAATTGATAATTGATATTAACTTTAATATATTTACTTATAGGGCTTTAATTTAAAAAATTAACTCACTGGTGTGTAATTATTAGTTGAAAATTCGATTAATACTGTGCAATACAAATTTTCCTTGAAGAAACATTTCGGCCCGTGCATTACTCTTAAATAGGAGTATTTCGAGAGCTCAGAAATGACCACTGATAATTTCATTAAAAAATATTATGGTTTGTTTATAATAAACACCGAAAAAAAGATTTGTCAAAATCCAACCAGCGAGTTTGTTCAAGGCCATGTTTTATACCCCATAACCTTTCAAAATATGAAAGGGAAAAAATCTTCTTATATAGTAGATTGCTTGTAAATTTAATTAGGTGTTCAAAACAATACAATTAATTACATTAAAAAGATATAACTGAAAAGTTTTAGATTAACAGTTTTGTTTTACAACAAGGTTAAGTGTCTTTGTTTCGCCTGGCTTAGACTTCTACACATTTATTCACCTTAGCCAGCCTTCTTCACTGTACATGCTACACCTGCTTCAAAGATAGTGAGTCTTCACCATCTTTTAAGATGCGTGGCGAAATAATGTGGAATGTGATGTAAATTATTTAATAATTTAAAAAATGAAAGATAATTATGCGACATGATGATTGGGTTTATACAAATATTTGTTTATAATCATTAGTTTTAAGCTGCTAAAATGGAATAATAATAAAACATAAATTCTCCAAAAGTAGAGATGGATGGTCTCCACCTTTGCCTCTCCTAATCGTCGTCACTGCTACTTATTATAAGAATCATTAGTTCCAAATTAGTGTATCATCATCACCGTTGAACCTTTTTTTAATTAATCTGTTTTAAACTTGCCTGTCTTGGTGGTGGAAAATCTCCACTACAACTTGTTTGCGTTTTTTCCTCATAAAATTGGATGTACCGTACAGCTAGGGTTTGATATAAAACTTTGTTAGATGCCTATCCTTGTAGCTATTTTAGGCAAGGAATAAGCGGACTCGGCTTCTCGATCGCCAACGAATTCGCTGCAGCTAGCAGTCTCGCTCTCTGAAATCAAATGTCCCATTTCAAAATCCATTAACGTGGCAGGAATTGTGGAGTTTCAGACTCGCAACAAACTACGTTTTTTCAACTTTTTCCACAAGCACACAATTGGAGTATGCCTGATGCCCAAAAGACGCGCCTTTGCATTGAACGCGCTTGTCTTACTCATAAACGTCTATTGTTCGGCGAGAGTACCTCCGAATGTCCATGTTATTTCCCATATTAATAGATTTACTTATCATCACATTTTAATAGAATTACTAATGTTTCATCATCGTATCATCTTTTTTAATTCTTCTGTTTTAAACTTGTCTGATTTGGTTAGGGATAACCACCAACGTAACTTGTTTGCATTTTGGTGTAAAATTGGTCTTTTTGAATCATATTTGAGATTAACAAAATTATTTTATAATTATTTTTAATTTTTAAGTTTCTAATGAGATTTAAAAGAGGAAGAACTGGTGAAGAGAAGATATTCTAAAGGAATGTTTGGAGCAGTTTAGTCAAATTTGGCTCTTGTGTAATAAACTATTATTCACTTATTATTTGAAAGGTGAAATTTTATAATAAAAAGGAAATAAACAAAAGTGAGCTCAATAATCCAATAGCATATACAAAGTTATTCAAAATAATCATCCAATTTCTAAATCTTATATTCTCATAAATAGACGACACAGAATGATAAGTAACGTATAAATACAAAAGAAAAATGTATAAGTAATGTCATTGGTAATGGATTGTACAGAAATCCGATGTTTATGTTACCATTTGTATACAATTTGTATTCAATGGTAGCGCATATATTTTATATTTTACAAAAGGCCAAAGGAAGAAATCCTATGGAGCCATATCTGGAGACTAGTTGTGTATCACCAAAAATCGTCTGATCTACTGCAACCGATCCAACTGCGAGGTAGCTTCATTAAATCTTCTAAAACCACTTTTGTGAAATAACTCCACGAAGAACATACGGCGACCATCTATTGCTCACAATGTAAAACTTCTACATTTTCCCTTCCTATTCGAGTATTACTTATCATTCTGTGTCATTTAGTTTTGAAAATATGGAATTTAAGATCGAATGATTCTTTTTGATTAACCTTGCGTATTGATCATTGTATTTTACCTGAATGAGGTTTCCAAAAAAAAAAAAAATACATTTTAAACAAATGTTTTTGCTCTAGCGTCATTGAACCCTTCTGTCATTCCTTCATTTTCATCTCCATTAGCACAAAGACAATAAGGAATGTGTTTAATTTTAAATCGATTTAAGAGTACAATAAGGCAGGCATAGACTCACTGCACACTGAAAATTCTGATTCTTTTTTTTTATTCTCTGTTTCAGCTTTGGACCCAGCCGGTCCAAGATTTTACGACGCCCCCTTGGAAGAGCGTCTTGACCCCACTGACGCCCAGTTTGTGGACGCCATCCACACGGACGCTGGATCTGGTCTCATCGATGGTTGGACATTCACTTTGTCTTTGTTTTGGAAATTGTTTACGTTAATTTACGTTACCTATCCTAGCGATGATTTTTTTGCTTTTGCAGGTCTGGGCATGCGCATGCAGGTGGGTCATGTGGACTTCTATCCCAACGGGGGCAGAGATCAACCAGGATGCCACAATTCGCCCTTCAGTGTTTTACCCAGGATTGGGTTACAAAGAGGTTGGTCACATAATTTTTTTGTTTGTTTTCTGGTGTCATCGGTTATCAGCGGGCTGGTAATGAGTTCTATTCCTGTGTTCGCTGGTAATGAGTTCTATTCCTTAATACGCATTAGTGAGCGTTGTGCATTCAATTACGTCATATGTCAAAGTCCTCATGCAGTCTTGTGAAACAATTCACCTGCTCAATGGACATAGTCGCTTTTAGGTCCTGAGGGCTTACCTTCTTTAGGTAAGTATGGATATCACTCACCCGAGGAACCCTGGTGATTTTTTTTTAAAGGATTTACTATCTTTTATAAACACGGGTGATGCGTCCCTAAGGTACCTTAGCGATCCTTTATTTTCGACCCGGCTTGTCAACTAAATATCTTATTTTAAAAATTTTTGAAACGTCTAGATCACAAATAGACATTACTTGACATAGCATAACTAGATTTGGATCTTGTGCCATAAACATTCACTCACTCTCACGGCTCTCTACATTCATTCACTCACTCATACTCGCTTTAAGCATAAGCCTCTTTTGTCTGGCGATATTGACCACGGGTATTTTTCTTGTCATATGCTATACACTGTACATAACATTTTAATTGATCGTCCAGTGTTTCATCATCGTATCACGTTTTCTTTTAATTCGTGATGCTTTTTAAAGCTTTAAATTTTTCTGACTTGGTTGGAGAAAACTTCCACCACAACCTGATTACATTTTCAGTAAAAATTGGCGTTTTACACTAATTTAATCCGTTTACAATTTATCCATTTTTTTTACACCAATTTAATCCAATTTAAAACCTAATCCGTTTTTTTTCAATCATTGTATTTTATGTCTTGATCTTAATGATCTTTTAAAATAAAAAAAAGAACTTGGATATTTTAAACAAATGTTTTGTGTAGCATAGCCTAATTCGGCTCTTTTGCCATGAAATCCAATATTCACTCACTCCCTTGTGTGGAAGCTTAGAGTGAGTAACAGCTCGGAAATCGTTCTCGATTCCGACTGTTTTTATAATTAAAGACTCGGTCACACCAATAGCCCTTGAGATGCTTTAGAACTACGTAAATTTAAACCAAAGAAGGAAGTGAGAAGTCTTCTGCTGACTAAACTCGATTAAACCTGAAGGAACTCTATGTGGAGTGGAATTTCGGTGGCTGAAGTATCAACATAGATGTCACCTTATTTTCTGATTGAGGCTCAAAGGAATGAAATTTTTCCTTAAGAGTATGTAGCATATTTTAAGCGCGAGGTTTAATGATCTTAATTTAAAAAAAAAAAGTAACGTAGAATTCGTTCTAACCAAGCGTCATTGGCCGCCTCTTGTTCCTCTGAAGTAAGAGATCCTGGCAAAGTCGGCAACACCCATCGTCAGGTGCTTAAGAGATCTAATGGCGCATTTTGGGGATGTTGTGGGCTCACTGCCGCCAAAGACAATAAGCCGCGTGGATTATCTTTGGCGGCAGTGGGCCTTTTTTTATGCCTTGGGGTTTACTGTGCTTACCAAAGACCATAAACCCATGGAAAAGAAAAAACGATCAATAAAGTACTTCAAGGTCATGATTCCCGTATTTACCTGGGACTTGCCTTCTTCGGTTAGGTACGGGCATCACTCACCCGAGGCACACTAATGATCTTTTTCTTACCCATCGGGTATGCTCTTTTTGGTAAACACGGGTGACACACTCCCGGGATACCCTAGTGATCCTTCTCTATTTTCGACTCTCTTTCTTGTCAATCAAAATTCATTCGTGCTTTATCCATAAATATATTGGGAACATAGTTATAATGTACACCAGTACCTGCTTTTAATTTGGAGAAATCTTGCTTAAAAAGGCAAATAGAACTGTTAACTTCCCTACTTAAAGCCCGTCTCTAGAGGGCGTTCATTTGTAAAGGGGTGAGTGTAAGATGCCACACAATCTCCTCAGACGAGTTCTGACCAAATCTCCGTACAAAAGAACAAAAAGAAGAAAATAAAAGGTTATCTGAAGTTATAAGAAAACAAGGAAAAATCCAAGAGTACTATGAAAAACGATTTCAGCCTCAGCAGGAAAAGTTTGAATCTGAATTGAAAGAAAGGAGCAAGAAGTTTACCGAAATTCAGAAGGAGAATGAAAAATTATCCGAAGCCGTAGGGTTACAAGATACCAGTATTGAAATAAAAGCAATGAAAATTGTTGATGAAAGACTACTTCAGTCTCAACAGGGAAAGGTTGATTCTGAACTGAAGAACAAAGAACACACAGAAATTATCTAGAATCCAGGAAAGTTAACGCAAGCCATGCGGGAACAAAATGTTATTAATAGAGAAAAAGAAGAAGTGTTATTAGCACCAGCGATGCTACTGAATGATAAAAAAAAATGAGAATTATAATATCTTAAATGAACTAGAAATATTGCGGAAAGAAACCTGTACCTTAAATAAAGAGACAAAAGGAATATTGAGAAAGGTAAATGATTACAAGAGAAAAAAGGATGATACAGGAGAAAATATTCTCATTGATGGAAAGAAGGAAGCAGAGTTCCTCAAAACCGGCCCCATACCAAATCCGATACAGTTGGGAAAAGCTAAAGTTTTACGACAGATAATTAGGTAGACAGAACGAGTGGTTAGCCAGTTTCCCCTCCGCAGAAAAAAGATACAATTTAAAATGAAGGGAGCGATTTCAACGTAAAGGAAGGAAAACGATAAAGGAACCCGCAACATTTCCCAGTCCCGTGAAAGAGTCACCAAGAAACATGTTTTAGAGACCAACATCGCATTTAGAAAAAGTTCGTACAGACAGGACTTTCAACAAAGAATAAAGAAAAGAGTTATCGAACTCCCGAGGAGAAAGTCCCCCTCTCAATGGCGAAAAAGTGAAAGGAAACTCAGTTTGACCCAGGGGGGGTCTAACAGGACTTCACTAAGGAATGAGTCTCCCTCTCCTTCAGTAACAAGAATTCGGGACACCTGCAAAGTTACGCAGCTGAAGAAAAAAAAGGAGAGCAGAAGGGCAAAAATAAGACCGCAAATTCGTTGACCGAGTGACGGACACTCAAAGTGTAGGAAATTTTGAACCCCTTTTCCTTCCAAGGCCGTATAAACGCCAGGAAACAGACCCTCCTCACCGAAGCCGACAGTGAGAGAAAACTCCCGCCCCCACTTCTTCAACCAGAGGTTACCGAGGTTTTGCTGACAATTGAAGAGACAAAATTTCAAGGAGAAATTAGCACGTGTGAAAGGGGCCAGAAGCTTTCACCACCCCCAAACAGAGATTGCGTCGGTAGAACTATCCTGCTTATACGTCCAGTCTGTTGAGTATCAGGTCAGTGCACTTCGGGAATGTGTCCTCCCCCTCTTGGGTCCGAAATGGCAGAATTACAAATGGGTGAGAGAATTCGTTTTTTTTTTTAAATTTCTCTTTAGAGAGACTTTTTGCAGTGACAAAAAAAAGGGGATTATAAACTATTATTTTGCAAATAACTTTTTTTAAAACAAAAAGGAAAACAATTATTTTGTATTAAGAATTAATGAACAGTTATTTTCTCATGGAACATTAGAATATTTTAAAGTCTGAGTATTTAAAGAACTTTTAATTTGATTATCTTCAAAAAAAAAAAAAAACTATTGATTGAATGTTATTTTTTAAGAGGTATTTTATTAATTTAGTTTTTGACAAGGATAAGTAATTTTAAATATATCAGCGATGTTTATTTTGATTTCGTTATTTGAAACAGAAAAGGATCTATTTTGTGTAAGAATTTAAAGTTAATGAATGGGCTAGCTTTTAATGAGTGTTTTATGGATTAAACTGTTCGAAAAGTATGCCAACAAATGTTTTTATGTTAATGTGATTTATTATGATGAGAAGAATAATTGATGTTTCAAGGTAATATGCTCGACGAATTTTTATTTTGTAATGATTAGGAATGTTATGATTTAGGAATGCGATTTTGTAATGATGTAGGAATATTTTATTATATTTTGTAATGATTTACTTTGTAAGGATTGATTTAGGAATGTGCTTTCGTAAGGATTTAAAAATGTGATTTTGTAATGATTTAGGAATTATCTTTTTTTGTAAGAATTCTTAGATTTGAGTTTTGTGATTGTGCTATGTTAAAGAATTTCTTTGTTACATGTATGAACCATTTTGAGTCTATAAGAGTTAAGCATATTCTATGAAAATGAGAATATAGAAATGAGAATTAGTATTTTAAGTGTGTAAAAATAAAAAAGAGAATTTTTTTTTTAACTGTATGAAATTTTTTATTTACAACTGTATGAATTAATGTTTATGAGGATACAGATGTTCGATGTTTTGAAGTACGAAATTAGTAATTTGTCAGTTATCAGTACTTTTTTAAATTTTTGTGAGGCAATTGATGTTTGAAATCAGATTTGATGAAAAAAATATGTGTATGAGTTCGATATTTTGAAATATGAATTTTGTGTTGATGTCTCGATATGAATATATGAATGTGTTTATGTAATTTTTTTAAAAAAAAAAAGGAGAGGCGATGTGTATGTAGCACTTTAAAAGATGTTGAGAAGTAGTATTTTAAAGTGTTTTGGTAATTTTCGTATTTTGTTATGAAAGAGAAATAATATTTTTGAATTGTATGATAACTAAGATTTTTGTTTTGAAGCATAAAATTAGAATTATTACTTAAGAGGAGAAAGATTTTCTTTATATGTGCGTTGTGGAATGAAAGATAATTTGTAGTGAAATGTAGATATAAGGGTGATTATGTAAAAGTATTTGTGCATGATTATTGATATTTTATCTGTATACGGTAATTGATATTTGATATTTTAAGTAATTGAGGAATTTAAGTATTAATGTTTATGTATGATTATTGATATTTGCTATTTTAAGTTTTTGGGGAGTTTAAACATTGATATTTTTGTGTATGATAATTAATGGTTTTAAAGTATATCAGTTAATGATTTTGCGTTAATTGTAACTGCCCAATTGGGACAATTGTATATCAGGATTGGCCAAAATGTTAACTTCCCTACTTAAAGTCCGCCTCTAGAGGGCGTTCATTTGTAAAGGGGAGAGTGTTTGATGTCACACGATCCCCTCAGATGAGTCCTGACCAAATTTTCGAGCACAGCTGTTGTAAGCGAGCGAGATGACACTCGTGTAAATAAATTGTTGTTGTTATACAACCTGATGTGTTTTTGTCTTAGGACAACAGTGAACTGTAATCTAATGATTATTAACTAAGTTAACAAAAAAGTATAAGTAAAGGAAGTGTGTAAGGAAGTAAAAAAAAAAATACCCTAACAGAACTATTTGGTAAAACATGCGTTCGATATTTTTTAATATTAAATCAAGCTTTTTAGAGCACTTTAGCGAGATATACTCTCAGAAGCACTCCCCTGGCTCGTGTGACGCGTCTCCAGGATGCTTTTATGATCCTTCTGTCTTTCCGAGCTTTCTCCTTCTCAACCAATTTTTACATTTTTGCATTCTTTTGAGCTATATAACAGTTTAAACAAATGTTTAGTGCAACTTAGAAAGATTTGGCTCTTGCACCATAGGCAATAACTGTCAATCACTCCGTTTTCGGACACTTCTCTGTGATTATTCGGTTTGATTGTTTATTAGTTTCTTACTAAGAATCAACTCGAAAGTTATTACGGACCTCGTAATTTTGAGCCTCAGTCAAGTGACACAAACGGTACAGGAGCTGGCACCCTATTCTTCAAACTTCCACACCATTCCAATGGGAGGATTTGGGAACCCTACATATTTAACGTCCATCAATCCCGCTACATTGCGGATCTATAGCGGCACAGGGCTCCAGTCCATGTCTCATTAAAAGCAACAACGGCCGCGAGCTCATAACCATTACTATCCGGATACCTCCCATGATGTTTGGCGATGACAACTTTAAATAAATATTTGGTACTTTTCTTGCGTGCTTGAGATTCACAGAACTACACAGATAACAGTTAATTAAAGGTTACATAAAAACGCCACAGACTCCCTCTCCCCAGTTTTAAAACCGAAGGGATGGGACATCGAAGGTCCGACGCCAATATCCCTGGTTTTGCTTCTAGTGAGACGTTAATAAAACTTAACCATTGCAAAGGCGAACTTTCAGATGTTTTGATGATCTTTATATTCATTGTGAAAATTGTTTAGAATTCAGAGGGTATTTTTCGAATAAACGTAGGTAAAACATTTTCCTTTCAGTTTTTAATTTGTTGTTTATAAGATCCGTCCGGAAAATTCTAGGATAGGCTGTGAAGCGCATTTTTACAGAAGGCAGCTGGATGCATCCAAATAGAACAAACTTTATTCTAAAAGCTTAACTATAGAAAAACACTATGTACAATAATTTACTGCATACAGAAAACTTTTTTGTATCCAGTTTGACAGACAAACATTTGACAAATGCGGAAGGAAAAGATGCAGTTTTCTTACAATGCTATTACATGTCACAGGTCGTTATAACGTTTTAACTGAAATTAACACAATCTGATGGCGGGCACATAAAACCCCCGAATCAAGTGTTGTAAATAAATCAGGTTGAATATTAGAAACATTTCAGTTAAATGTGTCTAAATACTTATATTGTAACAGGTTCTTTGGCGAATTTCCCTCGACCCCTTGCGGGCTTTTCTAAGACGTTGTTTGGTTTGAGAACTTATGAATGGACCATTACTGACGTAAATTAGCGTTATTATACATATGTATATTGAAACGTAGCGAATAAGTTAAGGGAGTGACCGGGTAGCTCTGAAAGCGAGATTGGATATGTTCTTATGCTGCGAAGAATTTGAAGTTTTGATATACCTATTGTGCATACCACATCGCTACCAGTAGGTTATTTGGTTGTCGGAATGCGGAAATTGAATCGAATCTATTCCTCTCTCGGGCCCCACTTCTAGGCTGCGTGAGATAAGTAGGATTTTCAATTGATCTTTGGTTGATGTCGCGAGAAAGTTTCCTTCTTCACATTCATAATAGAATCATTGTTTTGAGATCACTGAAATAGAATCTAATAAAATTAGTTTGAGATTTTATTATCTAACTCTTCCTTGTTGAGTTTTGATGAATCAAATAAATAGCTGTAAAGGCGGGAAGTCACAATATATCTACAAATAATTGATAAGATTAATATAGTTTGCCCACAGAATAAGGTTGCTAGTGCCATACCATAGTTTTGACCACAGTAACCAAATGATCATGGTCATGAATTTGTGGTCTTTCTTTCACCATTCGAATCGTAGATTCAAGTCCTGATGCAAATAAATACCTATCTTGTATTAGAGATGATGCAGGTTAAATTGGTCGAAACTTCAAATCCTCACGATGGGATGGTTAGAGAAGTAGATGATAGCTTAGGTGTCGTACTCGTCACCTGATCATGATTCAAAGTCCGTCAACAGTAGCTCTCCTTTCTTACTACGACGTTAATAAAATAATCTCCTTTAGCGTGTGTAATATAAGGTACTAGCCCGCGTGTCATCCTCGTCACTAGACCATGATTCATAATTACGAAATATGTCGCCTTTAGCCATCGTTCTGATAAAATCCATCGTTAATACAAAAAATGCAAATTTTTCCCAATTTGGGTCTTTTTCTGACCCTTGCCGAAGATAAGATTTTTAATCAACCTTTTTTCTTTTATTGCAGTTGCACGATACTACATAACTTGTGATCACTTTCGCTCTGTTGAGTACTATATCGAAAGCATCCGCCCCTTGATGCTTGGACCCAGGTTTCGCGAACCAACCTGCCAGCTGATTGGAGTGGCCTGCCGGGACTGGGAAACCTATGCACAGGGACGGTGTGGCGATTGCACCCATCCGGGCAACTGCGCGGCGATGGGCTACCTCAGTGATTTGAATATGGAGAGAGGCCCTGAAGCTTCTAGGTATGAATACTATGTGAAAACTGCCGAAGAAGGCCCTTTCTGTTGTGAGTATTTCCAAAAGCATATTTTAATTAACAACAGGTCTTGTTCTGTAATAGCTAAAAAGAAACTTTTGTATAAATGTGAAATTTCCTTTAAAGTACAGCTAGATCTTAACATTTAATAAGTAAAGTATACGGTAAAACACTTGTTTGACGGAAATTCCTTGTAAACTAAAAATTAGACATTTACTTAAATCTTAGATCAATAAATAAGAATTGACACGATTGTGATTGTAAGCAATTATCAATTTACTCAAATTGTACCTGCATGCATTATTTCTAATTGAGTGCAAATTTATAAATCTCACTCAGAAAATGTATTTTTATACTTATTATACAGACTATTGCATAGTTATATATACCGATATAGAACATAATAATCGAAATACTCATTTCAAAATGTGTCGTTCTTCGACCTTCCTATACAGCTCCTTTCGAGAGTCACAACAGTTTGCCATCCACTGGAGGTGAAAGGGTATCAATAGAGCATTTGAAGGTGTGACATTTAATGAGAAAATTCTGTTGCACCATTGTATCCTAATTGTCCGACGTGCAAAAAGGTATGATCATAGGAGCTCGCCTCGCCGAAGCGTCCATTTCAAGAGCGTACAAACTTGTAGGTGTTTCAAAGGCCACTATGTCAAGGATTATGACAACCAACACAAACCTTAGAAAAGTTTCCTTTACAAAGAAAACAGTGGTCGAAAATTGAATTTGACCGATCGGGATAGACGAGTGTTGCGGTAAATAGTCACCCGAAAATGAGACTTCATTCCACATTACCATAAATAACCTCAAAGATGAATACCTATCTTCATAATCATGTGTCCATTAAAACTAATCATCAGGAGCTACATGCCGTGACCATTAATAGCAGAGAGGTCATTCCAAACTGTTAGTGTCGCAGAAGAATACGATGAAGCGACGTCATTGAAAACAGATCATCTGGTTAAAGAAATCATTTGCATTATTTCAGATAATAGGATGCGTATTGGTCTAGTAATCACTGGCATATGCAATTCGTGTCAAACTTCTGGTTCCTTCCATGAGGCACTGTGGGATATCTATAATGGTATGGGAGTGATATCTAGGCGGGACTTGATACCACTCATAATCTTGAGGCAAAATTTCTTAGACGAACAATATTGTAGAATTCTCACGAATGATTTACATGATATGGTTCTGACTCCAGTTCCTGAGTTCCAAAAGGACAACTCCCCGGTTCAAAAGGTTCACTGAGTTATACTTTGGTAAGATGAATGAAGTAGAACATCTGATGTGGTCCTTGATTCACTCAGTCCCTTGATCAGAAAGCCATTAGGGATGTTTAGAGAATAACATTCATGCTCGGTTTCAGCTCGAGACTATTCTGCACGACTAATGTTTGAGGGTTCCCTTCAACTTTGAACGCGCTCTTCATTTGTCAGTCTCAAGTTGATTGCAAGTTGTAATAAAATTTTAAGGGTAAAATTCTAAAAGTAAAAAAAAATTGTATTTCTTCACTGGTATTCTCAGTACGTTTATCGTTAAAAACAGTTTCACCCAGAAGGAAGCAAGATACGTAAGTGAAAATTACAAAATTGTTTCGTTTCATTTCTGTTAAGTATGCAAATGATTAAGGTGTCAGTCGCGTCGGCTGGCACCTATTATGTCAGAAAACATGTGATTTACTACGTCACTAAGGACCCTTTAACAGGTTTAACCGAAATGCCTTACCGCTCTGAAGTTTAGAATGTCTTTGAAAAGAAAACGTCAGCGCTTTCAACAGTAGGGCATCTGGGATAATGGTCGCTTCTTAGCACTGCATACAGGTGTATGGTCATTATGGACGCGTCATATCGGTCGAGGAGATATTACAGTTTAAAGATGTAATCTGAATGGGATTCAATGGAATTATCTCTCATGACAATATTAGAGCTACATGGATTACATGTACAGAAGATCAAAGAATTTTCCGACAAACTCAAAGCCCCAAAATTGCACAATACCAGACGGGAAAACAATGATAAAATCTCTGCTTATTCTTTAAGTGCCGATTAGCAGTCAGCTGCATTCTTCTGGATTGTTTTCTAGCGATTTGGTCTTAGTATGGAAGCAACGCGGTCAGTGCTACAATGAACGATTAGTTGTTACTAATCATATGTCCAAACAGCAGGACGTAAATATATGAGATGAGATTTCATACAATGCCCGATCATCGTTGGTCGTCATCGGAGCCACTTTGACGACACAAAAGTATGTTAGTGAGGGCCTTTGTCCCCCCCTTCCGTGATCAATTATTTGTGAACACACATTTCAGTCCTCTGTTGTAACAATACTATGCTCATCTTCATACTGCTACCATCTCGAGAGCTTGCCTCGCAGCCATAAAGATTATGCCTTGGTCAGCAGCATCGCCAGACCTGTCGCCCATAGAAAATTAATAGGATGCTATAGGTCGTTCTGTTAAGACTCCTCCGCTATCATGAAACTTGCAAGATCTACGTGTCAAATTTAAATCTGCATGTTATGAGTTGCGCCAAGATACTGTTAAGAGTATCTACGACTACATGCCCCGGTGTGTCTCTGAATGCATTAGCAATAGTAGTGGCTCAGCATCCTATTGACAATTGTAACGATTTTATATTTTGACCAATAAATTTAGTCATAACCACGCTCAGAATTTAATAGTTTCTTGGTGAGGAGTACTAACTTTCAAATGTCATTTAAATCCTTCTAGGTAAATGCGTATTTTGATGATGAGTGTATTTTGTTCTATATTTGTATATAGCTGAATAGAAAGGGTGCTTACATAGTTATCTATAAGAAATATTTACTAGTAAAGATGCAGTCCAATAAAAATGACATCCCTTCAAGAGCTCAAATTTACATGGAAAGAGATTAACGATCCCAAGGTGCCCAAGTGATCTTTCAATTCTCCTAAAGGGTTTTTTCTCTCTATGGTAAACACGGGGCATGCATGTTCGGGTTGCCCCCGTTATCTTTATCTCTACCTCTTTTCTTGCCTTTCCATACATCATTTTTTTTAAATGCTAATTATTTTATATTTAAGGTTTTATCCCAGACATTTAACATTGTATTTTATCTATTATTATTCCTAATGTAGTTTTACAAATTTTTGTCATACTTTTAAGAAAATGTTTGCCGCAATTTAACCAGACTTGGATATTGACCCAGACTATTGCTCACTCTCTTAATCACTCAAAACTTGCTTAATAAAAGCAGATTTAACAAGATAGTATTTGTGTATTTTAATGAATTTGTATTCTTTACACGAAGAAAAATTTCTGTCACATATTCTTCTGCGAGTGCCATTTTCCACCGGTCAATTTGAAATTTATGACCTTGATGTTTGAGTGATTAACTCCTCTCCTACAAGACTTACTATCTTTGATAAACACAGGGAGGTGTCATCGGTTCACCCTAGCTATATTTCCGTAAGTTTATCATGTCATATCATTCCTTTTCTTTACTTTGTCTAGATCACAGATACACTTTCTTTTGTAAATTGGCAAATGTATGGCACAATTTTGTCCAAATCTGGTGCTTGCTTAAAATCAGATTTACAAGGTCGGTCACCAATTGACTTAAAGCGATCCTAGAACAACAGACATAATCTATTAAAGTTATATATCTCCTTTCAACCATTAAGTATGTAGCGACTTCCTTCTACATCAGCGCCACTGATTAAAAGGCCTTACTCAACCAGCCCGATGGGATATCTTTTCGGCCTGATTGGTAAGCCCGTCGCCTTCGGATCCCTTGGTCCAGGGTTCGAATCTACGCTGCCGTTACGCGACCGCCACAAGTATGCTTTGATCGTTATTTATTGATTCAGTCTTTATTAATGTAGTTTTCACTCATTGTGTGATTGACATGACAGCTTAAGCAGTACAATACTTGTGAAATATTTAGGGAAAAAGTCTCAAACCACGAGCGAGTAAAATAAAAATATGTATTTTTCTTAGACCAAATTATCTCTGTTATGAACCTAACATTATCTGGTGTTTTTTCCGTTTATCTTTTCTCGAGCTCAATGTTTAATTCTTTACTATTTCTTTCAGTATTTCAGTATCAAGTTATTGTAGAAACTGGGTGCGGCCACGAATTCTGCGGCGATACCACGGATTTGAAATCTGGTTTCAATCCAGGAGTGATCCGGCTCGAACTCCAAACGGGAGAGGGAAAACTAGCGAGACTCAGTCTGGATGATAAGTGAGTGACGAGATCAGTGATATCGTTTTCTTTTTATCTTGTGTGCATTATAGAAATTGTTGTAACACGAAGAATTTTGACTTATGGTTCATTTTTTACTTATATCTTCCTATGGATCTCTCGAATTCTTTCGCCTCGAGATAATCCAAAGAAATTCTTTCCTTAGCTTTTTGAAGAGAAATTTCAAGAAACCTTAACTTTTTTTAAAAAAAAATTACATAACTATAGTTTCCATTCTGTTATTTTAATGATTTGTATTATGCATCGAGAATAAGAAAGGATATCGTAAATGTTTGATTATTACTAAAATAATTGATAGTAATTAGATTTTTATTGATTATTCTTAAGAGAGCTCAATGAAGTCACCATCCAGAGTTACACCTTTTCTTCCAGTGAAGCCCTTCATTATAGAATTCCGCAGATTGATCTTCTTCACACTGTGGGTTATTTTGATCTACAGCTTCCCAAAATCAAACAAATCAACATGAATAAATGTAATTTATAAAATTATGTATATAAGGATCGATTAATATGCAGAACAAATTTCATCTAAATATCTTGGTCATTTCTTACAAATAATTAAAACTATACGATACCCTTTCGTGTGCTTTTACTTATTTTTCATTGAGTAGTCGTAAAAAAATGATTTCCACAAAAGTCATTTCGCAATGTTCACGCATTCAGAAAAAATTATTGTCAATATTAATGGCTCATTGAAACTAAATTATGATGTAAATGGATTAATTTTTGACATGGGTTCTAACGTGTTTCCCCCTTCAACGATCACTGGGAAACTTTAACTGAATTAAAGATTCGAAAGAAAGAAACGTGACTTATGCAGATCAGATTGGAATTAGTGAAGTGCAATGAATAGAACTGAAAAGATGCATTTATGAGGAGCGTAAAATTTAATGTTTTGAGATTGGTAGTTTAGGGAGTGATAAAGACAGTGATCACAAATAATCAAGTGAAACATCGTTATTAAATCTGCTTTGAGTAAGGAGACTTTGAAGTAATTTCAGATGCACCTACAAGAGATTTTGAGACTCGAACCCTCAACTTCAGTTCATCTAAAGTCTCGAGCGCGAGGCTGCTAAGAGATAATCAATCTATTACTTCAATCAGACGTATTAAAAAATCACTACCACAGATAAAGTAGGTTAGATATCAAAAATTGATGTTTATTTATATGAATAAAAGAAATGGATGATATTTTGTTGATTGGCTTTCTCTTTATCTGACTGTATTATAAAAAAATAAGTTTTAAAATAGAAGGTGAAGTTTCGGTAGTAAAGAGGAGTCAAAAAATAACTTAATCAACATAGATAATTAACTATAAAAAAGTCCCTCTTCTCTTATGGACTTTTTTTTTTTTTTTTTTTTTTGCATAATTAGGTAGAAAATATTGTAAATAAATCACACATCCCCAAATTTAGTTCAAATTCGATTAATAGTAACTATAAGATAATTGAGGAAAAATATTAGGGGCCACATATATTCGATTACATCCCATCGAACGATTCATAATATTCCCTTCTAAATTTGGATACGGTTCAGTGATTCGCTTGATTTCATCAAACGTATGGCTTTTCCCGCCGTTTCGCCATTTGGAGCTTACCCTCTTCTGGTAAGTACGGGTATCAGGACCCTGAAGACCCCAGTGATCTTATTCCTTTCCCATGGGGTTTACTGTCTTTGGTAAGCGTGGGTGACACGCCCTCGGTATTTCCTAACGATCCTTCTGCATTTTCGACGTCTTTCTGGAGCCGCGGTAGCCTATAGGTCATGGTTTCGGATGCGTGGCCTGCGGTTTTCAATCAAACGCGGGCTCGAGCTTTGGCCGCTAAAGACCCGCCATGTAACAAGGGCTGATGCACGTTAAATATGTCGGGGCCCAAAATCCTCCCGTTGGCGTGGTGTGGGAATTAGGAGAGAAGGTGCCAGTTTAGGTGTCACCCTCGTCACTTGACCTTGGTTCAAAATTACGAGGTCCGTCGCCAATATTCCTCATGTTGCTTCTAGTGTGACGTAAAAAAAAAAAAAAAAAAAAAAAAAAAAAAAAAAACCTCTTCACTAACCTTGGGGACTTTTAAAAATTTGAATTGCATATAATCCCAACTCCTTTTCACTCAAATAAAATGTGATTAGGTAAATTAGATGACGATTAGAATTGTAATGAATTGAATTAAGGGTAGCGATATATAAAAGCGAAATGGAAAGGGATACAGGTAATAACGATAGGGTAATAGATGTTTGTAAATTGAAGTCAGTTATTATAATTAAGACTCCCCTCTTCCCGCCATTTTGATTTCGTTTACATAATGTTGATCCTATGGAATTTCGACTTTAGTTCTCACATCTTTACTATTTGATACATTTGAATGCAATAAAGTACATCTGAAAGAGCAAAAAATAACGAATACTTCTGTGGAATTACTTTTTTACTAATTTTTATTTCGTTATTTTTTGCTCTTTCAGATGCACTTTATTCCATTCCAATAGATCAAACAGTAAATATGGGAGAATTAAAGTCGAAATTCTATAGGATTAACATTACGTCCACGATGGCGGGTAGACGGGAGCCTTAATGGTTTGTTGTCAAATTGGTTAGAAATGATCCCTAGTTAGAATAATCGGAATAGATTCCGCTTTAATCGAGAAATATCTCAATCGGTATGAGTGAGTTGGTAAACTAGACTTTATTGTTTAATTATAATCTAGGATCAAAGTGAGTTAAGAGGGAATCGATAGAGAGTGTGACCTTATATATTTTGAGAAGATAATCAACTGTATTGCCCTTTTCTGATGTCTCTTCAATTTGATTTGTGAACTTCTTTATTATTTAATTAAATCTTGGTGTCTGTAGAGTTAAATAATGTAAGACGATCACTACAAATGTGTTAAATGATTCATTTATACCATACTTCAGTTTTTATTTGAGTCATTAACATTGATACCAAATTTATTCATCCATGATGAGAACTGCAAAGGTTAGTAAAGGTGTATTCTTGTTTCGAACTATTGTCTGATATTTTTTTTCTACAACCTGACACGCTTCGCGGTTATCGGATCCATGGTTATTAAACCGTAGGTTTAATGAGCCACGAGTTGTAGTATTAATATATTGTAAATTACGTCAAAAATTAGACATTTATCAAATTTTGTGTTTTCCATTTCCCTACCCCCTTTTTCTGGATTTTCCTTTATTATAAACGTTATCGAAAAAATGGCAAAGTTCTCTTTTTAACAATTTTCGTAATAAACAATTTAATCGGTTGGATTTGTTTTCTTAAAATGTCTGCTTGTCTTGCTGCTTTTCAAGTGATCGTGGTAGCAGAATGGTCATATTCGCGAGCTCGCGGCCGACATTGTTTTCGTCGAGCCGTCAGTTCGAGTTTTGATGTCACTAAAGATCCGCCGTTTGAAGGGTTGGTGTACTTTAAAAAAGAATATTGACGTCACATTAGGCGAAGTGATATCACAAGTTTATCGAGGAAGCAGTAATAAAACCGAATGTAAAGTAGAGATGCGTGTTACTGAATCGCTTGTCTATGGGATTCGACAAGATTCGCATGGTGCTACATGGTCAAAACCGGCTTTGATGTTATAAAATAATCCGATTTCCATTCTTCTGAACACGAGATAAAATCTCAAGTAGCAAGTTTCCAGAATTAAATTTCGACAATATCGAAGAGAGAAATTGAAAGTTTAACAAATGTATCTATAGTTGCTGATTTCTAAATTACATGCAAGCAATTCCGATATTTTCCTTTTCCAGTGTCGACAAAAAACTGAAGCCCGGCGCTCAATATGTGTACTTAGCGACCAGTCGTTATCTCCTTGGCGAGGTGCAAAGCGCCAAAGTGTGGTGGGGATATGAGTCTAAGCCGGAAATGGCAGCTTCTTTTCGATCTGATACTTCAGGCCTAAACTTGAAGAAGATACAGGTGATCCCTATTGATCTACCTGAAAAAATGTGAGTATGAGTAAAATTAGTTTTTAAATTCATTTTTTTATCACTGATTATAGTAAAGTGAAAATTGAATAATAAACTCGAGTATGAGTTAAAGATACGTAATATTTTCGTGCCAGATACGCATTATTTCGTTCGAGATGCGTAATGTTTTTGTTTGAACTTGAGAATGACAAATTCATAAGACATGCAAGGGGTAATAGCATTTAGAACAGACTTTACTTTTAAATAAATCGCTTTTGAATACTAAAAATACTTTATGTACCGATAAATCTTGTAAAAAAACGGACATTCTATGTTATAACACAGTTTGCTTTAACATGGTTCGAAAATCGGAAAAACCCCTTAAAAACACTGTATCCGAGAATACGGATGGAAAATTATATAAATTCCGCACAAGGCCTACTTAAACTAGGAAAAATAAGAGCTTTTAAAGAGTAAAAGTTGTCCCTTTGAAAATTTTTATTTCAGTGTGTATGTCGTAGTAGATTTATCAGTAGAGGAACTTTGAAATTTATAAGAGAATTAAGAACAAATACGTTACGTTAATACGTCTTAATACGTAATACTCTTGATTAAAGTTGCCTTTTAATAAATAAACTTATCCTTTAGTATAAAATTAATGGTATGTCTTTAATTTTTGAGTCTAACTCTCTTTGTTTTATTTTGTTCCGTATAACACGGATTTCCATAACGCAGCAATTTTTAGGAATTTAACAACCGTATTTTCATATTTATGGAGATTACTTTTGTCACTTTACTTCCGTTGGCATGGAGTGGAAGTTAGGAGAGAGAGGTACCAGCTTAGATGTCGTCCTCTCCACTTGATCGAGGTTCAAAATTACGAAGTCGTCGTCAATAGTCCTTGTGTTACTTCTAGTGCGACGTTAATATAACTAATCAACCAACATTTGTCACCTTTTTCAACCGAACTTGAAAGATTACTCATAATATTCTCAACGTATTGTTTATTATCAGTAGTAAAATAAATGGGGAAAACAGCTTTATTAAAAGTTTCAACAGAAGTGATCAAAAGCACAAGGAAATTTTAAGTTATTTTCAGCAAAAGGTAATTCTATTTGACTCGTCTGTTTTCTAAGTTTTATTTAAATAAAAGGGATGGTATCAAATTAAGATCTTTGCAAGACTTGATGTAAAAATCTATTCTATACTGTAATTGAGAACATTGTTATTTTGACGTTGTGATAACTTATTGATAAATTAATGACCTGATTGGTTGGTGAATTGGTTGGCTTTGCCATTGTGGTATCATGAACACGTTTCTTATCTGAAGTACATGGTGGTTTAATTAAAGTGGCCCTGTTTAGACCCCTGTAGAACTTGGTCTGCCTTTTGGATTTTGATGAAACTTGGTGTATACGTTTATATAGACCACGGGGAAAAGATTTTTTCAAAAAAAAAAAAAGTTCAAATTTTGACCACCAGATGACACTTTTCAAAAATTCCTTATGCAAATTAGTCAAACATAAAGAGACTTGTAGTCAGAGCCAGGAACCCATTGTGCGTGCCTTTGTCATCGTTAATAATGCCTTATAGAAGAAAGATCTAGATTTACTGGTAAAATTGTTTTATCATGACGGCAGCAATAGTTTATCTACACTGCAGGTATATCGTCACTTAAAGGGATTGTAAAGAGGGCACGTGTCTAAGAATGGTTTGAAGATGATTATGAAATTTAAGACTGGAGACTTGGGTGTACTGCTAGAAAGATAGCTGAAAACGGTTGCGAATGAAACTGTTGAAGAAGTCGCTATTGCTGTGGTTGAAAGAGCCTCCAATTCCAGCTATTCTTTCACAAGTGCTCAATCGGTGTCAAGAGAGTTGGCGATTCTTGGTCGACAGAACGAAAAATTCTGCGATCCATTTTAAAATGGTATCCGTATAATATCCACGTAGTGCAAATGCTGCAACCTCAAGACAACACCAAAAACGCTCTGATTTTGCTCTCCGATTTTTGGCGAGAATGAAAGTTGATGAAAATTATATGGTCAGAAGACCACTTTTCTTTATAAGGAGCTATGAATTATCAAAATTGCGCATATGGAGAACTTCGTCTCCTAATGTCCTGCACTAACATCCGCTGCATGGTTTGAATTTACTACTGATTTTATCCTCGGACCGTTTTTCTTTGAAACTCTCACTCCTCAAGGTCCTAAAATTTGCTCTATCCTGAGAACACGGCACAATGAACTCCTTCCACAGCAGGTCATTCCTGCTTTACATGAACGGTAATGTTTGCAGACTACTGTCTTCTTGCAAGATGAAGCAACTCTCCACATTGGACGCCAAGACAAAGTACTGCTTCGAACTACCTTTGGAGAGAATCGTGTAATATCCAAAGCCTTTCCGGATGCCTGACCTTTTCGTTCATCCGACTTAAATCCCTTTGATTTCTGGTTTTGAGGATTCCTAAAAGAGCTTGTTTATGGAAGAGGAATCAGGATTTAGGAATTGAAAGCCAGCATTATACTCCATGTTGCTGGAATCCCTTGAGAGTTTCTTCACTCTACCAGTGAACACACTATAATGAGCATTCAACAGGTAATTGATGTCAATGGAGCACACGTTGAGCTTATTCTGTAATTGAATAAATTTTAATGATTCTGACAGATTTTTCTTGTCCTTCCTTAGGCGACACAATATCCCCTGGTAGTCAAAATTTGAACATTATTTTTATTGCAGAAATAGTTTTCCAATGGTCCATATAATGTACATACTAAGTTTCATCAAAATTTAATAAGTAGAACAGGTTCTAGGGGGGGGGGGAGTCTGAATAGGAGCACTTTAATTATAACCACTCTGTATTTCAAGAGACAGTGTAGATATTGGGTACCAACTCAATTGTTGACGTTGTCATTTGATCGCAGTTCGTGTTTTGAATATCTCTGGTCTAATCAGAGGTTAAATCAGATATTTGATATTATTTATTGAAATAGGAACAAAAGGAGAGCTTAATTTGGTTCGAAAACCTAAAGCACTTGAAAATAGAAGTCTGACTTTCCTCCTATTTGCCTCACAATGTTGAACCACGTTCGGATGAGAAAAACTATACTTGAATACGCTTCTCTTTGGTGACTTCAAACCTCTGCAGATTTAACGTGCATCATCCCTTTTGCACGTGGCTGCGGTAATGTAAAATTGTTAACCTGCCTGACTGCAAGTACGATACTCGGTGGTTTTGGCTTGGATAGCTAGTAATGAGTGAATTCAGCCTTTAATCCCACCGGGGTCAATAAATGAGTACAAAGTTCACTTGAGAAAGTTAAATGGGCTCCAGTGTCTGGCTATAGCTACTCGGCTTGGACACTAGCTTGTAATTAGTACGCTAGGCCCAAAGTTCTGGAGAAACGGAGATGGGCACCACTTGATGGGACTTCTTAGGTTCGGGTAAATTTTAACTTAAACTGATAAATTATTTAGATCAACTATTCCCAATATGGGAGGTACCGACAACCGGTATTTGAAGAGACCTAATAGGGTGTTGAGGACCAACTCTCTCTTCCCCCTCCCGAGCAATATTCGCAAGAATGCGCTGAAGAAATCGTCGGATAGATGTTTCAACAAATAGTTATGTTATTAAGTAAAATCAGTCCGCATTAAAAGTAGGTATTTGTACATTATAGCTTTGTTCCCACCAATATCTTTTTGACCAGTGGCATGAACGAGTAAAACAAAAGTTTAACTAATCACTTTTGCATGACGGGTAGCCTAGTGGTCATGATCGCAGACTCGCGGTCGACGTTGTTTTCATCGAGTCGTCAGTTCGAGCCCTGAATGCCATTAAAGACCCACCGTGTAGTGGGTTGATGCACTTTGATGACTAAAGCTCCAAATCCTTCCGTTGACGTGATGTGTAAGTTTGGATAAGAGGCCAAACTTACAACGTCAGGCGTTACAACTCGAACGTCGTTCTCGTCACCGGACTGTGTTTCAAAATTACGAGCCCTTGTGTTGCTTCTCAGTGCGACGTTAATAAACAATAAAATCAAAATTTACAAGATGGGTCTTAGCAAAATTAGAATTCAAACTTTCAGCTTGGCTGAAACATGGGGATAAATAAATGACAAGCTAAAAAGATTCCGCTAAATGGATGGACCAGTGGTAAGTATGCTGCTCTGGTGTCAATAGTTTTCGGGAAATGTTTAGAATTTGTATTCGTCCGCAATTTTCATGCCTATGTAGTGATTTGTGCCGAATCTTGCTGTTGTGGATGTTAATAATTTGGAGTGGTTAAGGTCTGTAATTATGACTCCCTTCAGAGGCTGACTGTAAAGTGTGCCAGAGCCACATTGTTGATATCAACCATTATGATTGTAGAAGAAGTCTGGTTCACATTTCATACTTCCTAGGCTTAGGAAGTCGGCGCATTCATTGCCAACAAAGTTGGCACGTGCAGGGATCCACTGAATTCCTTTATTGTGAATTTGCTTATGTAAATCACATTTGGTATGAATGATGTAAATTGTATCATGTTTTTAATTGCATCTAGATCAGATATTGAGTCTGAGAAAATAACCGTCAACTCTGGTCGACTCAATACAAATTCTTTTCGATTATTAATGTCAGAAATTATATCAAATCTTTCTTTGATTATTACTTTTAAAAAATAAGGTAATTTTTTAAAAATTTTATTTTTTTTTTTTTTCTTTTAGAAAAAGATTTTCTGTGCCTGAAGTAACAGTCCTTTGTGGATCAACGGAAAAAACTATAGAAAAGAATCAATACTTGGAATTATCCGTCAATGACTGTTGAAGAAACGTTAAAAATTAATTTAATTTTAAATAATTTGTTAATGTACATAGTCGATATCTATTTTCTGTCCTTTGTGTATTTTTATATGAAAAGTTTTTAAAAAGATGAATTTTGTATGTAATACCCAATTTATTAATGCGATGATCTGCTGGCATTTTTTTTTTGTATCGCAGTATTTGTAAATACTACACTTGAAAGAATAAAATTTTATTTTTACTTTCTTGTTTTAATTATGTTCGTGACATAAGACGGAATAAAATAAAGAAAAATAAATTTCTCAGTTGCTCATAACAGGAAAAACGCTTAAATTTTTTTTTAAAAAATACTTTGTTAAAAATAGTGTAAAATGGATTGTAAAGGTAGATAACTACAGTTATTTCATTCCTTACATTGTATAATGTAATGTGAAAATTCGTAGCCTCTGTTTTAAAATTTAGCGGCGATTTAAAATGCTCGAAGGTCCCTTGAAATAAAGTTTTAAAAACCTTATATGGTAAAGTGTATTGAAATTAAAGGAATATAGAAAAAATATACTTCAAATGTACATTTAAAAATATTTTACCATTCCCTAACTTGTAAAATCAAATTTCTTCTTTTCCAATCATCTTTAATATATATTCTCATTTTATTCTTGCAAATTGGTTAAACATTGCTCCTCTCAAAATATATTAATTCGAAAGTCTCATGAGGGTGTACAAATGAAGACAGTCCAACACTGAGGATAATGGCTGACAAAAGAGGCTTTATTCACAAACATTTTGGACAAGAAGAACACAGGTCGCAAAACTTGGACAGATTAACAATACAATCGGAAAACACATCACTTGTACAGATTATCCACACGACAGGGACAAAAGAAACATTTGCATAGATCAATAACACAATCTAGCTTACAAGTTTGTACTACCGACAAATCTGTAAAGTAATACTTCGCACGGACTCCGACAGATAACCCGGCAGATTCGCTTAGTTACGTTACCAACAGCTTTTCTCGGCCAGTTCCCAACCGATTCACTCTAGTTTCACGTCCTTTCGTATGTTGTTGTTGTTCTGGCCTGGTGTGACATCACAGGGAAAATTCAGAAACAGTTCAAAACTTTCAACCTAATTGAGATATCGCCAAGATTCCAGAATTTTCGAGAAATATCATTTTGTCGCCGATGTCACCAAATCACCAAAATTATCGCTAAATTCGTTACCAAGTTTGATTGCTTAAGCTTTTCTTGGTACTCAACGAAATCTCTGTTTATCCTCCTGTATTAGAAAAACGTTGCAGGGAAGCCTCTTCTCAGGTTTGTAGCAATATCACATATGCATAAAAATGGTGGAGGGGCCGAAAAAAAAAAAGCAGATCCTGGTACAAAACTGTTGAGCGAGACCTTTTAACAATGTACTGAACAGTATAATCTGTCGGTATTTTGCGGTGTTTTAAATTTATGAATATTTTATATTGAAAATAACACTGAGATTGATTATAGTAATTGACAGTATGTAATATGTTTTGAGTCTATTATAGTCAAAATATGGATATTGCTTTATAAGTAAAAAATAGACTAGTTTTAAAAAGAATAAACTTATACAAAATAATTAAGTATCACAAAAAAAAAAAAGGATTTAATATTTCCTAAAATGTTGCAGAAAATCAATATTAGGCTTCCTTTTCAATGTCAATTCCTATTCATAGAATAAAATAGCAGGGAAGAAAATCGTTCTTTTGACTAATACCAGACTTGTAATACATACAGTACAATGAATTAAATATTACTATTTTATGAATAAAAACAAAATTTGGGATATAAAAGCAAGTTAACGTAAAAAGTACAAAATGCTGTTAAATAAGCAATTAATAAAATTGTTTTTGAATTTTGCAAGAATTTATCTTACAGAATCGGTTGGCTTTGTGTAGTTGCATTGCCCTTTTTTCATTCCTAGGAAAGGGACGTGTAAAATACTCACCCCGTTAACCCCGATACCCTTTTTATGAGATTCGAATTAGTCTTTTTTTCAGATGATTTCAAGATTTCATGTAAAGTACTAATATTAGTATCTTTTTATTCACATTTTATATATCGTGGGATAAACATGCCATTGAGTTCCAATTTTTAAAAACAAACTTATATTCTGAATGAGATATTAGAAACATGAGAAGAAGTAAAATGGCCCTTGCGCACCTGAAAACAAGCAAGGAAGAAGCACATGGATACTTAAGAAATCTTTTTACGGTACCAAAATCCTCTAGTTCCCTGATCGTAAAGTGCAGACGATGATTTTCTTCACATAAGAGAATATTGTGTCCAACGAAACGAGATAAGCAATAGTTTGTGTTTGAATGCATTCTTTGTGAAAGTCTGGGGCTATGAGAGCTTTGATAATTTTAATACTGTTTTTTTTATTTAGCTTGCTTGTATTTGAATTTGATATGAATCACTCTATCCAAGAAAGCGAAATGTTCCACTTTGGAATTTTTGGGTGAAAGAGATTGTCTCAAATATCTCGCGGTCTGAGATTCCTTTCCCTATCAATCTTTTTTTATCGATCAATTTATAACTCTTAAAATGTGAGTTATAATCAATTTATAACTCAATATGCAAGAAAAAAAATCTATATAAGACGGAAATCAATATACAAGAAAAAAAGTCTTTATAAGACTTTTTTCTTATGCATTGATTTCCGTAATAATTAATTTCGAAAGAATTTAAATTCAAAGCAGAAAATTTATATCGATGTTAGAATTTATATTATTGCTTATTTAATATTAAAACTCCAACTTTCAGTTTAGTTACCATAAATCTCGATTAACATCAGTTAACAGGGTCCTGGCTGTATATTCATAAACCTCTGTTCGAAGCTCACTTTCTGGAAATATTACTAATAGGAAAGATAGAGTACTGCAAGGGGAATTATTGTGAATTATTTATAAAAGAAGTGAGGTATCAGACAAGCATTGTCCTCTCTCTCTCACTCATTCCTTTACCGCTGCTCAAATTTACAAAACCATTAGATGGTTGTATAGTTCTTGTGTAACGTTAATTTTTAAAGAACAAATTGTATTAGTATCATTTTACTGAACTAACATCAGCATTAAAATCCCAGCTATATGCCCCCCTTCTAGAATTATGTACCCGAGTAATCATAGTCGCGAACTCGCAGTTGACGCTTTTTTTCACGTTGAATTATGGGTTCGAGTCTCGAATCTACCTTATACCCACCGTGTAGTCGACCCTCAAGGATGCATCTTCACGAGTTCGAGAATCATGACCCCGAGACATCTTAATAATATTTTTCTTTCCCATGAGGTTTACTGTCTTTTGATACACAGGAGATGCTCTCCCTTGATACCCTAGAAATCCTTCTTTATTTTTGACCCTCCTTCTTGCAATCCCATTTTTATCTTTAATTTTTTTCAAACGTTTAGTTTACAGTTGTAACTTGTTTGGCGTAGCATAGCCAGGTTTGGCTCATGCGTCGTGACCCTCTACTTTCACTCATTCACTCACACCACTGTGTAGTTGTGTCGAGACTCCAAGTTCCTTGATCGAGGTTCAAAATTATGAGATCCGTCTCCAATAGCCTTCGTGTTGCTTCTAAGGGTGACGCTAAAAAACAATCAAATCGAATCCAATCTTTATACTCTTTATTAGGGTGACCTATTTTCCATGTGTATTGAGAAAACAGCGTACAAAAATAAACTTGCCGTATATCTTAATTACTTTTATCTCTCCCTTTAATGAATGGATGGTGTTTCAGCTACAGAAAAGGAATTTTCTTGTAATCAGTGCTCTCTAACTTAATATAAATCAAGGGATTTGTCTCCAATACGATTCACGAATGAGACAAAGATACATGGAAAAGATCACAGAAGAACAGGAAATTCCTATTGAATTCATACTATATTACAAAGCTTGCAGTGTAAATTCGTACAAGAGATGTGAGGGGATGAGAGAACATAAAAGACGTTTTAATGTATAATGGAATGCTTGTACAAAACCTACAAGAAAATTCTAATCTAATATTAAAAATTGTATGCATATCTGTAGCAACAGGAATCGAGCCCACGCCTCAACGGAAACAACGCCGAGCTCGAGTGGCCATCACTACTTGACTACCTAGGCCACGAAGTTCGTCAACAACAAATCTCATCGAAAACATTTCAAGTCAAAGAATGGCCTGGGATCTTATTCACGTTTTCCATGACTTTTAGAACTCAGGTCGAGTTGTAGGTTCGAGTCTTTACTTTGAAAGAAGTTAGGAATAATTAAAGCCGTAGCATATTCTATTTAACTGAACTTCTATTGTCCTTTGGGAGGGATATGGAAATTAAGATAATGAGGTTTTGTCATTTGACCTTTGGTTCTAAAACATGAGAATCGTATCGCACAGAGCTCCTTAATTCAAAATCAACCAACAATCGATTTGTAATGGTTGGTTGATTTGAATTAAATTTACTCTTGAGTTTCGACTTTTATAACACTAGTATGAAAAGGAAGTTTCACATTGTAGTGTGAATGTGTAGTGTGTCTCCAACAGCCCTCGTGTTACTTCTAGTGCAACGTTAGTAAAGCCAAAGCAAATCAACACAACCGAAAGTATTCAGTTAAAAAAAAAAACATTCTGCAGTGCTAGTTATATTAGCAGAAGTATGCTAGTTACTGATTCAGTCTCTAAATTTCCATACACGCTTTCTTTTCAAGGGCTTTAAATGATTCTCAAAACAACTAAATTGGATGGAAACACGTCTAGAACCCATGATCTTCATCTAAACAGGAAACAAAGAACTATAAGATCTGTTTATTAAACTTTGTGTGGGCCAGAAATAGGCAACGATAAAAAAGTCAATAAACTTCATCCAATACGACTATAATTTTGAATCAAGGTCAGACGATGAGGTCGACTCCCGAGTTGGTCCACTATTCTTCTCATCCATCCACGTCAACATGAGCACTTTGAGCCCGACAGATTTAACGTGAAATAGCCCCTTCGCGAGATCTTCTCATGGTCTTACCTTCTTTATGTAAGTACAAGGAACATGCACCCGGAGGTATCCTGGTAATTTTTTTTTCCCATGATGGATTTCTGTGTTTGGTGAACACGGGGCGCGCTTTTCTGGGATACTCTAGCGATCATTCACCATTTTAGACACTCCTCCTTACCCTCACGTCTAGATCAAGGGGCGGCAAACTACAGCGCGTGAGTCAAATCCATTTGCCGACATCTAATACCCAAATTTTATTGATTATGCATGAAAAAAATTACAGCAGTCTTTTTCGGATTTTGATCACAGTGCTAAGCGCGTTTCCATATTTCACAAAATATTTGTCTGTACAATTGAGACGCTACCATTGTACCTTCAGTTGGAAATGAATGATATGAAGAATGATGGTATGTTAACAATGATGTTTAAAGAAATAGATCTCCCTATTCTATAATTATCTTTCTTAGGAAAAATACAGCCAGTTAAATCCAGATGCTAGGGTATTTACATCTGTATTTGGAAGTACTTACAAATGTTAAAAGATATTTTCGAAAATGAAGCTTGAAACATCGCAATAAAGATCATTATTAATAGAGGATCCTTTGCTTACAACGTTATTGAGAAGATTTACTCATTTCGAGCTCTAGTATGATGAAATACTCTCACAGGAAAAGCAATTACATTCATTGCATTATTACAAAATTTAACAAATCCGATAATACATCTAGTACTAAATGGAAATGACAACCTTTTTGAGTTAGCACGTTTATTTGAATATTATGCAAAATATCACTTGTTTATACAATAAATTTAAACTTTTGTCGCTGTTGTTATTAAGTAAAATTGCCTATGTAAATATCTGCGAGCTTTTTTTCCTGGTCCGACGAGTCTAAAAATGTTACAATATGACCCTTCGCATAAAACGTTTGACAGCCCCTTGTCTTGATAACATTTACACATGGTTTGTCTCCAACACATAGATTTACCTTTTGCTCCATAAATTCCAAATTTCAATCACTCACTCACTTCTTTACGTATTGAGTCTTGTAGTCACGGTAGCTTAGCGGTCATGGTCGCAGACTCGCGGCCGACGTTGTTTCCTTCGAGTAGTGGATTCAGCCCTGATCCCGCTAAAGATCCGCCGTGTAGCGGGGCTGATGCACATTAAATCTGGTTGAGATCCAAGTCCTCCCGCTGATGTGGTGTGGAAATTTGCAGATGGAAACGCAACTCCTGGTGTCGTCCTTGTCACTTGACTGAGACTCAAAATTGGGTGAAAATGCAGTTTAGCGTAACCACTTAGCGAGATTTGAAAAATCGCCAAATTTAGCGATTTTTTTTGGCGGAACCTTTAAGTCCGCTTAGCTGAAAAGATGGAATTTTTTGACTCGCATCATCACCACATTTAGGACATGCACAGATAAACGAAATTAAACCTAATTTCATAACCCAAACAAGTAAAGGATGCTATCCTTCCTTCTGTAAATCAGACAAAAATTGCAAAGTACATTCACTCACCTCTGTCGAAGTCATTCTCACAGCCCTGTACTCGGGAGAATAAACAGAGAATTAGTGATTGTAGAGCAGGTTAAAAATGCAGAAACACAATTTAAATCCAGCAGGAAAAAATTAAATAAAAAACGTGAACAACGAAAAAAGGAAAACCACGCAAGGACAGCAATAATGAAACACGAAAGTTTTTAAACGAAGTAACGGACGATAAAGAATGTTCTAGAAACTCTGAGAAGTGTACGTTCAGCAAAGGAAGCGCCAAAAATCATAACCTCTGATCGGTTAAAAAACAAAAACATTCATTTCGAAATGGAGGCGCAAAAATTTACTGTCCGTGTTTGGCTTAAAAAAAAAAACATCCATCAAAGCTCCGTGAGTGTGAGACTGTGCGGGTATATTGCAACGAGAGAAAAAGTATTCCAGACACAGGGAAAAAAAAAAAAAGCTGGTCGACTGAAATTCCGATTAATGTGGCATTCCAAAGCATTCCGATTATGGTTACGCTAAACTGCATTCCAAACCAAAATTGCGAAGTCCGTCACAAATATACCTCGTGCTTCTTCTCGATGTGTTGTTAATAAACAATCACAATCACGCGAAGAGTCTTTAAAAGAATCAGGAATCGAACACCAACCGTGAGCTTGCGACGTGGCCACTTTTCAACCATATCATAAGAATTATGTGATTTACGATTTCTTTGCTTTTGTATGGCAACAAGTATCGATGACATATCCAATATCGATGTCTGAAATAAATTGTGGGGGATTGATCACACGTGTCGTAAATCTAGTGTTTTGGAGAAATTTAAATATGTTTTCCGCCTAATAGAATGCGGCTCAATATGGCTTCCATAGCGATACTATGTTTGTTATTAATGGAAAGATTTCTATCTTCCGATATGGATAGTATTACGGAACCTGTGCTAAACGGTTTGAGAGAACTGGAGGCAACTGCTCTCAGGTACTCAAGAAGTAAGTACCCATGAATTATGATCACAGATACATGTTCCATTAAGAAAAATTCTTATTTTATGCTATGTCAAGTATAAATCATCCTCACTTTTAAACTAAAAGCGATTGAAATATTTTGATATTGAGATATTTGTATGTTTGCGTACGCGTGTGTTTATGTAAAGAAAATCACAATTATATACATAATTATACATCCTCAATTAATAATCAATTACTGCATGAACTTACTAAATCGTGTATTTACATGCAAGATTATCTTGTACAAAATCTAAATAATATATCTAGCAATAATCAAGTATTTATAATTTCAAAACTCTTGCTGAGTACTTGTAACCATAACATTCTGTATAATGTGAACATTGCTTTAATTTCAAAAAATTATATTTTAAAAAATTGCAAAATTTTTTATAATTGTTTATTTATATTTTACGTAATTTGTATACAAACAATGGGCGATACCTAGATTTTTGTGAGTGTTGATTTGAAAAAAAATTTGTTCGCACCATAGGAAAGAACTTAATTTTATATTCAGTATTATAGATAAAGTAAATTTTAAAAAAGTTTACCGTGATCCTAAGAAAACCACCTTTTGAGGAAAAGATAAATATTGGAATTTTTCTCTGAGGTTTCGTACATTTGTTTACAATTTTACTATATTATTTTCTAAGCTTTTATTTATCAATTGATCATTAATGACACATCTATAGATCTATTTTGTTATGGAGAATAAAAAAGGCGGAATGTGAAACATTTTGAAATTTTCGGTTACTTTGAGATAGCTGATACCTTTAAATCAACTATCACAAATTCTAGATATTATCTAATATTCATATACAAATTATGGGAAATTTGAATCATAAAATTTGAAATTTTAATATTATTAAATTTAATTTTTGAAATTATTATGTTCAGCATATATAAAATGTTATATTTATAAATACTCTGCAAAATTTTAAAGTTCAAATGCAGCAGATTTTATACAAGATGCACCGAAAGATAAGCACATGACTTACAAATATAAATACAACTATTGATATCAAAAACTAATATATAATTACTTATGGTTGTTATTTGATTTTTTTTGCTTAAACAGAAAAATAATTATACATATATCTCGACGTTAAACTATGACTTCCATAGCTTTTTATTAAAAAAAAAGAGGATTATTTATAATTTGCCATAAAATAAAATCATTTTCCCTTGTCAAAGGCATCTGTTATCAAAAATTATGTTACTTTCGTTTTTTGAAAATATATCTCTTTTCATAAGTAAAGGATATCTATTCGTATTTTGAAAAATCGATCGAATTGTGAAATTCTTGGAGTTTTTTGTATTTCATTGCTTGATAAATATTTTTGAAATTTTAAATGAGTGAATATTTAATGAAGGTGGTTGATTTAAATGTTGGCAAACAATCTTAAAAATATAGGGTTAAAATTTATAATTTACAAGTTTTGCGTTTATTTTATATTGAATATCTCTATTATACTTTTGAAACTCAACATTTTCAAACTAAAACATTTTCTGATACAGAAGAAAATATGCTCAAGCCTTATTAATATCAGCCTTTATTGCGATCATAAATCAAAACCATGCTGAAAATATCATTTCTCTTGATTATATATAAAAAAACTTTAAATCTTTCTTCGAAAGATTTACAAAATTTTATGAAACTGCACAATTTTCTGCAAATTGCAACATAGCCTGCGGTTAATCGAAAAAAAAGTTGGAAAGTGAAATTTCAGTATAGTAGGAATTCCAGCTTTTATAATATATATAAATATATATATTATGTGATATTAGCTTTCTTCTGAATGGGTTGATATTACTAATCACAGCATTCAGTTACGTTTAAGAGCACAAATTTGATAATGAACGAGACTTGTAAAAACCTTCATTTATGAATTACCAACTTATTGAATATGAATTATGAAAGAAGTTAGATATATTGTAATTAAAAAGATGGAATTTACTAATTTTAGTGTACATATGAAGGATGTACAGCAATCAAGGCTATTATCCCAGGACTGAACCGAATTCTTAATACATAAACAAAAAGTAACACGAAGGCTTAGTTGAAATCTAAAAGGTAGGGGCAGCTCACAAATACATTGCAGAATTTGGGTGTGATGTCTATCTCCCCTTCCAGTTTCTTAATGATACGAAAAGAGGCTTTCTTAACGGTATTTCGAGAAGGTAATTTTTTTTCAGCCATTACTGAAATTGATTTATATCCCCTCCCTATTATATTGAGTTTCGGGTTTTGGATAGTTTCCATTGATATCATCGCTTATTTCTAGAGGAGATGGAGGACTATTTGACGTATGCACCGTACCCGATATATCACAAGTCGTGATTTATACGTTTAGTTAAACATACAAAGGCAAATTTGCGTCAGTAGTATATGCAACCAGTAGTTCTAGGCTGCATTGCCGTCTGGTGTTGAAACCCTATCCGGCGCTTAACGATTTGGCCCTGCCACTTTGGAAGACGCTCTTTCACTCCATGGCGAAGTGGAAGTCAGTTGGTCTTGCGTGACGGGGAGGATTCGAACCCTCGATCGCCCCACAGGCTTGCCTTCTTTAGGTAGGTAACGGGAATCATGATCTCCATGATTCCAATTTTGAACCTAGTCGTCCCTTGACCGAGGTTCAAAATTATGAGGTCCGTCGCTAATAGCCCTCATGTTGCTTCTAGTGAGACGTTAATAAAACCAAATCGAAGCCCTCCAGTGTTATTTTTCTTTCCTGTAGGTTTACTGTCTTTGGTAAATATAAATGATGCCCCCTTTCTCCCGGGATACCCTAGAGATCTTTCTTTATTTCCGTTCCTTTTTTTTTTCAACAATTTTTTCCAATTTTACAAGTGTCTAGGTCACAGTTACACGTTGTTTGACGTAGAATAATCATATCTGCATCATTGAATTTCACTATTACCCTCCATCTATCAGACTAGAGAAAACTCATGTAGTCTTGTGTGGCCTTTAACAAGGGAGTCAAAAGGGAATTCCATTTCGAGTTATTAAAGCATTTTTAACTTCGGTCGTCGAAGACATCCTCGGCATAATGAACATTGCCAATACATAATATGTCCTGTAATTATCTCATATAAGCTCACGAATTAAATGACGAATTTCTTAAGTATAAAAAATTAAAACGAAAATACTTCCCGGAATTAAAGAAAAGGACCCACTTCAAATCAACAGTAAATTTTGATCTCCTTACGTCTTATGTTTGTACAATAAGTGCTCGTTAGTTTTTCCACTGACCGATCTGTTGTCAGTCTTTTGTCAAATCTGTTGATGTTGTCGATCTGTTGTCAAAGGCTTTTTCATCCATTTATAGCATAATCCAACTGCTTGCATGTCTTGTACTATTCACAGTTAACAACAAAGATTTAAAGAGTCGACACAAGATCACCAGGTTTTACCTCTTCACTCCTGAGCACAGTTCTGATGGTGTGAGGCTGTACGAAGACGATCTTCGTAGTTTAAGGTACTTCAATTCTCGCCTCGAGACGAAAGTCATCATCCATGGGTTCCTCGACAAGGTCAAAATTGCAGACTGGATGCGCGTAAGTTCAATGGTTAGCATAAGCACATGTCTACGAGGTGTGTTCAGAAAGTAAGATTAGTGAGCCTCTGAAACTCAAAAATAATTTTTCTCAACTAAGATGGTTGCACTGCGTTCAAGATCAAATTTTTGGGAGTAGAATGGGTGTTCGTTTGTCCCGATGTGTTGAAAACTCTTATCGTAGTGCTGTGTTAAATCTAGTACCAAGATTGCCAATTCTACAAGTTGGTAGTTGAGAAGCGTAATTCGGTAAATCGAAGCGCTTCGTTCTAGATTTTAAAGAAAACTATAAGGAGATGGTATCATTAACCTTCTAACTAGTACAAATGGTGTCGTGAGTGTATAGACGACAAAAAAAAATTCAAAATCGTTGTTCCATCAAGAACAATTATGGTCAATGTCTTTTGGGAATGTAAAAATATTCTCCGCATTGAGTTTTTGTCCCAAGGTAAGCAATTAATACCGAGCTGTTGTGAAAAATTCTAGGAGCAGAACGGAGGGTGATGCTGACCAAGAGAATGGAAATGTGAACGAAAGGAGTGTTTGTTGTGTCACAATGAACATCTCCACACTGCCAACGCCACCAAGTTACTTTTGGACTCATTCGGTTGGAATATCAACTTTCCTTCTTACAGTCCTGATATGGCCCCTTCAGATTTCCATCTGTTCAGCACTCTGAAGTCATTTGAGTGGAATAATATTTTCGACCGCATATGAGGTCCTCAAATAATGGGTGAAATAGATGGTGAGAAATTATTTTAAAAGTTCATTCTAGGTCATATGGAAGCTAATTATTCAACTCAAAGTACATTGAGATGGAAAATGACTACGTTGAAATATATACTAATATTTGATGTAAGTATATAAATTTGTAAATTTTTCAAAAAATGTATTACCTTTTCGATTTTAAGAAATTATGAGAACTTACTTTCTGAACAAACCTCGTAATTACCCCTGATATTGATGTCGAATTGAGCAAAACTGAATGACTAAAATATCTATGAAAGTATATCAATAAGCAACATCTTTAATTTACATAAAGGAACAACAAGGGACAAAAAGATTAATTTTATTAACTTATAAAACTGATTTTACTGCAGTCCTTTTAACTGTATGAAACTAATAAGTAAAGTAATCAAGCTGACGATGGAGTAACCAGGGGTTTCCAAAGGATCCTTTCCAGAAGTTTCAGCAGACTTTATGTAGATTGAAAAACTAAGATTAAATACAATATTGATTTTGTTCACTGGTGGATTATTTTCCAATTTAAATTTTTTAATCGTAATAAATTGCAGCCTTTTTTTAAGACTATAATTCCTTCCCACACTAAGCTTAATTTCATTTCACCGTATCTCTCTCAAACATTTCAAAGAAAACAAATCAAATATTTCCTTAGTAATCAATAAAAATAAAGTTGTACGCTACATTACGGCCAATTTGTCTTCCCAACCTTTTTTAACAGACTGTTTTGTTAGTGATTATTATTATTGGGATTTCAAATATAATTCTTGTGAAAATGTTAATTTCAAAAAAAATTTCCAGTTTATTTAGCTTTTATTATTAAAATATGCCAGTGGCAACTAACAAAATTTTGCCTATTTCAATTATAAATCTTTCCTAGTTTTGAGAATTTCCAATCGTAGATGAGGGGGGACGTATTGAGGTTTAATGGAACACTTATTATTGCATCATTCTTTTTAGTCTATTCCCATTTTATTTACCATATTGTACTTTCACTTATTTGAAACAACAGTATGGTGCCATTTTTTTTTTGGCCATGATCTCTTAACTCGTAACACACGCTATGCTTATGTTTAGCCGGAGCACTAACTTCAGACGCTTATTTTTTTAGGTGAGTGCGGGAAGTATGACGTACCCTAGCGATCTTTTCCCTTCCTATAGGGTTAATTATCTTTTATTTTAGGTAAATACATGTGATGCACTCCCAGTATACCCTAGCGATCTTTCTCACTTTTCGACTCTTCTTGTCAACCAATTTTTAAATTTTTTCCCATTTCTTCTAACGTCTAGATCATGGACATATTGCTTGGTGCAACACTGCCGGATTTGGCACAAAATATAAACCTTAACTTTCAAGCATTAATTCACTATACGAACTCTACATTGTGAGACAGTAAGAGGAAATTAAATTCCACATTATTAACAATGGGCATGTAAACTTTAATGGGGCACCAAAATCTTCCTAAAGTGATTAGGGAAAATTTCCAATTTAGGTAGTCTCTACTATTTGATCGTGGTTATTTAGGAATCGAGATGTCCGCGTGTCTCACTGTATTCTTAATATTTTCCCAGTGAGACATAAGTCAATACAACCGAACCAGATTCTTTGCAAGATTATTCAAGATTCTCGAAACGAATATTCTGCTCTCCTTGTCAACCAATTAGTATATTTTTTTTTCAAAATTTTCAGACTACTAGGTCACAGTGGCACCTTGTTTAGCGCAGAATAGCCGTATCTGGCTCTTGCGCTGTTAAACATCACTGACTCCCTCCCGCACATTTTTTTACATTCGATGTCCTCTCTATCGATGATTTAAAACGGTATGAAATGTGGAACAAGTGTCATATTATCCTGCTCTTCCCCACCAGAATTGAAGTACCCCTCCGAAAAAAGGTGACTCCAGGATGACGTTGCTAATACTTCCTCAGTCCTCAGAGCCTTACCTTCTTCAGATAAGTACGGGAATCACTTCCCTAAGGGACCCTTGTATTTTTTCCTTTCTTATGGGGTTTACTGTCTTTGGTAAACAAGGTGACGCACTCCAAGATACTCTAGTGATCATTCTATTTTCAACTCTCCTACTTGTCATTATTCCCATTTTCCATTCTTTTTCAAACATCTAACTCACAGTAACGCCTTGTTTGAAGCAGCATAGTTATATCTGGCTCTTGCGCCATTAAACTTCA
>BMAW01089913.1:761280-830575 GCA_019974015.1 Nephila pilipes
TTATGTTTTTTTATTCTTTCGGATGTACTTTATTTTTATTGCATTCAATTATGAATATCTGTGCTTTGGGATGAAAGCATGAATTCCGTAGGATTAACCTTACGTTCACGAATTCAGAATGGCTGGAAGCCTTAAGACTCTCATCTTCCTGCCTTTTTGAATTTGTAAAACGAAATATTAAACCTATCTATTTTGACAATTCGTTTGCGGATTTTTCCGTCTTTAAAAAATGTTTTTAAAATTCGAAGGAAAAATTAATTCCGCAGGAACCATTATTTTTTGCCCTTTCGGAAAAATTTTATTATATTAGAATAAATAACGATCTAGGTTTGAGGAGGAAAGTAGAATTGTGTGTGTGTGTTCACGAATTCAAAATAGCTGTTGGACAGGAGCCTTGAAAAATCTTATAAATCTTATGTTTTATAATAAATTTGAACTTTGCTATATCTTGTTGGAGGATTAAACTAAGTTTATTCGACACTTCAAGATGCCTTTTTCCATCTTGCAGCACATGAAGGACGAATTCTTGCTCCTGGATAATTTCAACGTTATTATTGTGGATTGGAGCTTCGGCAACTTCATTCCCTATTCGAAAGCAGCCGCCAACACTGAAAGGGCCGGAGAAGAAATAGCGAAACTGCTCATCTTACTCAGGGTTGAGTTTCAGAATTTTTATTTCTTATTAACTTATGAGAATGAAGTTAAAATCTCCTCTTGGAAATGCGTTTTATATATCTCGTTTGCGTAATGCTACAACTTTATGCATACAGTGTACACAAAAAGTTATACAATGTAGTACAATGTTCTGGAAGACCAGCAAATGTTCTTCAGATGCTAATAAAACTAACGAGCATGAACAGGTTATTAAAAGCAAGCAATGGAGAGTAAATCTAAATATTATTACTCTGGGTCAATTTTTTGTTTGCTTTATACAACTTTTTGTTTAACTTACCATGTTATATATAGTAGTACTTCCCAATAAGGGACAATTACTCTACCAGACATATTGTCCGGAAGTCAGTTCAAAATTTGTTCTCGAATTTAAACCACTTCCGCTCTTTCGATTAAGTTAAAATTTTGCACTCATGTAGATTACATAATTAATAGATATAAGAATTTTTTAAATTAAGTTTTTATTTAAAGACAGACTAAAAAGAATGAAAATAATTTATTTAAAATATATAATTTATAAAAGCTTGAGGCGTTATTGGTTTATCTTGTATATAAGTCTGTAGCTATGATAATTTATCGGTAATTACCTAGTTATCTTAATTAATCAACTGTAATCATTAATTTATAAGTTCCTATAAAATATATAGTATTATTTTGTATTTAAAAAGTATTTTTATAAAATTTAGTCCATATTTAAATAAAAACTTGTGCTTTATGTATTTTATTCTTCTAAAAAAGCACTTTTCTCAAGTTTTGATAATTTGAGTCAAATTAGACTTAATATCTTAATCAGGGGGGAATATCTTCTATAAAGTAATTTGTCTGAATTGTAGGTATGTTTTACAGCAAACATATCAAAATTACAATCCACAGCAAATGTCATGACGATGTCAGCCAACATAGCGTCTCGCAGGAAAATATTTGCAAGAAATGTTGTAGTTTATTTTCTTAAATTTTTTAACTATACTCAATTACTGATATAGAACCAAAACATTCACCAATAAACTACACTAATCGTGTTGAATCGAAGCAACTTGTTTCCCATCCGCAGCAGTAAATATTTTAGCTGCCGATGATAGTTAGTCTTCTACTGCCTTGCGTGGAATGCCTAACATTAAATATTCCATTTTCAGAGATCAATTTTCTTTTTATTTACGTGAAGCTTATTTGTGCTATTCAGTGTCCGGTAAATTAATATTCGAGGAAAAAAGATTTTTTATTTGTGTTGAAGATTACTCATCTACATTGTTGGCCATTAAAATTGCAACACCATGAAAGAAAGCAAATACATAAAATATATTTACTGTACGTAAACAATATGGCATGAAGACAAAATTATTAAATTTGTAAGCAGTTTGGAAGTTTATAGGGATGCAAAATTAGTAGAAACATCTGCCACCCCCAGTAGCTTAGAATGGCTCTCAGTATGACTCTCAGAAGCTCATTGATTCCCTATTCGTATGACAGTGATCGACCAGTGCGACGGGCATTATCACGGAATGGTAATCCACACTCTCGATAGGCAATGATCCTACCTCTATTGAATTACGACACTTGCTGGTAAGCATTTCTTTTTGTTATTCGAGGCATAACACGATATTATGAGCAAACTCCGAACTTACGAAGCGCTTTCTGAATGAGAAATCCGCTACACAACTTTTCTTTTATGCAGTACTTCAGCTGTCGTTTCTCCCTCCTTCGTCGACTAAATGAGCTGAAAAACTAGTAATTTGCCTGTTTCCACCTCTTCCTTTTAAGTGATCGTCAGATCATTCCTTTTTGGTGTTACAATTTTAAGGCCCAGCAGTTTATTTTTAGATCTTATATTCAATATTTGTCTAAAGCAGATGATATTAAAAATAAAAGAGAAAAATTGCTGACGTATTTCAAAATTTTCAAGAAAAGTAGGCATTAGAAGTATTTTTGTTGTGACAAAAAACATAAAATAATGCTCTTGATAATATATATATTAACATTATTAATAAGTGCTATAAACGTAAAATATCACTACATACAATATATAGGATAAAAATCATTTGATACAAATCGCAAGGAACAGTACTACTTCCTCATCCACTGGGGATACCCTTTCGTACATTTTCTATATTGTCGTCTCTCTTTTCTAATCCTTTTTTCTTTCATCTTTTTATCATCCATGTCACAACTACTCATGGTTTGGTATAGCATAGCTAGATTGGGTTCTTGCACCATAAATCCTATTTTATTTCTCCCTAATTTCTTTCTCATTCAAGGTCACTGAGGTCACTATCCTTCTGTATTTTCGAATCTCTTTGAAAAAGAGGAAAAAGATTTTTTTAAACTCTAGTTCACTCTGCACTTTGTGTGACGCAGCATAGTCACACCTGGCTGTGGCCGCGGTAGCCTAGTGGTCAAGGTTTCGGTTTCATGGCCGGCGGTTTTCGTTCAGTCGCGGGTTCGATCCTTGGCTACCAAAGACCCACCGTGTAGCCGGGGCTGATGCACGTTAAATCTGTCGGGGCTCAAAGTCCTCCCGTGGAGTGGTGTGGACGTTAGGAGAGGGGGATGCCAGTTTGTCGTGTCGTCCTCGTCACTTGACCGTGGCTCAAAATTACGAGGTCCATCGCCAATAGCCCTCGTGTTGCTTCTAGTGCGACGCGTTAATAAAAACTAAACTAAAGTTTACATGGCCCTTTCGCCATTAAACTTCCCTATTACTCACTGGTATAAATATTTTACTATCGTACTTGATTTAGTTTATCTTGTAGGACCAATATGGGGCCAGAATTGACAAATTCCACCTCATTGGGCACAGCTTAGGATCCCATGTAGCAGGATACGTAGGGGAGAGAGTGAAAGGACTAAAGAGAATAACGGGTAAGGCCTTTGCTTACATACTGTACTCTCACGTAATGCACGGTACCTTCTGATCTAAATATTTCTGAGGATCTTGCCTTCTTTAGGTACTTATAGGAATTGTTTGTAGCTCTAAACTCTTTAAAACCCTTTAGGCATTCTGCCAATAGCCCTCTAACATGTTTCTCAAAGGAACATTAATAATAAACAATCACGCTCACTCGTACCAAACACGAAATTATTCTTCATCCAACTATTGAATAAGTGAATCAAGCTTACTTTTTGAATTAAAGGAAAGCGGATTTGTACATCTTAACTGAATTTTTATCTTTTATTTCAATATATTAAGTCAAACATCTCAATATTTATCCTGAATTAGCATTTTAAAGAGAGAAATTATTGATCTGAATTGTATATACAAAGTAATATGAAAACTAACTCTGCAAATCTAAAAAAAAATTTAATATTAAAAGTGAAAAGTTAATTTCTTTGCGTCATATTCAATGGTTTTAAAACTGTGAAAAGATTAGATCAAAATATCTTTTCCTAGATGGGATGGCTATCTCACGTGTTTTTTAATTAAATTACGCACACATCAACGTTAAAAGAATGTCTAATTAGCATGAGTTGGGCTAGGTTACATATGAGTTTGTGTTTTAATTAAATGTAATTAAAAAAACAAAGTAAAATTTCAAAAAAATAATGTAGAAATTTATATAATGAGTCATTTACTATATTGAATGAACATGGAACAAAGAGAATGCAATTTGAATTTAGAACTCATTGTAGTAGTTTTAAGCCATTCGAATGATTTAGAAGAGAAAAAAAAATGCAATTACTTAAATAACTAAAATATTAATTTTCAATTTGTCATTTTCAATAAAATGCAAGTCAACGGATGTACAATGAATGTAGAAAGTATCCATACTTTGATAGTCATAATGTAAACAAGTTTCACTGTCAAAGAATCCGTAGTTAAACAATGCAATAATGCTGTATACATCTAAAAGTGCCGGGATAGCCATTCGGCCAGGACACTAGCTATTAATTAGCTCCCCTTGGCCAAAGGTTACAGTAAAGGAGATGGACATCATAGGTCGAGGTAGCCCTAAACTTAATTATATCTAATAACATTCAATAGACTTTTTCATATAAAATTTTCATGGGAAAAAATTATATATAAAAATATAAAATTTGTCACACATAAATAATGTGCAATCTTGTGCGTAGAAAGTTATCTTACAATGAATAATATCAAATACAAGCGAGGTTCAAAAAGTACTTGTATTTGAAAACATATGGCATCATTAATATAAATTACCATTCGGTGCTACCATCTGCTAAAACTGAGCCGAAATAAATTATTTCATAAGTTAATTTTCATTTGGTAGCTGCGCGCCGAATCAAAATTTGATTGTTTCCGCGTCGATGAGATCTGGATTTATTATTATACACAGGTAATGTGAAGCAAAAATCAAGATGTTGAGTTTCTTACGGTGAATATTTTCCAAAAATGCGAAAATGGCCTCATTGACCTGAAAAGTCACGACAAAGAATTTTTGAGGTGCAAAAGGCGTTATGATCAGGAATACGAGTAGATGAGCTTCAGCAACCTCTCTAGTGAGTCATGATGCTCACTAAAAACAAACCATTTTCGATGCTACGAGCACCATCTCTTGGATTTTGTGAGGACTTACTGGACGACCCTGGTACTTAAAAGTTAGCATTTTATAATTAGTATCTTGTAGGATATCCTTTAGCCTGAATAATTCTTTTGAGTCTTCTTTGCATAGATTCAAATTTAGTATCACAAGACTAGAAATGTTGTTCCATTCTTGTTTAAGATCTATTATCCAGTCATGTTGCTGGAAATCGATCTGGTTCGAATCTGATCATGCATGTTCAATGGGATTGATTGCTGAGTCTAGGAAATTTCATAAATTTTGGAGTGTATATAAGATATATAGCTAGATATTTGGGCTCATTAACCCGCAAAAAAAAAAATCACTATGAAAACCCATTTTTGGGACATTAGACTGTATTTTTCCAAATGTCTATATAAAGCTGGTGATTTGATTCCTTCAGCTGGAACTAAATTGCAGACCCCCTGAGGCATTGATATAATCCCAAACGAGCACGCTCTCACCGCCACGTTATCGTTATTGGAAATAAACCTTCTTCATGCCATTCGTTCACTATTCGATCCAAAACTTTCGTTAGAATTTTTTTTCAATAATTCTGGGCTCTTATAAGTATAAGTAATTCTTTTTATTGATATAGAAATTTTGAATGAAACCTTTTTGGCCTACATGCATTTCACATTGTGCTTACAAATACAGCTATATCATTAATTCCGCTGTAAGCTTTGGAGCACTTATTTTCGGATTTTTCAACAAACGGGCGATAAATTGTCTATGAACAAGAGATAAGTAGATAGAATCGACCCGGGAGAAAAGTGTTTTTCGTATTTTAGAAGTCATAAACCTCTGAATACTTGACTGCACAGCAGAACTAGTAATGAAATTCCATTATACATTTTATCATCTTAACAAGTTTTCTAATCAGTTTCTTTTAGAATAACATGTCTTTTTAGACTTACGAGTTCTATTGAAAATTATGCGTTATATATCAAATTTAAATTTCCCAATATCATTCGTTATGTATGCCTCATGATTAATGTCACTCATGACAAATAATTACCAGTCACCAAAACCTTACAAAAATTTGCTTTTGTTCTGATGCAATAATACTTCAAAATCACTACGCTATAGTTTTCTGTATATTTGAAAACAATTCAATACTTATTTAGTTCTTTTACCTCATATTCCTATTTGTAAAATTGTGTTTAATTACATTCATTTTGAATGTAATTAGACACTTTTTCATTTGAATTTTTTCGTTTCAATTAACGGATTAAAATCATGGTTTTTTTTCGCAAAAAGACTCATGGGCGAATATTTTTTACACGCATTATATTTTATCTACCAAAAGATTACATTTATCAACCTACTATGATTTCGTTTGAGAAATAAAACTACTATATTGTTACCTTTGGAGTCTGATTTACGCCAAGGCAGCTGTAACACGATGGTACCCATAAAATTATCATTGTGTTATATTGCCACTTTTCCTTCTATAAACACTTAGAAACAAAGTGCAAAAGACTTTGGACCCGAGAGATACAAAACCTTTAACTAAATACCTTTAACAATCATCTGAGATAAACTGTTTTGTATTTTTCCATTCGAACAGGTCTGGATCCTGCCGCCCATCTCTTCACTAATGCATCTCCGAGATCTAAATTGGATCCGAGCGATGCCGAGTTCGTAGACGTTATCCACACAGACGGCGGAGGTATGTAAAACCATTCGAAATATTTAAAAAAAAAAATTTCTTGGATAATCTTTTTTTAATGGAAAATAAATTTTTAATTATTTGCAGGAATCGGACTGATGGAACCAGTGGGCCACGTGGATTTTTATCCCAACGGAGGACGTAACCAGCCAGGGTGTACCACCTCCAACTCCCTCAGAGCTCTGCTTGAAAAGGGAGTGGTAGAAGGTGAATAATGTATAACTGATTAATCTTCAAAGTAAAATTAATCTTTGGAGTGTTATAATTTATTATCTTTAATTGCCGCAGCAGGATGGTGATAAAAGTGTCAATGAGATTAAGGGATGGGACCAATCACTATATTAAAGATCTTCAAGCGAAATAATGGTTGCATGCACATTAAATTAGACTGAAACTATAAATCTTTATCTGGTGGGGTCTGGAAATTTGTTTAGTAGTATTGCTTAAATTATGCGTCATCATAATTATTCAAAGTTACTAAATCCATGTTCTATAATTCAGTATTAATCTAATGCGATATCAATACAAAAACAATTACCTCATTAAGGTTATAAAATATCCGTTTATCTTGTAAGTTCACGAGGCCTTTTTGGGAAATTCAGAGAAAATACATTTAAATTTTAATATATATATATACATATATATAATCTTTCCAATGTTATCGCTTATTTAGTAAAATCTCGGCAACAATCTAATCTCTTTTGGTAAAATCTAAAAACAAGGCTGTATTCTAGTCCCACGAAGCATGCATAGTTGTATTTCAATTTCTGATTGCATTGGACATTGATCTTGCTCAAAAACATCTACTCCTATTCAGAATGCTTCTGAGTGTCTTTCCTGTCATATCGAATATACCGTATATCACATATTGATTATCCTGTGTTTCATAATTCTCGTTAAATTTTTTTAGTTTATCAGTTTTAATTTGCACGCAATTTTTATTTAAAATTGGCTTTTCATACTGATTTAAGATTTAATACCTGATACTTCGCATTGAATTTTTATCTATTTCCATTTTTTTTTATTTTTTATTTTTTATTATTATTATTTTTTTATTTTTTTTTTTGTCGCATTTTAAACAATTTCTTGGCACATCTCAGCCAAATATGGTTCATGACCATCGACCTTTACTGTCACTAGCACTGCTTCTGCCTGGTTTTTAATTATGGAAAGCAATTTCCACTCAGTCCTTTCAAGAAAAATTGTCCCTCTCTTGAAAAAGATTCTAATCCAAGTATATTCTCGTAAGTTTTTTGACTTGTAGTATGAATCTCATCCCAGAAGTCGGCTACGAAACTCTAGAGTATAAATTCTCAACATTTTTTTTTTTTTTTTTGGCCAGTCGCTCCTTTCTCGAAAAAAATATTACTCTTTTCAGAAAACGCCCAGACTCCCGTTCTTGAAATCAATAAAGTAGTTGAAGTCATGAGATCTTAAATATTTAAAAAGGCTTCAAGAAAATAGAAAAATGATCACGTGGATATATTTCCTCTCCCCTCCCCTCCCCTCCATTCCCACGCCCGTAGTTATGATAGTGGATACGCGACTGTAGGTTTTCGCCGAGCAGTAAGTTCGAGTCTTGACGCCACTAAAGACCCACTATGTAGCCGAGGCTGATGCCCATTAAATCTGATCGAGATCTCATATCCTCCCATAGCGAGGCATGGAAGTTTGCAGAGGAAGATGCTAGCTCAAGTGTCGTCACTTGATCGAGGTTTGATCGTTGACGTTAAATTATTATTTGAACCTCGTCACTTGATCGAGATTCAACATTACTAGGTCCATCGACAATAGTGCTACTAGTGCAACATTAATACTACCCATTCCCTCCCGGGTAGCGGATCAGGTGAGAAAAAATTAACACTGTAGCTCATGCATCTCGCAAGAGGTGATTAAAATATGTACCCAATGTCTGTGAACATAGCTGGGCACCCTATACCTGGAGATTATATCAGAGGAACTCAGGGGCTTCCCTTCTTTAGGTAGTACAGGCATCATGACCCCGAGAAATTTGAGTATTCTATCTTTGCTAAACAGGGGTAATGCGCCCCCAGGATACTCGAACAATCCTTCTCTATATTCGACCCTCCTTCTCAAACTTTTTATCTTTTTTCCATTTTTCTCAATTGTCTGGACCAGTTACATCTTTTTTGGTGCATCGTAGCCCCATTTGACCTCTTGCCCCATTAAATTTCACTTTCACTCACTCAACCCCCACACATCCGGATGCATTTTATTCTATGCAATTGAAAATAATACTCTAGCTTTGAAACGAAAAGTAGGAAACGCAATGGAATTTACAACATACTTTGAAATATGTGGCGGTTTGAACCTTAATCTTGTAGAGGCCTGTCCAAACTTTCAAAAAAAGTTTTGTTTATCGGACTAGATCATACGCTCGCACACTGTGGTGCTCCGTGTGGTGAACTGCGTACGTTGCGACTCTTTCATGCTTTAATCCAGAAGGAAAAGGGAAACAAAGTTAATGTACTAATACCTACTTTCAACGTGGACTGATTATGCTTAAAAGACATTTACAATTTATTGAAACATGTTTTCTATAATTTTTAACATTAATCGGGGTTTCAGTCTTTCAAGTATTTCCCAGAGGGAAGAAAGTTGATCCTCAATATCAATAGATCTCTTGAACGCCCACAGAAGAATAGTACCATCTCTGTTAAGAACTACTGCTCTAGGCTAAAGTTTACTGTAAAGTTTTCTGTAAACATGTAGAGATAAAGGGAGGACGTCCATGGATAATGTGGATTGTTCATATGGATATCCATTTTTTACAATTATAGATTAATTTTGGAAGCTCTCCTTTATTAAGCAAAAGGTCGGTTAAATTCGATTGTCTTATAAGCTTTTCACTGTTTACGGAATAAGGAAGTCTAATATCTGTTGAATAATGAAAGAACGACTTCTGGTGTTTGGGAACTGAAGACCGACTTGTGTATTGGCTATGTAGATAGTTATGGAAGGTGCAGTAAATTTAAAAATTTATTCTCCTAAGGGAGCGATTCTTTGGCGTCAGAGTCTTCAATAACTTGTGATCGAGAATTAATCGATCAGCTCCGAAAGATTAATATAGGGGATTTTTAATAAATATTTTAAAAATTTTCAAATAAAATCAGTGTGGTGTTTTTTAAAGAAAATAACACATATCATAAGTTTATTAACAGGTGTTCGCAACGTGATCTGCAGTCACATGCGAGCCACCCTTTTGTTCACGGACACCATCAATTCCCACAAGTGTCAGCACATAGCACACAGATGTTCCAGCTGGGAAGCCTTCTCGCATGGCCAATGCGATTCGACGAACGACCAAGACTACGCTGTCATGACGTACAAAATGGATATCCAAAGGAAGTACGGGAATGCTTCCACTTTCTATTTGCTTACGAGTGATACTGCTCCCTACTGTGGTAAGTTAAGTTCTCATCTTCCCTGCACATTGATAGTCGTTCTCATTTTCATAACGACAGTCAATGTTTTTAAAAAATTAAGTTTAAAACACTTGCGAATGAGATTATGCAAAACACAATGTATTACAAAAAATTAAATTACTTTTTTAAAATATAAAACCAAAATGAAGGTAAAAGAAACCAAAGGAATCTTTTCCATACATATTTAGATGTTCATAATTATATTGACCTTTGGATTTTATTTTACTATCCACAGAGATTAATTACTGAAAAGAAATTCATTACCTGCAGGTATAACTTGATTGATATACAATGGCTCCCAAAATTGAGTATACACCTATCTTTCTTTACGTTGAAAATAAAAACACATGGTTATGTAAAGGTTGTATTTAAATGGGAATGATAAATCACTCCTTTAATAAGATATCAATTAAAAATAACCACAAAGTTAATCTAATAATAAAATTATTCGCACTCTCTGACAAAATGATACGAGTGGATGTCACAAAATTAAATATATACTTTATAGAAAATTATCACGACTATATAAATTAGCTACTACTATTTTACTTAAGTTTTTACGTTTGATACTGATATTGGACTTAGATCCTAATGTATAAGTTTCTTGTAGAAATATTAATTTTTAATCTTCAAAATGGGCTCAAAACGTTTACTACAGCTCAAGTTAGAGAGCTGGTCATTAAAATGGTTGGAAGAAGGTAAAAGTCTTAGAAAAATTTCAAACGTCATTCAGGGAAGTTACAGATATGTTCGAAAAATCATCAAAAAGAATAAAGAGTTGGGACACGTTAAAAATTTTCCCGGGAGAGGACGAAAGGAGATCCTGGATGACAGAAGCAAGAGGAGGGGCCTACGAAAAGTGACCGAAACTCCAAAGGTGAGTGCTCTGAAATCTGCTACAACCACTTCTTCTACGATACAAAGACCTATTTCTGCAGAAACAATTATAAGAGTAATTGGAAAAGCAGGGTTTAATGGTCGTGTGGCCAGAAGAAAACATTTCATTTCTAAACGAAACTAGGAAAAAAGGCTTTCATTTGCTGAAATTATATTTCAAGATCTGGAATCAAGTTATATTCGTTGATGAGAGCAAGTTTAATGTTTTTGGAAGTGATGGGCAATGCTATATTTCGCGGAAGTCTAACAGTATCTTCCTGAAAACACCATTCCTAATGTCAAGTATGGAGGTGGCTCTGTACTCGTGTGGGGTTGTATATCAACCGATAGTGTGGGAAGTTTAGTGTTTCTTTTATGGGATCATGGAAAAATTCAATACTTGTACATTCTGAAAAAAATTTAAAGAAAATTGCTGATAAGTTGGGCTTAGGATCGAGTTTCGTATTTTTCAACCCGATAATGATCGTAAGCATACAGCTAAAATTGTTTAATTGCGGCTGTTGCACCACTGTAGAACGCAGTTGCACATTCCACTACAATCACCTGATCTCAACTTTAATGAAAAATTATGGTCACAGTTGGAAAATCTACCCAAAAGCACCATATTACGAAAAAATACCGTTTAAAAACTTTTTAAGAGAGGAATGTGTGTGTGGGCTAATATCACTCAAGTGAAACAACCCAAAATATTGTTAAAATTAATGTCCCGCCGTCTGGAAGCAGTCATTTATTCGAAAGAATGTGCTACCACATTATTGGTTTGTCTTTTTTATGTTTTCTTTTAAAAGTTATGCCAAGTGTATACTCAATTTTTTGACTTAATATGTTGTAATTTCTGCTTAAAAATTATATATTTGATTTATTAAACGGATTTCACTTACTTGTTTCGACGTCTAGTACTTTTCTTAAAATGTATTTTAACACTTAGATATATAAATTTTATGTAAGTATTCACTATTATTTTTTTTATACTTTTAATGTCGAAAAAGGAAGGTGTATTTTCAATTTGGGAGTCGTAGTATAATGTAAGAAATTAGCTTATATATCATACTAGACCTAACTAGAGAAAAAGAACTTGAGGGTATTAAAGTGAGAAAAATGTAGTTTCAGTGGAAGCGGAATGTCAACTTCGCGTATAACTAAAGAAATTTGAAACTTTAAAACCGTAAAAATGTGGTTTTGTACAGAAGAGATCTGACGCAAAATGGAAGGTGTTTACTGTCTACGAAAAATGTCTGCTTCTGAAATTGCTCGTAATTTCGATGGATAAGTTTCGAGGCCAACATTCGCACGTGTTTTAAATAATTGTGATGAATAAAATCATCATTAAACGTTAAATATAAAGTTATATTAAGAGAAACTGCGCTAAACTGCGTGGGTTACGGTTCACGAGAGCTCGAAAAACGTTTAACGATAAGAAAACAACAGTTTAATCTTAGTGGGCCAGATAATTTTAACTTATTAACACTGTCTTTGGAACGAGAAAGAAGACATCAGAGGGAGATAAGTTGATATCCTGAGGAGGAGTTTCGGCTAGCGGCAAAAGGAGTTTAGTAGTTGTGCCTACTTATATGAACCCTAAAAAGTATCTTCGAATTTTCCAACATACAACTCTTAGTACATTGTACACCCTTGGGAAGTAATAATTTTTTTTTTCGAAGTGGAGTTTCTTGCCACACTTCTAGAAGCATCAAAACAAAAGTGGTGTGTAAAGAAAAGAAGCGTCAATATTTTGACATGGCCAGCTAATTTTCCAGATTTAAGATCAAACATTTTCTCTAATACTTATCTTGTAAGAAAAATGTATGCAAATGTAAAGCAGAATAATTCATTAGAAGAGCTTGAGGATTAAATGTATGCTACATGGGATAGTACTGAATCAGAATATGTGAAAATTTTTTAAAGTATACCAGTCAAAAAGGCTCTCCTCACACTTCAGTTTAGACAAATATTCAGCTGGATTGAAAAATCTTCAATTTTCTCTTATTTATGATGATAAACTGTCGTTTTCAGAATTCACTGAATTTCTTATTAAACGAAGAAATAATTATTTTTCACTTTTTATGTCTTTCCCCCCTCTTTTCTCACATAAAGTGTCGGTGTTATATATAATACGCAAGGAAAAATGGACAACTTTGGTATTCTCATTGTTTCTAAATTTTAAAGACGCAGTTTAACAGTAAACAGATTTGTTTTGCAGTTACTCGTTATTTATTGGTGCACAATCACATCATTTATTCTTCATTCTGCCCTCTTCTCTCCGTCATTCTTTATTCAAAGAAGATTTCATTCATGTCCGATATTTTTATAAAGAATTACTTTTCAAAACACTTATGTAAGGTTCTATGAAGAATACAGGTTACGGTTCATTTAAAGAAAGTAAATGTGTACAAATAGTCAAATCAATTACTTTGCCTATGAATTTTTTCATAACCATTAGGATGTCCAATTCCTAAGAATGTTTAAACACTGTTCTTCTCATATATACTCCTCATAAAGAAATCCATGCTGTTAATGCACTTAAGAGAACGCGATTTAAAAACTTTCCTCACTCTTATAAAAAGAAATCTGAAATTTAGTTTTTTCTATAGGTTATGAATACAAAATCACATTGATGAGAGATATAGATTATGAAACTGGATCGAAACGATCTTCACGAAATGACGATTGGCCGACTTCTGACATCTTGCACATCTCGTTGTATGGAAGCTCGGGGAACGCAGACTTTAAAATTGAAGGAAAGTAAGAATGACTTTATTCCCTTCAATATAATTCATGGTTCAACTTATTTTTCAAATGATTAGTCAAAATAAAATATTTTTTTCAAAAAAGGAATGTAAGGTGACCTAGAGCTTTCGCATCATGAGAAACATTTAAGGGGTCTCAGGATCCTTAAACCTCAATTTTTTATTTTTTTTAAAAAAAAATATGTTAGAGCCTCCTCTGTTCTGAACATTTTGGTACCAAAATTATAATGATATTATAATTCCCAGAACTATTAAGAGCCACGGTAGCCTAGTGGTGAAGGTCGTGGACTTGCTGCCGGAGGTTTTCGCTCAGTCGCGGGTTCGATCATTGGCCGCCAAAGACCCGCCATGTAGCCGGGGCTGATGCACATTAAATCTTTTAGGGGTCCAAAGTCCTTCCGTTGGCGTGGTGTGGATGTTAGGAGAGGGGAGTGCCAGCTCAGGTGTCGTCCTAGTCACTTGACAGTTTTTCAAAATTACGAGGTCCGTCGCCAGTAGCCCTCGTGTTGCTTCTTGTACAACGTTAATAAAAACTAAGCTAAAACTAAACCCAGAGTTATCAAGAAAAAACTAAACATTGATTTGAATTTTTTTATTGTTATTTTTCAAATTTAACCTCACTTTTCTCAGAATAAAAATTTTTAACTTTCGCGCAGAATTTCTCAGAAACAATTGAAGATATGAGTGTGAAATTTTATGTACGTGTTCAAAAAAGGTTTCTTTATGACTTATAAATCAAATTTTATACAAATTACTAACAGAAAATCTTTTGTATGAATTTTAATTTGATTTTTTCTTAAAATTTCGTATTTTTTTTAAATAATTGTATAAAAAAATTTTTTCTCTAAATTTCTAAAAAAGTGTGTATAACTTTAAAATTGAACTTTTTACTAGGTAGCAACACTTTTGTAAATTTTAATCAATAATATACTTCAGAATCCTGCGCGCAGCAAAATATAGATTTTCTTAATTTTGAAAAAAATTTCGATTTATTTTTCATTATAACTTTTTAAAAATTTCTTTAAATTTTATGAAAACATGAGAAACATGCTTGAGATATTCAGCACACGTACTAGTTTTCGCTGGACCTTCAAAAAAGCCACACTTTTGAACATCGTAAGTGTCGTTCGGTTTGATTTTCGTTATCTTGTACGGACCTAAATATTTGGGTTTTAGTTTGAGTCCTGGTCCAATTTGAGTACGTTTGATGGCGATAAGATCATGAAGCTTGAAAATAGTTGCTGGTTTTCGCCGGAGGTTGTAATTTCTTCTATTTTCATCTTGAACTTTCAGGATTTGTTGTTTAGCTTTTTTCCTTAACTCGTCTCGGTTGTTGACGAAATCAGCTTGGATTTCTTCATTAAGTAAATTTGTGATATTGAGATCTTGTGGTGTCTTCATTTTAGTACCAAACAGTAATTCGAAGGGAGTTGTTTGAATGCTTCGTTGAAATGTTGAATTTATAACTCTTTGGACTTCTTTGATGTGCATGTACCATTTTTCTGGGTTGTCTATGGAAAGTTTGGATATGACTGTTACGATTGTAGAATTTAAACGTTCTACTTGTCCATTTGCTCTAGGTAATCCGGTGGTGATTAGGAAATGTTCAATGTTTTCGGTACTGCAATAATCTTGAAACTGTTTAGAAGTGAATGCGGTACCACGATCAGAAATAATTCGAGATGGATTGCCAAATATGTATTTTTGATTTTCTAACTTTGCAATAACTTCTGCAGCATCTGTTGACTTCGTTGGGTAAAGCCATACAAATTTTGTGAAGGAGTCAATGACGGCAAAAATATGTCTATAATTCTTATTTGTAGTAGGAAATGGGCCTAAATGGTCAACATGATAAGTGTGTAGAGGAATGGCTTCTTTTTCGATAGGATGTAGTAGACCATCTTGTTTGCCACATTTGCGATTAACCAAAATACATGGAACACAATTTTGAATTAAACAGTCTATTTTTTCTTTAACTTTAGGGATATAGAATTGATGCTTGAGTGCTTCTTCTGTTCTTTTAGAAGCATAGTGTCCACGCTCGTGAGAGCTGCGTATGATGTCATTCTGCATATTTTTAGGAACAACGAGTAGTTCTTCACCATCTACAAACTTGTAGAGTATATCGGATTTTAGAAGGTAATCTTTGTACGGTTTAATTTTTAAAAGTTCTCTGATAGTTTGGATTTCAGTGTCTTGTTCTTGAGCCGTTTTGATTTTTGCTACGAGACTGTCTTGTACGACCATAACTGGGTATCTACTTAGTGCGTCTACATGATTCATTTTGGAACCAGAGCGATGTTCTATTTCATAATCAAAATCTTGTAGTTGCAATGCCCATCGCGCTATTCGAGTACACAAATCTTTTTTCTTTAGAGTCATTGCGAATGCGTTGCAGTCAGTAACTATTTTGAAATGTTTGCCTAATAAATAAACTCTAAACTTTTTTAATGCTTGGACAATAGCTAAAACTTCAAGTTCATAGCTGCTATATTTTGTTTCGGCGTCTGTCGTTTTCTTACTCATAAAATATATTGGGTGGAGCGCATTATCAGTCATTGATTTTTGGAGTAAAATACATCCATAACCATGAATACTAGCATCACAATGAATTTCGGTATCAGCGTTTTGATTGCAAATGTTTAGAACAGGTGGAGAGGATAAACATTGTTTGAGACAATTAAATGCTTGTATTTCTTTATCAGCAAATTTAAATTCACGATTTTTCTTCAGAAGTTCTGTTAGAGGATGTGCAATGATGGAGAAATTTAAAATGAATTTCCGAAAATATCCAGCAAGACCAAGAAAAGATTGTAAGTCCTTTTGGCATTTCGGTTCAGGGAAATTAATAACAGCTTTGATTTTTTGTGGTGACGGGTACAATTTACCATTTTTGATAACATGACCAAGAAATTCTATTTGTTTACTTAAAAATTTGCATTTTTGAAAATTTATGTCTAATCCGTAAGAGGAAGCGAGTGAAAACACTGTTCGAAGTCTTTCGAGACCTTCTTCTGTATTTTTAGATTTTATAATGACATCGTCCATGTAAATTAAAACATGACCTTTAATAATCAAATCCTTAAATATTGTGTTTATGTACCGCTGAAACACTGTTGGTGATGTACAAAGACCGAAAGGAGCACGTAGAAACTGAAATTGTCCATTATGAGTCACAAATGATGTATATCGTCGGCTATTTGGTTCTATTCCTAAATGAAAAAAAGCGTTACGTAGATCAATTGTACTGAACGTATTTGCATCTTGGAGGTTATCAAGCAGATCATCTATTAATGGTAAGGGATAATTATCTTTTACAATGTTTTTATTAAGCTGTCTATAATCGATACAAACTCTCGGGGATCCGTCTTTTTTCCTGACAACAACTACTTGGCTAGAAAAATCAGAAGAGCATGGCTCAACAATACCTTCAGCCAACCATTTCATCACTTGGTCGTCTACAATTTTTCTTTCAACAAAAGGTAATCGTCGTGGTTTATGAGTTATTGGTGTATCATTCTTTAAATTAATAGACATCTGACTATCAGTAGTTTCAGTCTTATTTGGTTTATAGCTTGAAACCAAATGATGAAGAATGTTTCGTTGAACTTTTGTGACATCTGATCCGATTTCAAGTTCTAATTTATCATTTGTTGAGATGTTAGAAATCGAAAATTGTTCGGTATTTTCCGTTTCAGTATTCGAAATTTTTGTTAATCTAACACCGTCTGTGTTGATTTTTATTTCCGCCTGTGCTAAAATATCCATGCCAATAATAGCATCTGACGTCATAGTGTCATTATTGACAACACAAAAGTTGGTGATAAATTTCTGATTATCTATTGTAAGTTCTTGTATACAGCTACCGATTGGTGTGATGTGTCCATTACCAAAAGCTGTAAGTGATCCATGAAAAATAGTTAAAGGTGGTGAACCGATTTTTTTATATGTATTTTTCGTTAGAATTGTTTTCTGACTACCAGTATCTACTAATGCAACAAATGAATTATCATTAATAGTAACAGTTTTATATATCAAAGGAGGAGAATTATTTACAGTTGACACAGCATTATCAGTTCGATTTGGAATAGGATTATTGGTACACTTTGCAGAAATATGACCAAAACTTTTACAAATACTACATTTTAAACCTTTATGTTTGTCGGGACAGAAACGAGAAATATGACCAGACATATTACAATTAAAACAAGTTTTTGGTTTATTATGTGCATTATCATTTTGCATTTCAGACCTATGAAAATTATGTTTTGAGTTCATGCTGCGTCCTTGACTGAATTGAGAATTTGTTCTTGGAAAGGATTTTTTATTTTTATCACTGACTATTTTTTCATAAATACGAAGTTTCTCTTTAAATTCTGGGATAGATTTTGCACCGTATAAAATAGCTTTATTTGATGGGTAATCATGTATACCGTTTATACAGTATTCAAACAATGAAGATTCATCAATAATTTCACTGGAAGTACTAGCGAGTTCTCTAATGGCAATAAAATATTGGAAAAGGGATTCGTTTTGACGTAATTTACGTCTACTTAACTGTCTATGAATTTCAGCAGAATTTAATTGATGACGGAATTCTTCTAATAAAGCATTTTTAAATGAAAACCATGTGGTAAGATTACGTTGCGTATATAAAAAACTCTTTGCCTGACCTTCAATCAAAGTTTTAGCGAATATTATTTTTTGCTGTTCATTCAACGATGGGAAAAAAAGAAAAGATTCCTCGCAGTCTTGAATAAAACACTTTATATCATATGTATCAGAACCAGTAAACTTTCGATGTGAATTTCCGAGATCTTTCAAAACAAAATAAAGGGAAGGGTCGAAAGTATTAGCAGACATGTTATGATTCAAAGCCGGAGACATTACAGAAGGGGGAAAGAATGAAGTAGGACTTTTTTCTGCTTCGTCATCAGAAATTTCAGAGTCGCTGTTTAACGATTTACAGTTTAAAGCTTGCAATTCATTTAGATTCGATAAAGATTGAAAAAGTCTATTAAGGAGTTCTTCTTTACAACCGTTAGTATCCAGACCTAACACATTTATTACACAAACCAAATCATTTAAAGAAAAAGAATCGAATATTAATTTCTTACGATCTTCAACATTGAAATCATTGGGAAATGAGGAAAAACTTCTCAATTTTTTTCTTGAATTACGATCAAATGCATCGTTAAATAATATACTGTTTAACAACTTAATTGTTTTAATATTTCCTCTTTTAAGAAAATTTGACACAACAGGAATATCATTAAGGGTGATCATCTTTATATAGTTCAAGTAGCACAGTCACTGAATAAAACTTATTTTCATATATAAATTGAAAGGTAAAGAGAGGAGGTACTTACCCCTCTTTTCAGCAGTGGTATATCCAACAATGATATATCCAAATTGGGAACACAAAACACGTAAACCGTCTGTTCTTTTAGCGTTGATTTTTCTAAATTCTGCAACAAGTCCAACGGAATGGTGGCACAACAATAATACACAACAATAAGTGCCGTCTGCACTTCCAGTTTCGCACAAATTATGGATTTTTCGTAACTTGGTAGTGATGGAAGTGCCGTCTGCACTTCATATACTCAAGTCCAAAACTTTTTTTTTTTTTTTAGGCGTACCGTCTGTACTCAGAAGAAATCATTTCCAACTTACGTCTCTACACTAGCGTCCATTTTTTGGGCGTCAGCCAAACCGTTAGCCTGTTCGCGTTCTAGTTGCAAGATTTCATTTTAAATTTTAATTTAACTTTAAACAGTGGTTCATTTGCCGAGCCCGAGCCTGAGCCCCCATTGTGGAGGTTGGCGTCGGTATATTGTCAAGAACCACGCTCATTTAAGGAGGAAAAATGTTTATTTACATATGAAAAATTAAAGAAAAAGACGGACACGCATTTCAGCGTGCTTACACCTCGAGATCTAACCATCTAATCTAAGTTGAAGGTGGCGCTGCTGTAGCGCAGCGGGACAATTCCCACAATTATATTGTTTTGAAAAATATTTTTTTCGATACACGGACAAGCGTTAAGAGTTCTGAGACCCCTTAAAAGAAATTTAAAAATTTGCATTATAAAGGTAATAAAGAATGAAATAACTCGTATATGTCATTCTAATTCACATTAAAGCTCAACAACTCTCTAATTTATTTAAAAATGGAATTGAATTTTCGAGTAATGATTGACATTTTACTAAAATATCCCATAGAAGCAGCGTGAAAACTATTGGTAGAGCTGCGGTAGTCTAGTGGCCATGATCACGGACTTGTGGCCGGGAGTTTTCGTCGAATCGCGAGTTTTAGCCTTGGTGACACTAAAGACCCACCATGTAGCCGGGGCTGATGCATGTTAAATCTGTTGGGGTCCAAAGTCCTCCCGTTGGAGTGGTGGGGAAGTTAGGAGAGGGAGTGCCATCTCAAGTGTCGACCGAGGTTCAGTATTTTGAGGTCCTTCGCCAATATCCCTCGTGTTCCTTCTCAGCGTGACGTGAACAAAACCAATTAACCAACACTTGAGCTGACAGCTTAGAAAGTGCGACGTTGATATATAATCAACCAATCGATGGTAAATATAGTACTCATAAACTGTGGGTTGCGGTTTCCATCTTGTGCCTCTGTGAAAAATCACGAAGCAAAGCACATTAAATCTATATAGACACAATCTTCGCTTCGGCATGTGGCGTAATTTGGGTAGAGGAGCGCCATCTCGCAGGAGAGACAAACCTCAGGAGCTTACTTTCTTTAGGTAGGTATGAGCATCATGACCTAGAGATAACCTAGTAGTCTTTTTCTTTTTCGTGGGGCTTACTATCTTTTGTAAACACGGGGGCCACATTCCAAGGATACTCTAGCGATCTTTCTCTATTTTCGATATTCCTTGTCAATCAAGTTTTATCTTTTGCTCCCCTTTTTTCCAAACATCTAGACCATAGTCGCAGCATGACTATATCTGTCTCTTGCGCCAGTAAATTTCACCATAACTTACGTGGACACATAATTGTGATTTCTGTTGCCATTAACTGTCGTATTGCTTTTAGTGTGACATTAATCTAATTCAAGGGTGAGCGAACTGGACCATTGGGTTAGTACCGATTCACCGCAAATTAAAAACATATTTATATAATATATTTACATATTAAATATTACTGCACAGTATATAATGTATATTTTAAAGAGCTCTCGTGCCAAATCAGAAGGGTGGTGACAAATCAGAAAAAGAGCTCATGTAAAAGAGGTCTATTATATCTACATTGATATTAACACAGTGCATTTTATGCTCCGCCCAATGCCTCTTTGTTGTGGAATAAGCCCAGACACGTTTAACAATTAAATTTCCTCATGAAAATTTAAAATTTCTCCATAAAAATATTTTCTCATGCCTTTCAAAGTAAATTTGTGCGACCAAATTTGCAACTTCAATTAATTGAGGTATTATTTAACAAAATCATCCCAAGCAACTGCTTCTCGGTGTTCCAAAATTAGTTTTAAAAATCATTAGAAAAGTAAATTTTCCAAATTTAATATCTCCTAGCCAGAAAATTAGTATGCGTATTAACAAGCGTTTTCTACCATTAACTTTAGAAAGAGTTGAAATGATTAGGATTCTATGAGAAATAAACTGACACATGAGCATTAAGTATCGCTTCTCATAGTTAGTGACCCGTGTGGAGACCGGGGATGTCAGAATAGTCCCACTGTAGCTCATGCATGATGTAAAAGGCGACTGAAATGGGTACCCAGCGTCTGGGGGTATAGCCGGGCACCCTGCCCCTGGGGATTATATCAGGGGACCTCAGGGACTTGCCTTCTTTAGGTAAATACGGACATCATGACCCCGCGGCACCCTAGTGATCTTTTTCTTTTCTATGGGGTTTACTATCTTTGATAAACATGGGGGACGCGTCCCCGGGATACCCTACAATCATTTTCTATTTTCAACCCTCCTTGTCAACCATTTTCTTCTCGTCTAGACCACAGTTAAATCTTATTTGGCGCATCATAGCCATATTTGGCTGTTGCTCCAATAAACTTTACTTTATCACTTGACCCTTCTTGTCGATCAATCTTTTTTCATTGTTTTACGGTCTAGATCACAGATTTACCTTGTTTGGCGTCTGGCTCTTGCCCCAATAAAACTTCATTACCATCATCATCTCATAATTAGTACATCGCAGTTCGAACCTGAATTTAAGGAACTTTATCAAAATTTGCACTTTCATTCGTCACATTACTATTTGTATACACTTTTTAAAGTATTTGAATAAATTATATTGGCCCATATTTTTCTTTTCTTTTATTTCTTTGGCCTGCTCCCAAAGAAGTTTGCCCATCTCTAAACTAGATGAAATCAAAATCATAGAAGACGTGGATTTGGATTTTCTTTCTTTCTAGGGAAGATTTCCACTCGAGCAACGTGCTGTTCAGTCCCTCTTTCTTAGGAGATGTGATGGGGGCCATTATTCGCTGGAGCAAGAGGCCAGTGTCCAGAGCCCGTGGCGTGAGAGACGTCATCTACAGTGTTATCAACAGCAGCAGACCTTTTATCAAAAGGATATACGTCTCCTCGCTTAAGGCGCCCGTCCAATGGTGAGACTATTTAATAATTAAAATGTTTTATGACTCTGTTTTAATAACCCTGTTTTTTCCATGGGGTTTACTGTCTTTGGTAAACACGGGGGACGCGCTACCGGGATACTCTAGAGATCCTTCTCTATTTTCGACCCTCCTTCTTGTCAACCACTTTTTTATCTTTTTTTTAACTTCACGTGTAGACCACAGTTTAATCTTGTTTGGTGCGGCATAGCCGTAATATCTGGCTCTTGCGCCAATAAACTTTACTTTCACTTGTCACTTAATAACCCTGTTGCCATAAATGAAAACTAGAGGGTGGTGTAACGAGAGCTATCAACAAGAAGAATCTCCACTTGGAGTATCTCTTTAGGGGCTTACCTTGCGGCTGAAGTACCCTAGTGGTCATCGGACCGGTGTTGTTGCGTCGAGTCGCAAGTTCGATCCCTGATGCTACTTTAGACCCTTTGTGAAGTTGGGTTCATGCATGTTAAATCGGGTCGAAGCTCCCAAGTCCTCTGATTGGCGTGGTTGTGGAAGATTGGCGAGGGAGTTGCCAGATCAGGTATCGTCCTCGTTTCTTGACCGAAGTTCAGCATTCCGAGGTCCGTCACTAATAGCTCAGTGATGCTTCTCAGTGTGATGTTAAGAAACAAAGAAACATCACAATCAGGAGCTTACCTACTTTAGACAAATACGGGATTCATGATCCTGAGGTGGAGCAAGCGATCTCCCCATTTTTCCATGGGGCTCGCTGTCTTTAATAAATCCGATAAGCCGTGATTCCCTAATATATATATTTTTTCTTTTCTGGATCCTTTTTTTCAATCCTTACCCTTTTCTTCAATTCTTGTATTAACATATCTCAAATACAAGTTTTTTTTGTAAATAAATGTGTTCAACGTAACCAGACAATTAATGGCTCTTGCGCGTGTAAAATCTTGGGGATAAGATTTTCGGATCTCGGAGTAAGAGTGTTATGGATAATTTGCTCCTTCAAAGGGGATTATAGGTCACTGGTTCAATTTTTTTTCTAAAAGTACACCTTCTAGTTACAGCTGAAAAATCTAATATACATTGATAACGTCTAAAAGCGTACAGCATTCCTAAATCATGTTTTCCCCAAAAAAATTTCTTATAGAATATATTAGCAGTGAAACATTATCACACATTCTACAATCCGGCATCGAACGAGATGTTCGCTTTCGGAGTTTTTCGTGTGGATTCTGGAGTTTAACTTTGACCATCAAGTCGAGACACAGCCTTGCTCGTATATTCCTTCAGTGGTTTTTTGTCAGTTTCCGTTTCAGAGTAGTATTTGTTTTCTATCGGGTTACATATCATGTTTACACAATATTACAACTTTGTACATTCAGTGTACTGTACAGTAACATTTTCTTGAAGCCTATCGAGTGTTTTTCAAATACTTATAAAACTAATAAGAATATGCCTAGAGTAGGTAGTTGCAACTTGTTTTAGCTATCTTTGTACGGTTATCGAAACGGTTTCGACTTCAAACTACCGAGTGATGATGATTCAAACCAATTCTTCAGGGGCTTACTTTCTTTAAGTGCGAGCATCACTCCCTCGTGGCACCCTATGGATCTCATTCCTTTCCCATGGGGTTTATTGTCTTTAGTAAACGCGGATGACGCGCCCTCGGAATACCTTAGTGATCTCTCTGACATTGATTTTAAAAATGATTTATTTTTATGTCATAGCTTTTAAAATTTCGTATCAAATCGGTCCGTTTCCAAATGTCGGAAAAAATCTCTGGATTGAAAAAATTAAATTCATGAATACCTGATAATTTCCAATTAGAAGTCATTCAAAAAAAATAAAGAAATCGAATTCCATAAAAAAAATATTTAAATTAGTAACTGAATTCTTTGACGTTATACTTAACAGACTCTTTTGGAAAGCGTATGTATTATTTTTAAGAATGAATTATATAGAGTGAATAATTTTAACCAAAAATATCTTTCTATAAATTCTAGATCTGTAAAACTTTTATAAGAAATTACATAAACTTTTTCTACAGAAATGTGTATAATTTCCAAGCCCTTTTATCCTCCAGTTCTTGATAAACATTCTTTATTATGGATTCATTGGATTATGGATTCATTTTATATGGACGGATATGAAAATTCATTCAATTCTTGTTAAACATTAAATATCCTTGAGAAAAAAAACCACCCCTGCAATACCTGCCTTTATTATCAGGTAAAATCAAAATTACACACGATTTTTCGTCTCTCATTACAAACAATTTCTAGGTTAGAAACTAACTGAAATGTTAGCTCGAGTTTAATAGAAGTGATTTTTATTTTTCTAAAACTCCATCAATCCCCATCAAGCTCTGTTTGTCTAAATCATAAGAGCTTGTCGCTATGTTACTTTACCGTAATTTATCCCATTGACAGGTGTAACATCCTTCTGTCATCATTTTTAATCAATATTAAAAATGGTCACCAATCAATAGTCCAATGAGTAGGTCATACATTGATGGTTACTTTATTCAGATTTATCAATAATCAGAAATTACATTCGCGTGGCTTTAATCATGGTCGTGGACTCGAGGCCGGATTTGTATTCGTCGAGTCTTGGGTTCGAGCCCTGGTGATTCTAAAGACCCGCCGTGTAACAGGGTTGATGCATAAAAAAATCTGGTTGAGGCTCCAAATCTTTCTATTTTGCAAGATATGGAAGTTTGGAGAGAGGTACCAGCTCAGGCACCGTCCTCGTCACTTGAACATGGTTCAAGATTACGAGGTCTATTGATAATTGCCCTCGAATTGTTTCCAAGTGCGATGTTAAAAAAACAATCATAATCAATTTTTAATTTATTAAATGTGTTGATAAGCTCCCCAAGTGGAGGAATCTAACATTTAAACATATTGCTCATTTTACAAAACCGATCGGATTCGAGTTTTCCATTGATTTAGAAATTAGGATCCAATTCAGTGACTCTATAAAATACATTTTCTACTTATTAACAAAGCATGGAAAAAAATTTCTGGAAATGAAAAAAATGTCGCCATTATATGTTATAAAATTAAATATATTCAACTTTTATTCACAATAAGTGTAGCAGTTAAATTAATATTTATAATTATATTTATGATCCCTCTAAAATTTGCATGTGACAGCATTAGCCTAGTGGTCATAGTCGCGAATTCGCAGTCGGTATTGTTTCCGTCTAGTAGTTTAAGAGTCCCGAGGCTATTAGACAGCCACCATGTAAGGGATTGATGTATGTTAAATCTATCCAGGTTCTAAATTCTCCCTTTCGAGTGGTGCGAAATATTTCACTGTTGTGCCAGCTCGGGTGTCGTCCTCGCTAATTGAATGTGATTCAAAATCACGAGATTCGCCCCCAATAAACCAAGTGGTGCTTATAAGAGACGCTAATAAAAAAAAATCTCCAATTTGCGTATGCGGGAGGGATTTAAAATGAGTATTGTTGGTGCAAGTGTTATAGTATAATAAATCTATTACATCTTTCTCTATTTTAGAGTTGTAATTACAATTTTTTTTTCGTGTATAGATTTCGAGCCAATAAGTTTCTTGGTCACCTCTGACGCATTTTTGAAGTCTAGATTTTTGAATAGTGTTTACTCCTTCTTTGAGGTTTTATAGAACATTTTCTTTGTTCTAGTTCTCAAAAATCACATCCAACACATTTTTAACCAATGTACCCTTTCTATATTAGAATTTTTTAGTCTTCCGAAAATCGTGCCCTCTACAGCAAAGGTAAACATGCTAAATCCCGTCATATGCATTAAATCCGGCTCACAGGTTAATATTATTTTTGCCTGGCAAAATTACTAGAGTTTTGGGATCTTGATGTAAGTGTTCAAGATATTTCCGTATTTCATTGTTCATTTGGATCTACAATTAAGGCACTTCCGTCTAACCTTCAATTGGAAGTAGATGATCTTCAAGATGACTGTTAACAATGATGTTTAAAGAAATGGATTTAATCTAGTTCTATAAGTATCTTTCGGAAGACTAATACAGCCAATTTAAGTCCTATACTAAGGGATTTTTATCTGTATTTAGAACTTATTACAGAATATTTTCGGAAACCGAGCATGTTAAAATCGCGATACAGATCATTTCGAACAGAGTATTATTTGCAAGCAACCTTGTAGGCTCGCGGTTCTCTTTGTTTTCGTCAAGTTGTGGGTGCATACAGAATGTCCTTAGTAAAAAAAAATATTTGTGAATCTGGACTATAAAGGAATAAAAATTTACGTGACAATTGAAGTTATCATTCTTGGGATGAATTGATTTTTATAATCTCTTATAGCGTGAAATTATTTTAATTTTCTTGGTTGTTTGCTAATATTTCGCGTAAAAGCAACACGAGGGCTATTGGTGACGGACCTTATTTTAAAACTCGGTCCAATGTCGAGGACGACACTTGAACTTACACCTCTCTTCAAACTTCCACATCACACTGAAGACTTACAACCTCGACATACTTCAGTTCCGTTATCAGTGTCCTTACACAGTGGCTCTTCATTGACGTCAGGACTTGAATCCATGACTCGAGGGAAACAATGTTGGTTGTGAATTCGCGTCCATGATCTCTAGGCTACCTCGTTCACATGAAATTTTTCAAAATAGTTCCTAAGTATAACGCCAGGTTCCCAAGACATGTTTAACATTGTCAGTGTTCGTTTGTGACGTCTACCGATTTGTTTATCCGAACTCTAAATAGGTCCGAAGCACCCTAGTGATCTTTCGTTCCCATGGTGTTTACTGCCATTGGAAAACACGAGAGATGCGCCCTCGGGATACCATAGCACTCCTTCTCAAGTGTCAATCTTTTATCTTGTCAACCAATTTCTTTTTCAATCTATTCTGACACGTGCAGGTCATAGTGGCACCTTGTTCGGCGCCTTGCGCCATTAAACTCAACCATCCCATCACACGCCACAACAAATGTCTCTGCAGTGGAACCTACCATTTTCTATAGTGTTAATAGGCTTCCAAAATTGAGTATGTACCTTTTTTTTCGACATTAAAAGTATAAAAAATAATAGTTAATACTTAGTTAAAATTAAGATAAATCTAAGTGATAAAATACAATTTTAAAGAAATGTACCAGACGAAAAAATAAGTATAAAACTCATTTAATGAATTATTTATATAACTTTTAAGCAGAAACTACAACATATTAAGTCACAAAATTGAGTATACACCTGGCATAACTTTTAAGTGAAAACATAAAAAGACAAACTAATATTTGGTTGCACACCCTGTGGCCGCGGTAGCTTAGTGGTCATGGTTTCGTATTCGTGGCTGGTGATTTCCGTTCAGTCTCAGGTTCGATCCTTGGCCACTAAAGACCCGCCGCTTGGCCAGGGCTGATGCACGTTAAATCTATCGGGGCCTCCCGTGGCATGGTGGGGATGTTAGGAGAGGGGGGGTACTAGCTCAGGTATCGTCCTCGTCATTTGACCGAGGCTCAAAACTACGAGATCCGTCGCCAATAGCCTTCGTGTTGTTTCTAGTGCGACGTTAATAAAAACTAAAATAAGCAAAACTGGCTGCACACCCTTTTGAATTAATGATTGCTTCCAGAGGGCGGAGCATCTATTTAACCAGATTTAGGTTTGTCTCACTTGTGATTTAAGTTCTTCTCTTGATTCTCTAAAAATAGTTTTTAAATGACCTTTACTCGTGATATGGTGCTTTTGGACAGATTTTTCCTACTGTGACCTTAAATTTTCAATAAGGTTGAGATATAGTGATTTGGGTGGAATGTACCAACTGCGTTCTACAGTGGTACAACAGCCGCAATTGAACAATTTTAGCTGTATGCTTAGAATTATTATAGTGTTGAAAAACATGACACTCGATCCTAAACCCAACTTTTCAGCAATTCTCTGTAAATTTTTTTCAGAATGTTCAAGTATTGAATTTTGTCCATGATCCCATCAATAAACACTAAACTTCCCACACTATTGGTTGATATACAACCCCACACGAGTACAGAGCCACCTCCATACTTGATAGTAGGAATGGTGTTTTCAGGAAGATACTGTTAGACTTCCACGAAAAATAGCATTGCCCATCACTTCCAAAAACATTAAACTTGCTCTCATCAACGAATATAACTTGATTCTAGAAGTCTGGAGACAATGAAATATAACTTCAGCAAATCAGTAAATCATTCAGCAAATAAAAGCCTTTTCTCCAAGTTTCGTTTAGACCCGTGTGGTGACCGGGGATGACTGAATAGTCCCACTGTAGCTCATGCATGTAGTAAAATGCGACTAAAATGGGTACCCAGCGTCTGGGGGTATAGCCGGGCACCTTGCCCCTGGGGATTATATCAGGGGACCTCGGGGACTTGCCTTCTTCAGGTAAGTACGGGCATCATGACTCCGAGGCACCCAAGTGATTTTTTTTTCTTTCCCATGGGGTTTATTGTCTTTGGTAAACACGGGGGACGTGCCCCGAAATTCCCTAGTGATCCTTCTCTATTTTCGACCCTCCTTCTTGTCAACCAATTTGTCTTTTCTTCCATTTTTTTTTCATATCTAGACCGCAGTTAAATCTTTTTTGGCGCATCATACCCATATCTGGCTCTTGCTCCAATAAAAGATTTTACTTTCTCACTTGACCTTTGTCGACCAATCAATTTTCATTGTTTAACCGTCTAGATCACATATTTACCTTGTTTGGCGTAGTATGGGCACGTCTGGCTCTTGCGCCAATGAAACTTCACTATCATCATCATCGCCAAGTTTCGTTTAAAAATTAAATGTTTTCTTCTGGCCACACGACCATTAAATCCTGCTTTTCCGATTACTCTTATGATTGTTTCTGCAGAAATAGGTCTTTGTATCGTAGAAGTGGTTGCAACAGTTTTTGGAGCACTCACCTTTGGAGTTTCGGTCACTTTTCGTAGGCCCCTCCTCTTGCTTCTGTCATCCAGGATCGCCTTTCGTCCTCTTCCGGGAAAATTTTTAATGTGTCTCAACTCTTTATTCTTTTTGATGATTTTTCGAACACATCTGGAACTTCATTGAACGACGTTTGCAATTTTTTAAAGAGATTTACCTTTTTTAGCCATTTTAACGCTCCCCCCCCCAGCTCTCTAACTTGAACTACAGTTTCCATTCTGGAACCCATTTTGAAGATTAAAAATTAATATTTCTGCAAGAAACTTATACATTAGGATCTAAATCCAATTTCAGTATCATACTTAAAAACTTTAGTAAAATAGTAGTAACTAATTTATATAGTCGTGGTAATTTTCTACAAAGTATATATTCAATTTTAATCAATTCGTATCATTTAGTCAGAAAATGAAAATAATTTTATTGTATTAACTTCGAGTTTATTTATTTTTTTTTTGGATAAATATCTTATTTAAGAATTTATTTATCATTCTCTAATAAAAAACCTTTACATAAAACTTTTTACCATATGTTTGTATTTTCAAAGTAATGTATACGCAATTTCGGGAGCCACTGTATGTCTCGTTATGAAGCTTTTCGAGCGCTAAAGTTTACATTCTTTAAATATGTACGGATACAACACACATATTACGATACACCAGTTAACAAATTTATATGTTTCTTTCCCATGAGTTTTACTGAAAAACATGAGTGACGTGTTCCCAGGCTACTCTAGTATTCCTCTATTTTCAGCCCTCCTTCATGGGCTTACCTTAGTTTTGTGCAAAAATCATAACTAACCTTAATGATCTTTTTCTTACCCATGCGCTTTATTGTCCTTTGGTTTGTTGGTGATGATTCCCCAGTGTACTGCAGTGAACCCCCCCCCCCTCCTCTGTTTCCAAACCTTCCTCTCTATCAAACATTTCCTCCTTTTTCTTCCATATTTCTTTAGTCTGGATCACATTTCCAGGATAACATATTTGACTCTTGTGCCATAAGCTGACTTATTATTTACGACCCTTCTTGTGAGCCGATTGTTGAATCTTTTTCACGATTTTTCTAACTACTAGATCACAGATACACATTGTTTAGCGTAGCCAGATCTAGCTTTTTCACCATAAACCTTAACTTTCACTCACTCGCATTTGAATGTGAAGCTTTAAATTAATTTATTTTAAAGGAAAATGTACTTATATTAGTCACGACCAAAATAAATGGCTGATATATTTAAAACTAAAATATTTTTTCCTGAAATTTCAGGTCGATCATCTCGCCTTCAAATTAATAAATATCAATTCTTCCAAATAAAATATTCATATTTCGATTTATAATAATTTCAAAACTCTTAAAAGAATGAAACTTTTTTTTTATGATCAGGAAATGGGGCTCAGTTTTTTCCCCCTATAGAGTGCAGTGCACTCATATAATAATAATCTCGTAACATGTTGTATTGGAGGAAAGAAAATCATTATGGACCTCAAAACAATTTCTGTAGGAATGAAAACCCCAATAAAAGTCCATGGGATTGTTTTCAGTTCGTATGTATATCAACTATGTTTAAAAACACAATCAAAGGATTAAAAATCAGCATCCAGAAATTTATGAATGAAATACTGCATCGTTAAGTTTCGTAGAAAATATTTTCCACTCTATTAACGATGCGTTCACGTGGAACACTTTTTTACTCCGAATCAACAAACACATACAAATGAACTTGTATTTGTTACGTTTTACGGTAATAACACTACCTTTAAGTTGTATAAAAAGTGAAGTATTACAGATGCGTTTGCATTTAATTACAGGAAGTAATTCTTAGTCATTTAGATTAATGCTTTAAAAAGAAGTTTGTAGTAAACTTAAGACTACCGTATATTTTCGAAGATGAAGGATTAAAAATCAACAATATCCTAGCTAAAACGATGGGAAAAGGGTTTCTTGAAAATTTTAACATATATCTGTTCTTAAGATGGCCCCAAAATTATTAACGGCCTGTAAATTTAATTTTTATCAATAATAATCATTTGGAACAAATTTATTTTCATGCACTTGGTAGCAGTGCTACATCGCGAACTCACAAACACTGCTAACAAGTTTATTGCCAGCGGTAACCTGATGGTCATGAACCCGTATTCTTTCGACAAATCGTCGGTTCGAGTTCTGATACCTCTGAAGACCCGCCGTGTAGCGAGGCTGATGCTTGTTAAATCTGCTCGTTAAATCCAAGTCATCCAATTGGCGTGATGTAGAAGTTAGGAGAGTGAAGAGTCAACTCGGATGTCGTCCTTGTCACTTGACTGAAGTTCAAAATCACGAGGTCCATCGCCAACAGCCCTCATGTTGCTTCTAAGTGCGACTTTCATAAACAATCACTTCACATTTTAACTATGTCACGGATATATATTTGTCATAGCTATTTAGGTGATATACTTGTTAACTAGTAAATTAACAAATGTTTGACACGCATGTTAATAAATGGGACAAATATATGCATCGCTCTAATAAACCTTATCACCTAACCAAATATATTTTAATGAATCGTAAATGTTTTATCAAATCTTAATACATTGTATGAAATGGAAATAGTAAATTAAATCTTAAATAAAAAATGATACTTGAAATATATAACGAGGGTCATTCAATAAGTCATTAGGAATCCCAAGAGATGGTGCTCGAAGCATCGAAAATGGTTTGTTTTGTAGACAATTGTCTGTTGATGCGACTTCGTGATCATGAAGATTTTCGTACCTCAAAAATTCTTCGTCATAGTTATTCTGATTGTTGAGATCATCCTCGCCTTCTTTGGACTAGATTCACCCGAAGCAACCCAATGTTTTTCTCAAATTGCGAGTTCAATTGTTGCGTCGAAACATTGAAACGGTTTTTAAGGCGCGAACAAGCAGAATATAACTTTTATTTTCGTTTCAGGAAAATTGCTCCGATTGTGTTCGAGTTGTGCATTAGTCCAATGCTCTACGGGAAAAGCAGTCAACAAGGAGCAACATTCCGAAGAGAGTATTGTTGACAACAATTATTGTTTCAATTGTGTAACCCACAATTTTTTACCAACACTTTGAAAGTGAGATTTGTTTTTAATGAAGAATTTAAATTTTCATTTTGTAATATAATTTTCAACTATATCAATGTTTCTGAATAAAAGTTTTTAAAAAATGGTCCTGTGTGTGAGAATCTGATATTATGTCTTTCAATTAATGATTTTTGGTTGTAGAAGGAATACAAAAGAATTTGTAAAGGAAGGGGAGAAAGACCGGTAGACTGGAACTTAATTCCAGACTATTAAATTTATTGGATTTTAATGAATAAAATAGGGATCTAAGATGAGTTAAACTAGGAGATTTTATACCCGAAAACTTTTTTCTTCCAAATTTAACAAATTTTTTAAAATATTTTTAAAATCTGTAAACTCGCAGGAAAATCACTAATAATATTCGTTTAGAAATACTCATGAAAATGAAAAGGAGAGAGTAATAAAACGGATACTTATTAGTTTTGAATCTTTCCAGAGAATGCGTTTTATTTCATTCAAGCGAATATGATAGTATAAAGTTGAGGAGTGATCAGTAGAAATTTTATAATACTCAAGAATTTAATAAGTTCAGAAAATTACTATGCATTTATTTAATATTTAATTTGAAAATAAATATTTATGCTTGACACGGTATTAAATATTTTTTCTAATTTATGAGAAATCTATGTAAAATTTTCGTATTAAGAAGCCACGTTAATCATATATTATAAATTGAAAAAGAAACTCGTATTTAATTATACATTTTAAGTTAAATACATTCATTGTCACCTGATCTTGTTAAATCATTTTTTAAAAAAAGTTTTTTTTTTAAACCTTTTCATTTTTCAAAAAAATAGTACTTATACGGAATGTCGCTAACCCATGGGCCAAACTTAAAGGCAAGGTATCCCTCAGGATCTTACTTTCTTTAGGAAAGTACTAAATTCATGACCCGATATACCCTAGTAATCTTTTACTTTCTCATGGGTTTTACTGCCTTTGCTAAACCCTCTCACTGGCTTACTTTTAAGTAGGTATTATGACCCCAAAGCACCCTAGTGATTTTTTCTTTCCTATGGGTTTACTGTCTTTCGAAAACACGGATGACACGCACCCGGGATACCCTAATGATCCTTCTCTATTTTTGACTCTCCTTGTCAACCAATTCACCGCGGTAGCCTAGTGGTCAAGGTCGTGGACTAGCGGCCGGCGGTTTTCGTTCAGTCGCGGGTTCGATCCTTCGCCGCTAAAGACCCGCCGTGTAGCCGGGGCTGATGCACGTTAAATCTGTTCGGGGACCAAGTCCTCCCGTTGGCATGGTGTGGATGTTAGGAGAGGGGGTGCCAGCTCAGGTGTCGTCCTCGTCACTTGACCGTGGTTCAAAATTACGAGGTCCGTCGCCAATAGCCCTCGTGTTGCTTCTAGTGCGACGTTAATATGAACTAAACTAAACTCCTCCCCAATAACCCTCGTGATACATTAATAATTTATTCAAATTCTTTTGCACAAGGGAAGAGAAAAAAAAAGGTTTCCAACTTATGCAAAGAGGTCTGAAAACCGGTCGGTACCATACAAACACTTGACATTTAAAAATAAAAACATCGATAAAAATAGCGTAATATGCCAGAAAAAATAAGCATTAATTACGATCAACAGACCTGTTGTATATGGTTAAAATTGCTTACCACGGACGCGGTTAAAAAATATCGATTGAAGATGAAAAAAAGTAAAATCAATTTACGTTTCAAATTACTTGCGCTTTATACACAAAATTTCCTTTAACAGATCATTTATTCCGAATTCCTCCATAAAAAACTATTTAAAAGTTGAAATTTAGCTCACAAAAGGAAAGGAAAAAAAGGATTTCTGATAAGACTTTGAAAACGTATTGGTATCTAAACGGCGCGTTGAAGGTATGAAGCATTTTTTTCACTCGAGGCGATCTGTCTCGCGACCAGTGGATCAAATATCAATTAGTTTTTCATTTCGAAAACGTATTTAGAGTACGTACATTCTCGTGAGAGGAAATATGCGCGAAAATCATTTATCTTTCCCTTGGTGGTTGGTGGTTGTTTTTTTGCGTCGGGTTGAGGGAACGGAAATATATTTTTGCTCTGCGGGTTTTTGAGAGGATCAAAACGAAATGAAGATCGACAAATGGACGTCTCCTTTGATTTGTGCTCTGTGGATATCTCAAGTTTTAGCCGTAAAGAACGGAACCATTGAGGTAACAAGAAACAAACGTAAGTGGATCATTTGTTTATAAGGAATTCTTTTCTGTATAAACCAATTCACCGCACCACCTTTTAAATATTCTATTTATTATCATATGCTTGATATACAAGTAAACTGTGGCGATTCGTGATCGCTCAACGTTCGAGTCTGCACCTCCACAAAGGGGCAACACAGCCCTCAACAACACGGCACTTCTAAAAAGTGCCCTAAAAGTTCTCGTACTGAGAATTTGTGAATTTACTTTATGAAAACAGCGAACTTAAAGCAACTATTTTTATGATAATAATGAAAAGCACTTCTAACACAGAGGTGGCCAACGTTTTGCATACCGTGCGCCATATAACATGAACATTTTTTATAACGTCTTACCTTCATGGTTAGGGGTTGATGAATAGAGATATGGAAATAGAATCTGATTCGCTAAGGGAAGGGAAAGAAATAACTTAATCACGCAGTTAAATAAACTAATTTACGCCAGTGTAATTGTGGCTGCGGAAGCTCAGTGGTCGTGATCGGCATTGTTTTTGGTGGGTCGTGTTTCGTGTTCTGATACCACTTAAGACTCGCCGTGTAAAGGGGCTTATGCAATTAAATCGACTCGAAGTCCCAAGTCTTTCCATTGACGTGATGTGGAAGTTCGGAGAGGTACTAGCTAAGGTGTCGTCCTCGTCACTTGACCGAGGCTCAAATTTATGAGATCTGTCACCATGTATCCTCGTGTTGTTTCTCAATGCGACGTTAATAAAAACAATCAAATCAAATCACCCGCATAACATAGTTCTTCCACAGCACGTTTTCGCTTTAACGCGGTTCGAGAATTGGGTAAAATCTTCGTACAAAACGCGACATCCTAGAATATGGTTTCACTCTAACACTATTTGAGAATTAGATAAATCTTCATGCAACTGTTGAAAGAAAAATTCGGTAATCGCCGAGTTAAATAAGGGGTTTTAAGTGCACGAAACCTCTCAGCTAGCAGCAAGTAATACAAAATCGAGTTTTTGAGAAAAGCAATTGAAAGAAGTCGGGACAATGGTGAAGAAAGTTCAAAGAAGGCGGATATCTTGTTAAAGAGAAAACCGATTAATGGTACCCACTAATAAGGACGAAAAATACATTATTTATATGTAATATTTATAAATATGTAATACTTTTGAGGAAAATTTTAAATAAGTATATTTTTCCTAATTATAAAAATATGAAGGTATATTTTTCTAATTTTTGGAACAATAACTTCGTTTTTGCATTAGTTCTCTATTTAGATCGATTCAAATAACGCTGCACTTCTTAGGATTGTAACAGCTATGTTATGTGGCGCTGACTTGTACGAAGGGGTATCATAAAGTTTTAATTCTTACTAAGAAATAAACAAGATATCTGGATAAAATTTATTCTGCGTATTAGTTGATCCTTATATATATAATGTTGTCAACTACAATTATTTATGTTGATTTTTTTTAGTTTCAGGGAGCCGCTTATTGAAATAATATGCGGTATCGTAAAATCTTAATGATTATCCCTGAGAAACAAAGTTTTATTTATTACAAAAAAAATTTATTACAAAGTTTTATTTATTTTTTTAATTTTTATTTATTTCGAGGTAGAAACTTAATTTTTATTTATTATTCTTCTCAAAACATGGTCATCCTCCAGAATCCCGCACCATTCTCTGTCTTGATCTTTAAAAGGCCGTCATTGTAGAACTCAACAGATTGAACTCTATCTACTGCGGATTACTTCAATCTACGGCTTCCTGAAATCAAACCTGAATAACTGTAACTTACAAAATTATGTACATAAGTATAAATCAATATGCAAAATAAATTTTATCCTGATATTTCGGTTATACCTAAGTAATAATTAAACATTTACGATATCCCTAAGTATATAAAATAATACTGGCCATAGAGAGAGAGTTTTATTTTCAACAACTACTTTTGAACTGATAATATAGGGCGGAGTTTAAAACTTAGCTCATAGGATGTTGTACTGAAAAGGTGATATAAGAATGCTATCAACAACTCTAATGTTTATGTAAAAATGCTTCAATTAATATCGCGACCATAATTAGAATGTTTATTGCATTCTATTACAATATTTCATCAATTACATTGAAGCGCCCCTATTGTATTTCCATCAATTAATTGCTTCATTACCGGTGGATGATGTTCATACTATAACTAACAAGTTAGATAAAGAAGGAAATCGTATTGACTTAATTAGGATCTTTGATTATTCAAAATACAATATCTTTATTATAATGTAAGTGGAACAAGTCCATGTGCTCGCGTTCGAATTTAAGGAATATCCAAAAGTTTTGCTTACCTGAGGTAATCTTTAAGAAGGGTTCGAGTCACACACACACAGGATCGAATCTGTCTTCAGTTAAGTTTCGGCAGAATTTCTATCTGCTACTGCTGTCCTACAGAACTTCCTTCAATCTCCCATTATGTCTATTGCAGCTATCTTATTATTAAACACTCGGCAGTGTATAAATATTGTCACTCCAATCTTATTCACTACTCTTCAATATTTTTTATCTAATTTACATCAGTCTCTGTTCATTCTCAAAAAGAGGCTCTCAAATCAAATAACATCTTATGAAAATGCCTGAGAGTTAATTGAAGGGTTACTAGTAAGAGCCCATCATGATACGAGGGGTTATCGTAAAGTTTAATTATTACCAAAGAAATAACCATAATATTTGTATAATATTTATTATTCGTATTAACTGATCATATTGTACATAATGTCGTAAATTACAGGAGTGCAAATTGATTGTACTTAATTGCTGTAAATTACAGCTATTCGTGTTGATTTCTTTAGTTTTAAAAACATATCTAAAATAAATCTTTGTGCATTGTTTGAATTTTACGATAATTACTTACGATAATAATTAAAATGAATATTACGGAAATGAATTCTTCAATAAAACGAATTGACGAAATTTGAGGATATATCAACCTTTGTTCATCAGATCCAAGATTTTCTTACAGAATAACTCACAACTCTTACCCCAGAAGGCCTGTGAGCCGAGAAATTCGTAACCATAAAGTAGCGGTTGGAGAGCCAATTTCACTTAAATTAGTCTTTTGGAATATCTATAATGTTATCTAATTCTAACAACTCAATTTACAAATTATGTAAATTAGAAAAATAAATGTAGTAAACAAGATGAGGAAGAAAAGGAGGTAAGATAAAAGATAGATGGGAGATTGATAGAGCTCTGGGAAAAAGTTGTAACAGAGGGAAAATGCATTATAGATGAGATTGATTCGCACCCTACTGGGGCCCACCAGAAGTCAATCAAGCAAAACCTATTGATATTCTTTTGTTTAGGATACATGAGGGTTCCCGCTCTACTGTTGCAGTAGAATAATAATTGAGTGGAGATATCTTGAGTGTTGGCTATTCAATCAAGAGATTAATAAAATTGAGTTAATATTAAATTGCCTGATCATTTGACTGTTTTACTGGTAACTGAACGTCAAGGTCCCCCTCTACCGGCCATTTTGAGTAAATGAACTTTTTGTTAATGCTATGGATTTTCTATTAGCATCCTAAAATATTTACTATTTTATCTATTTGAATGCAAAAAAGTGTATAGATGGAGAAAAAAATTAATTGAAAGCTTCTGCGAAATTGCATTTTTCCACCGATTCTTAAAAATAGTTTTATCCCTATTTTAATTTATTTATTTGTAGATTTTCCGAATTTTAAAAACTTTCTCGAAATTTGGATAGGAAATATAATTCCATAGAATCTTCATTATTTTTTGCTCTTTGGGATGGAATTTTTTTGCATTCGAATAGTAAAATAATCTAGTTTGAGGATGGAAGTAGAAATTCCATAGAATTAGCATTTGGCTCACGAATTTAAAATGGCCGGTACACGGGAGCCTAAAGTAAAAAGGATCAAATAAGTGTTAGTAGTGATCCCGGGGCGTTTTTACAATAAGTAGTTTAAAACTCAACTAAATTTATTTTCTTACTCTTTAGCTAAATATATCCTTCAAAAGTTATTACATTTGTATCTCAAGACATTTTAATTCACTAGTATTTCTATTTAATATGCAAGCTATTCATTGTATTTATTTAGATGATGTTTTCTGACCTTGCCCAACAGGTATAGACAGAAAAACAATATCAAACCAACTTTTTTATTTGTTCTGAATGAAAATACAAGAATTGTTTATAAGTCATATTTCGAGGCATTCTCTAACCACCCATCTTAAATTTGAAAATATGGAATTAATAATTTTTCTTCCTGTCCTAGGGTAATTATTTGAATATAATAAATTACATCCAAATGAGTAAAAAGTTCTAAAAGGTTTTTGTACCGTTGCATATTTCTTACAGTTACGATAAGCATTTTTTAACATCTACAAAAACACGGACGAATCACTAAAATAGACTTAAAAATACTTCCGAAAACTCGAAGAAAAAGTGCAGATATAAACCTTTCACTCATTTTTTTTTATCATTTTGGGTACATTTCATACAATTTCAAAAAAAGAAAAAAAAAACTTCTAGATTTGAAAGAAATAGTTTAAAATTCTTGCTATTAACATTATTTTCATGAGTTCAATAAGATGAGAAGATGGAAACTTATATATATATATTAATATCATGTACTTTGAAATAAAAATTTGATGTTAGTAACATGTTTTTTTCTCTGATATCGAAGCAGGAAAACTATCATCACAAACCTTGATAAGATAGAATACAACAGAACGTAAAGAAACTTCAAGGTGAATTATTGAACTTGTCAGTACTTAAAACACGTATTAGTTAATTGATATGTTGGCAGCTGAAAGGCTGGACGAATTATTTCTTGCTGAGATAATCTTATATGATCTTATTCTCTACTAAGATTGATTTCTTTCTTTCTATCTTCAAAAGCTCCTTTCAGCCCTTTCCTAACAGTGTGCTATGGAAAGCTGGGATGTTTTTGGAGTGGTCCACCCTTCCAGCACCCCTTCTACCGCCCCATCAGTGTGCCACCATTGCCACCTGAGTTGCAGAAAGTCACATACTTCCTCTACACTAGGAGCAACAACGATGTTGCCTTCGTCTTCTCGGCCCTGCAATTGCAATTTGCTCTGGTATCCAAATTCAGGCCCTCGAAACCAACAAGGATCATTATACATGGTGTAACCGATGGAGTCCTCCTCTCGACATGGATGAGGGTTAGTAAAAAAAATTATTCATTATTTACGCTTCCTGAAAAATTAAAGTTTTTGACTTCTGTTTGGATAAGTATAAAAATACTTATAAATATAGTTTAGATGAAATTCAGATAAATTTTTATAAAGATGAAGTTCTTATACGTTTACTTAACTTGTTGATGACAACATATTTTACCTAAACTGTCTTAGCTTAAAGCTTAACTAAAGCCTGGCAGACTTTATAATACAAAAATTAACATACAGAGGTATACCATTGATTGTCCGCGACGACTACAAAATATAGATCTCATGAAACGCCAGCAGTACACTCAGAGGTATATTGGAAAGGTGGGGAGGAGTCTCCAAAGAGCCTTAAATTTTTAATTGTTCGTGGGTATATATATATAAAAAAAAGATAGTTTGTATTCTGCGAGGAGGATTACGTATAAATGTGCCACGTTTATGTTTAAAAATTTAGCAATAAGAATTTTTTTTGACAATGTGTGTTTCGGTTCTTGTGAGAGAAAATTCAAAATTGAAGTTGGTTAAAAGCTATCTTTGACCAGCAATGAACAAAGTAAGATTTAGTGGTCTGTCAATCCTTTCCATTGAAAATACGGTAGCTAAAAACATTAATTACGAAGAAGTTAAAAAAATTTGGAAGTCAAAGCTCGCACAAAGCAGTTTTAGCATTTTTTTTATTGACAGAAAATTAAAAATATTTCTTATCAAAAATGGCAGGCATTAAACATTTTTTTAAAAAAAATGTTTTACTGTTGGATTGAATTGTTCTGCTAGATTTGAGCTTTTGGTTTTTCAAAATATTTTAACTCTTTAATTTTATTGAAATAAATGTGAAATATATATTTGAGTTGATTATTTTTTGTACGGTTATCCTTCCAAAAAGGGGCCTCAGGAAGATTTGCAGGAAGGTTTCGAGAGATGACGTTAGACGAAAACAGTTATAAAAGTAAACAAACAAGTTCAAGTAAAGTATGTCGTCGCCAACGGGTTAAAAACGATGTATAAACATCACATTGTCTAATCACGATGCAAAATTTTGTATGCGAGCTTCATAGAAGATGGTCGCCTGTTCAGTTGTCCTCGCATCTTTCCATCTCTATATTACGACATTTTTCTCTTTTTCATCGTCATCAGAAGGTTGGGCATTTTAAGATGCGCTTCAAGAGTAGGCAAAAGTCACTACCCCACCCCCCCAGGTCAGAACTAATTTTCTTTGTTCCAACGGAAAGACTTTTTGCTTCATCGCGCACGATCCTTCTGCTTAAATTGAACAATCAAATCCATCTTCTAATCATTCCCTCGGCCGCGGTAGTCTAGTGGTTAAGGCATCGGACTTCGCGGCCGGCGTTTCGTAGAGTCGTGGTTTTGAGCCTTGATGCCACTAAAGACCCGCCGCGTAGCCGGGACTGATGTACGTTAAATCTGTCGGGGCCCAAAGTCCTCCCGTTGGCGTGATGTGGAAGTTAGGAGAGAGGGGTACCAGCTCAGGTGTCGTCTTCGTCACTTGATCCCGGTTCAAAATTACGAGGTCTGTCACCAGTATCCCTCGTGTTGCTTCTAGTGCGACGTTAATAAAACCAAACTAAACATCTAATCATTCCCTCACATATAACTACATCGCCGCACATTTCAAAATTTTCCAATGGATTTCGCATGGTCCCAAAGCCTTGCATTCAAAAAGCGAATTACGAAACGAATTACACAGTCGTGGTGGGACCTTCAAAAGTCTTAAACATCTTTAGTGCAATTCTTACACGAGTCAGCCTTTCAAAATATGAACTTTACCATAGTGACTCATTTTTTGGTCATTGAGAACGCAATACTGCACAGAAAGAAAACTTAAATTTTCGACATAGTCATCCAATATACTAATTTTTCTCTCAGTTTGTCATACATACGCTCAGTTTTTAATCCCGTTTTTTTTGGTGATAAGTACTAACTTAATTTCAAATATCATTACATTATTCGGTGCAACTTTTTTTTTATAATGAATATAATAGATTCTGTAGACCATCCGCTAGTTGTAACTTCCATCGGGTAATGATTCGAAGAGTCGTTATAATTCATTAAATTAGAGATATTCCGAACTTATATCCACTAAGCGAATCTAATTTGCTCCTTAGAGCAAAATATGCCCCCGATATAATCCAATCACAATTACAGAGTAAACATTTTTTTAAAAAAAATTACAACTATAGTATGTTTTTACTAAATTATGCAACAAATTTTGTTATTCCCATGTCTCATTGAAAATAAATTTTGTTCGTATCCGAAAAAAACACTTTCGAAAAGTGTGTGTGTGTGTTTTTTTTCAAAGAATATAATTTTTTTTTGAAGGATTTAAAAAATAGGTTCTTGGAAATGGCAGATGAAAATGTGATTCTGGTGGATTACGCCTGCAGATTTCCTCCTATGTTCTGGAATTCCGCAAACGGTCGTGTCGTCGGAGCTCAGATTTGGCAACTCATCGATTTCCTTCAAGTGAGTAAAAACATTTCTATTCAATTATTCTACTACAAATTATACGCAATTCAGCATCTTGAGGCCATCTTCACGTAATATTAAAGTAATACGTAATTTACAATCGTAATAAATTACGTTATATACAATCATGTAATTTACTTGATACCCGAAATCGGAAAACTTTTTCCCAATAATAATGAGCTAGTAAGTTAGTTCGATATTCTGACTTCGCTATCCTTTAGAAACGGTATAACTTATAGTTATAATACTACTCATTTCTATCCATATCAATCCATTTTTTCTGGTGTAAAATGTGTTCCACGTTTTGTTTCCTACACTGTTACGCTAAACAGCCTTAAAATTCAACGCGCTCATGTGAAAAATTGCGTATTTTTGGTATGTTCCTAAATTTTAAGAATACTGCATCATAAACGAATGTATACTCGTATGTTACAACTTCGCAAACTTGAATGAAAATTACAATAATTTTCTTCCTGGAAATGTGTTCTAAGTTTTTATCAGGTTCTTTAATGTTAGACGAAGACAACCTTAAAAGAAGATTAGGAAGTAATATTGTTATTGTCATCAAATGAGTTCTGAATAATATTATTTTTATTGTTACTTTTTATTATTTAAAGCGAATCTTTAGCTGTGCACGAAACAGAGAAATAGCTTCGTAACCTTATATTCTACAAAGAGTATAGTTCCTCAGTGCGTTTACTTGATACCAAACATTTAACAATTTATGCAATTGCGATTGCCTAAATTTAATAATTGTATAATTTTACATCTAATAACAGCAAATTGAATAATTACCAATAATTGATTTTCTCACTTCCTGGTGATATTTTCAGACTCCAAAAGTGCGTTTATTGGTATCACATGTATTTACGTTTGTATATTACTTCGTAATAAGTTTCGTGACCTAGGTAGTCTAGTGGTAATGGTTGTGAACTCGCAGCTGGCATTATTTCCATCGAGTCGCGGGTTTGATTCCTTTTTCCTCTAAAGACCGTTGTGAAGAGAGCTTGATGCATGACAAATCTGTCGAGGCTTTAAGTTCTCCCTAAGATATGATGTAGAAGTTTGGTTAGAGAGGCAAAAAGCTCAAGTGGTGTTCTAGTCATTTGACCACGGTTCAAAATTAAGAGGTCCATCAACAACAGACCTCGCGTTGCTTTTAAGTGCAACGTTAATAATAAATCTATCAATCGTAAAAAATTTCTTTTAAAATTAATATTTATGTTTTTAAAAAGACTTTTTTCTTAAACACGTAGGTAGTTTGAAATGCTTTTTACATAAAAAAAAATTAAATCTTTTTAAACATTTCATTTAATTTATTATCTTAATTTATAATTTAACGAAAATAAAGAAAAAAACTTATGCAATATCAAAAATAGAATAACATCAAATATACAGCAGCGCCCAAAGTCTTTTGATAAAGCTTGTTTTAATTTTAATAGGTTCTAGTTAGAGTATTAAATGCTGTTGAAAACTTTTTGTTTGCATTTTAATATTTTGTTTAAGGAATGTGTGTTATTCGTGCTTTTTTTTTTTTTTTTTTTAAAAATGTTAATTATGCGTCTTTCTGTGAATGAACTTGTAGCAATAGATTTCGTCCTCTAAAATATTTTTAAAAAAAATGTTTCAAAAAACATTTTATCTCACTAGATCGAAAATTAAAAAGATTGTATTATTTAATATATATTTATATGCAATGTTTTTGATGAAAATTGATAAAATTATTTCTTCTTATTCTAAAAATATAATAACTCCTTTTTCTACTTTTTGGAGCCTAACTGCCTTTTTGCACTAGTTTCACTGTTCGCACAATGCATTCGACCCTCCTTCTTGTCAACCAAAATTTTCGTCTTTTTTTTTTTTTTTTTTCAATTTCTTCACGTCCAGACCACAGTTAAATCTTGTTTGGCGCAGCGTAGCCATATCTGGCTCTTGCGGCAATAAACTTTACATTCACTCCCGCACTCTCACAAAGCATATTCGCATAACTCGGCATTTTTAGGAACACAAAAACTGTATTATATGAAGGTTATCTTTTTTCTTGCATAATTCCTGCCATATTAAACATCATGCTGTAAATATTTTTTTCTATTTAAAAGGGAAAAAATTATTTTTGATACAAAAAATACTTGATGGTAATAAATACTAAACATTTTGAAACTGAAACTATTTGCACTCTAAAATGGTACAATTCATTTTTAGAAACATTTCGGAACTTCACCAGAAAGTTTTCACTTGATAGGACATAGCTTGGGAGCTCATATTGCTGGATATGCTGGCGAAAGGTTGCATAACCTAGGACGAATAACAGGTATGATTTCATCCGAATTATATTCCAAATGAGACAAATAAATTGAAATCCATTCATAGTTCAAAAGTTGTTGGTCAATCGGATGTCTGAGTGTCGTCTGATTGCAGTTTCGTAGACCTTCAATACAAATACACTTGCGTCATAAAAACAACAGAAGAGAAAAACGAAGGGTCACAGAAAATACCAATTTAGTGAACACCTTGATTTACAATCGGTCCCTGAGATGTGTCTAAGAAGTTCCTGCACTGACGATTCATGAAATTATTATGTAAAAACGACGAATTATAAAACAACTTTTTTTATGCTAATGGTGAAAAGCACTGCTAATATGACATAGAAAAAAAAATTTTAATTTCATTTACAAAATATGTTTAAATATCCGTCGCTTTTCAAGGAAGCAAAGCTGAACTCGTTTGCACATATTTTGAGAAATGTGTTTCAAGTTACTGTGAGTTATTCTTTTTTAGCCATATAACAATTTTCAGATCATCTATTATTTAGAAATAATTTTCATAATTTTTTTTTAAATATTCTTTCAAAAAAATTCAGGGGAAGCTTAGATTAGGAAAATGAGATTCTTAACTTGAAAAAGATGGAGCTAAATGCCATACGAGTAATGAAACCATGGACATGCTTCAAGGTTGTTTTTTTTTTAAGTTATCGATTCATCTCAAGAAATCTTTGGTCACCTCGTTCCCCTGATCTGAGCATACCCTTTTTTCTGTGGTAATATGTTAAGAACAAAACTTATGAAAATAATCTCTAAGCAATTGATGATCTGAAATTTCCACCATTATTAAAAAGAATACAAAAAGTCAGCCCCCAGCATCATGAGTGTCCGTAGAAATCTAGTGATCATGACCACGGACCCGTGGCCGGCGTTGTTTTCCACGATCTCTGAAACTGCTAAATATACGTTGTGAAGAGTGGCTAATGCACATTACATCTTGTCAAAGTATTAGGTCCTCCTTTGGCGTGGTGTGGAAGTTGCCAGCTCAGGTATCGTCCTCGTCACTTAACCGAGGTTCAAACTACAAGTTCCGCCGCCTATTACCCTCGTGTTGCTTCTCATTGCAACGTTAATAAGCAATCACATTCAGCATTTTGAAACACGTTTCTCAAATCATGTTGAGACGAGTTCAGATTTCCCTCCTGGAAAGGAACCGACATTCTGAATATTTGTGGAAAATGTAAGTTCAAATTTTTTTCTACTTTATATTAGAAGTACTTTTCACTATTGGTTTTCGAAAAATGTTTTAAAGGTCACTCTTTCTTTGTAGTAAATTTTCAAATCGTCAATACTGGAAACTTTTAGAACATCTGGTGCTCTAGACCCTATCGTCGCGAAACAAACTTTACTGTACCATTTTTATTGCACTCAAAAATATCCATATAGATTATTTGGCTGATTATCTCATGGATAACGGAAAGAATCCTTTTATTGAAACCTATGTATAACCTTCTTTTAATGCCGGTGAAGAACACATTTCCATACCACCTCCAAAATTCATATCCCCTTTTGTGTAGCTCCTCTGAGTTATGGAAGTGTTCTTAGTACGGAGAGAAGTTAGGACTTTCTCTACCCTTTAACTAGAACAGAATGGCTTTTGAACCGTTAATACATATGCAGTTAAGGGGCACTGATGTTTACTTCGCAGCAACTAGATTAAAAACATTTTCATGATTGATTTCTCCTCCTGCAGTTTTGTCGAAGCTCCTCCTCCGAGCTGTATTAGTAGCTTCGACCAGATCAGACAGACATGCTATCTCCTATTGTTGGGATACCCAGATCACTCTCTTCTTAAAATGCTAAATTTAAATGTGGGTGAGCGATGGTGGATTTTAATGGCACAAGAAGCCGATGTGGCTATGATGTGCCAAACAAGGTGTAACAGTAGTCTAAACATTTTAAGAAAAGAAACTGAAAAAAAGATATAAATTTGATTTGCAAGAATTAAGGTTGAAAATAGAGAAAAATCGATAGAGTATCCTGGAAACGCGTCACCCGTGTTGACTAAATCCCATGGAAAGAAAAAGATAACGAGGATGCCTCGGGGTCCTGATTCCTGTATCTAACAAAAGAAAAGCCCATGAAAGCAATTTAATTGTGAAAAAATAGTTTTATGAAATATTTTATTCGTTAATAGTTTTATACATTTTATAGATAGCTAATTTATTTTCATTTTTAAAAATTTTCAACGTCATTTTTTTAAAAAAAATTAACGCTTTGTATTATATGAATTTGGACAAAGATTACTTACTAGGATTTTATAATTTTTAACTAAAGGTTACAAGCTAATTTTATATCCATCGGCCAATTTATGAACCACAACAAAATTTTATCACGTAGAGGTGGGATTTTTAAATTAATACCCGTATGATTAAAGTGATACCATTGCTAGAAACTATTAAACTTTCATTTACAAAAAATTTTTGAAATGAAAAGTTTTAAATTTTGATTACGGTTTACCAATATAAAGGTATTTAGGCATAGTTCTATAACCCAAACGAGTGTTCATTGAAACTTATTATATATTAGAGTTCTTAATTTCTCTCTTTTTTTAAAGAGAATTTGAAAACACCAGTTTAAAAATATATGAAATAAAAGTGATTTTAAATTATGATAATTCATTAATTTAATCATGCAACCTTTATACATGGATTTTTTTGTTTTTCTATTCTTGGAAGAAATCCTTGGAAATAAGCGATCAAATTACTTTTTTTTTGTTCTCTTGATTTGAACAAATTTCAATTAAAGTTTAATTGAAAATAAGGAACCATACTAATTCATCAGAAACTGACAAACTGTGGCATAAGAAGGAGAAAAAACAAGAGTAAAATCCAATAATACTATTAATACATTTAATAGAGAATTATGACTAGGAAAATTATGAAACGAATGAAAATGTTCGCTATACTTTTAGCAGTTTTTTCAATTCCTCCATTTTAAACAGAGGAAATCGCTATCCCCTTCAATGCTATTGTAACGGGTTTACTCTCACATTTCCCTTTAATTAACATCTGAGGCTGCTTTACTTCAATATTTAATGCGAAAAGCTCACCTTGTGAAAGCACCGGGATATATGTAAATGAGATTAATTATACATGGTGTCCGAGAATTGTTGCACACTTTACAAAATTAAATTAAAAATAAACTACAAGTACGAAATGGGTATTTGAATGACGACTGACTAATAAAAGTGCTGCATTTTTTTTTTTTTTTTTTTTTTTTGTGACGCTGTTTAGCTGGTATGCGATTTCGCGAAAGTTAATGCTTGATGCTTTCTATCTAAAGAGTAAGTTATCGGCCCTTTTCTTTTCCAAAAAGACCGCAAGTAGTGATACTTAGATATGTCGAAAATTGTTTGCAATCCCTTCCCAGAACGAAAGCTATGTCAATGTAGTTTTTCAATGGGACGGCGCACCTCTTCATTGTTCAACATCTGAACGCAATCGCCTCAATTAACATTTTTCCAACAGATGGATTGGTCGCGGTGATCTAATTCTGTGACACTCTCGATCGTCAGATTTAACCCCCTTATAATTTTTTCTTGTTATGTTACGTCAAATATTTCGCCTATAAGATTACTTGTCCTGATGTAGAGAAACTCAAACAACGAATCACGACTACTATTCATACCATAACCCCACAGGCGGTTTCAAATATATGGAATAAATTAGATGCTACACAGTACTTAGTAGAAACTACTTAGATGTACTACGAGCTCCCAAAGGATCTCATAATGAAATTTATTTACTTTTGTAGCTATGCCTCCAGTTATCGGTTATAGTTTATTGTTATGGTTTCTAGAATTTTTTAATTCCATTTTGAAAGGGATCTAACAATTTTCGGATACTTTGTTTATGAAGAAGTGTAATGAATAAAAGAAGATATTGTGCGGAGAAGAAGAGGAAATCATAAGTACACTGAAGCGGATAGAGCAGCTGTAAGGAAATTGTAAAATCACGACTACTTGAATCGGATCTTGTGATTGGAAGTAATCTTGAATTGGATCTAGTTTGAATTCTGCTAGTATGGAATCCAAATGTTTGAAGTCTGTTTGAATCACATCCATTTATTTGAAGTTGGGGGCGTCTTTCTGTTTCTACTCTCTTCCGTCATCTTAAATTACAGCTTGGCTGCAGTAGCTTAGTAGTCATGGTCGCGGACTCAAGGCCATCATTGCTTTCGTCATGGGTTCGATTCCTCGTGCCTCTAAATATCTACCATGTAGCGGGGCTGATGCAAGTTAAATCTGTCTAGGTCCCAAGTTCTCCCTTTGACGTGGTTTAGGAACATGAAGATGTTCGCTCAGGCGTAGTCCTCGTCACTTTACCGAGACTCAAAACTACGAATTCCGTCACCAGTAGCCTTCGTGCTGCTTCTCAATTAATAACTAATTAAATTACAATTTATAATCAAAGCACACACTCATATTTACTAAAATAAAATAGTCAAAATAATCTTCAAGGAGGTTATTTATTTGTATTTAATGCTATTTAAGGAAATGCTCTGTACCAGTTTTCGATTTCTCAACGCGGTTACCAACAAGATTTACTAAAATATGAAATATCAGGAATATTCGGATACTCGGGTCTGAGACGAAGCACTTATCCAAAATGTTTGTAGCTTCAATCAAGTAGAATCGAATCTTTATTCTTGTAATATCTAGTTATATGTTACTCACGCACAAGTCAATTCCGCTCATAATTCAAATCCTTCTCTCTCCTGCTATCTTCTACTAACTTCAGCATAACTTGTACATCCGTTTCTTGCTATTGCTTTATCAAACTACTTAAGTTATACTATTTTGCATAATAATGTTTTATTTGTTTCTGTCGAGGTTTTATTTCAGGTAAAATTGAATTATAAAGAGTCCCCAAGGTAATTAGTAAAAGATTGCGAATAGCCATCATTATAAAATCTATTGTTAGAGTCTGCAAGATAAGTAAATATCTTTATCATAATATTTAGTTGAACAGAGCCAAATTAACCTCTCTTCTTTCATTCAATCATTTTGATAGTAGCTATTCAATTGCTAGAATAAACTGGTTAAACATGTTGAGCTCCTTTATTGAGTAATAACTAATTCTGCTATCGACGTTATTTCGTCAACTATACGCAACTTTCCACTTTAATTATCCGGGTTTAAATAACATTTATTAATAAAAATTAGAAATTTCATAATGATAATTATCTTTTAATTATTTATTATATTGGTAAATCGGGAATAATTTTGACCCGTATGGTGACCGGGAATGACAGAATAGTCCCACTGTAGCTCATGCATGTCGTAAGAAGCGACTAAAATGGGTACCCAGCTTCTGAGGGTATAGCCTGGTACCCTGCCCCTGGGAATTATATCAGGGGACCTCAGGGACTTGCCTTCTTCAGGTAAGTACGGGTATCATGACCCCGAGGCACCCTAGTGATCTTTTTCTTTCCCATGGGGTTTACTGTCTTTGGTAAACATGGAGGACGTGCCCCCGGGATACCCTAGCGATCCTTCTCTATTTTCGACCCTCCTTCTTGTCAACCAATTTTTGTCTTTTCTTCAATTTCTTCAAGTCCAGACCACAGTTAAATCTTGTTTGGCGCAGCATAGCCATATCTGGCTCTTGCGCCATTAAACTTTACACATTCACTCACTCACTCGGGAGTAATTTTGATGTAGCATTATTTCTGATAAAATATTGTTGAGATAAAAATAAAGTCCACTGCCTGTTGGCAAAGTAATGATGCCCTAACAGTGTAGTTCTCAATGTGGGGTCCACCGAGTACTGGAACTCCGTGAAACCATTTCAAGTGTTTCGCTATAAAATCAAATATTTAATTAAAAAATGTTGAAAAGAAAAATATATGTAATGTAAAATAGTTTTTATATGGGATTTTAATCAATAAATCCAATAGCGTCAATCAGTCAAATTTTCTTAAAAATTCTGAATCTGGATTGTAACTACCTTCCTTCGTTATTTAACTCCACAGCAGACTTTTTAAGGTCAATTAAATAGTCAATAAGTTAACAATTCCACTAGAAGAGACATCAGAAAAAAAGGCAAAACGGTTTATTATCTGTCTACATAGAATATGCAACAACGCTCTCTATCTCTCGAATCCTTCTTAACTCAGTTAATCTTAGTTTACGCTCAAACAGTGAAGTCTAAGTTTACCAAATCACTCGTTCCGATGCACACACTTCTTGTTTGCAACAGATTCGACGCGTACTACTCTCTAATCAGAAGTCTCTTCAATCTGAACGTTTATTTATAATGATTTAAACCTATTTACAGATATATATCGGCTTATCGTTACCTTCTGTCTCCCTTTTCTATCTTTTCAATTCTATTTCACTCATATATCACTACCGGTAATTCAATTCGCTATACTTCTTATCGTCTTTTGATTTACTTAATCAAGTTTTATTCTGGTTGGCAAGGAGCTGTAGTCTTATGCAATTCAGAGACTTCCAAAAAGTCCCCGAAGTTTGGTGTAGTGAAAATCTCGAACAGCCAATTTCACAAGATGAATACCGTGATATTGGGTAAAAAAAGCACGAAGCACAATACCATTATTTTCCATATCATATCTTTGCGAAACAAGTTTTTCATGGATGACTTATATTTTTGAAAAATCGTGTCCACCTGGGTAATTTAAAGAAGAAATACGAGTGCCTTTATTATTTATTCGTCTCGATATAGCTGAAATCACCATGCTCACGCATCGCATTAAATTTGAGAAGTTTTTTAAGCTTCGTTATTTCAAACGATTTTGAAATAAATGTGTTCGCGTGTCAATAAATATATCGGTATTTTATTTTTTATAAAGGTAATACACTTTAAACTGGAGCTACCATTACAGTGCTCTTAATTCATTCATGACAAATCTGTTTCTTCCCATCTTCATTAACTGAGTTGTTTTTGTGAACAACGTCTTTCTTTTTCATTATGCGATTGAAGCAAAAAGGTTGGCTACCACTGCTTCAAAATGTTTGTTCTATTGTAAGTTTACCACGCATAATAATAATGAATAAATAAATAGAAATTCGTTTTGCTAATTTCATTAACATATGCTGTACATAACTAACTTTAAACATAACAGGAAAAAAAAGTTATATTAGTTAAGTTCCCGAAAAGGTAGAATTATTCAAACTTAACATTAATTAGTATAAAGTAAATGCACTCTCGAACCCCAGGCTCTCCAAAAGTATTGACTACTGAGAAAAGAAAATACTTCCTACAAATTCCTAATGCATTTTTGTTTTCACTAATAAAACATTCTAAAGTACAAAATCGTTGCCAATCAAAAAGAATAAAAACAGATTATTCTTTCATAAGAAATCAATCATTACATTAATCATTAAAATATATAAGAACAAACGCGATAAATTTTTAAAGCAGACAGTAAAATTCTGTTCGGATATTAAAAAAAAGTGATAAAATATTAAACTAAACATATCATTGTAAATATACCTTAAGCAAACTAAATGTAAATATAATAATTATAATGCATTATAATATCAATCTTGTGAGCCTAACACTATATATCCTTTATTTCATGTCCATGCATTTTTGCTGACTCAATTTTCTGAAATCAACATGTTACAGTCTATAGGCGCTTTAAGTTCACATGTTCGCGCCCCGGGGGGGGGTCTGTAAATACGGTAAATTACAACTGAGAAACGGACATCACCCCCACCCACTTCGTTTTTTTTTTTTTTCCATAAGCAGATTTCTAATGAAAACAAAATTTTGAGTTTCACGATCATCGATGGTTTTATTTTAAATCTGCATCCTTGAAATATTTGTTTAAAATCTGTATAACATTTTATAACTAGTGTTAACATGAAATTAAAAACACTTAATTTTCTTACACCTTTATATAGGGGAATTAAACAACTCATTGGGATTTTTTAAATTAAATAAATTTGTTTTCGCAAAGGTATTATATTAATATTTTATAAGGTTATGTTTTAATAATTTGTATACTTTCATCTTTGAAAAATTATCATTTTGAAAAGTACGTTAATTAGATTTTTATAACAGACTTTCATTTAATATGAAGCATGTCCAAACGCAAAGGAATTCAGGTCTTAACTAAAGTATTGAAAATAAATGCAGTGGCGATGGTACATTAGTCGTTACCATGGTAACCGACAGAGGAGAAACGGAAATGAGTGACCTTGATACATCAATTCTAAAGTGACAAACTTTCGTAACAACAACAGTGTAGCTAACTTTTAGCGGCCCAGGCCCAAAGATTACAGAAACGGAAACGGACATCGCTTGATAGGACTTCTTATACTCGGGCAAACTTAAACTTAACCAACTAATGTCCCAGTACAGTGTTTCATGAATAAAAAAATATTGAGAACCATTGCCCTAATCAATGAGTAACTGTTCGGGTCGTTACTTCTAAAGACCTTCGTGTACCGGGCCTGGTGATCGTTAAGTCTGACAGAACTCATGTTGTTGAGTGGATTTGGGGTACAATGGTGCTTGTTCGAATCTCGACCTCGTCATTTAACGGTAGCTTAAAATTATAACGTGCATTGGTTTTGTTTAGAGGACCTTTAAGTCAGTCAAAAATAGGCAAAGGGAAACGCTGAACAAACAACCAATTTAAGTTCATATTAAAAAGATATATTTTGTTTTAATAATTATAATCTTTTTTTTTTTCGTGTGCAAATATAATGGGATGATATTTCAGCTTTCAAAATGCAAACTTATTAAATCGTTTAATTATATTATTTTTGTATCTATTTTAATTTTCTTTTTAAAAGGTTTGGATCCTGGAGCGGCCTACTTCCAAAATGTTCCTGATATTGTGAAGTTGGATCCTACAGATGCCTTATTCGTGGACGTCATTCACTCGAGCCCAGGAAGAAATTTTCTTGAAGGTGATTTAATCTTTTGATTAATTTGTGGAGAGTTCGTGAAGTTTAAGAGTAATTTCAGATATCCATAACTTTATACCTATACGCGATAGAACCCGATCTGTACAGAAAAAAAAAGTATTTAAAACCATGGTAGAAATAATTAATTTTAAACAAATCAAACACCATTACTAATGCAGAGGGCAGTACAGTTTTTTAATTCCAGAAAAGCTTTTGCAGATGATTTTTAGGGATACCACTACTTATCAATTATTCCAGATTTCAAAACAACCAAAGGTCGAAACTTGTAAATGAGAATTATAGACCAACAAAAAAAACCATTTTCTCAAACATTGAAATATTTAGCACATGTTTTTTTTTTTTTTTTCCCAAGGAAAGGATAATTTTAATGACGAAGCTGACGTATATAAAAGCTAACAAAAATAATTAATTTTCTGAAAACAAATAGCAGGGCACGCTGTTTTATCATAAACAATTTTATAAATTTAAATGTAAAATATGGAATTACAAAATATTTGGCATTTAAAATTATGCATCGAATTTTAAAGTCCGACGCTTAAGTTCCTTCATAAGCAAGAATTAATACACCTACCACCAATGTACAATTATTACAATAAATTTCAATATAAATAGCACTTGATTACATTTTATTAAAACAACTTCTGGAATCGGGCGAATTAAGGATGCATTAAACCCAAACCAATCGCATGTAATAATAGAGATAGCTTTAAATCAAATGTAAGTATCAAAAGCCCATATGCACAGTCATTGTGAGGAATTCTGTGGAATAAGTTTCATCATTTTGTAGATGTTACTCTCCCTGTCATAGGGGAGAGGAATACATAGCAAAAAGGAAAGAATATTTTCTTGATAAGTAATACAAATAAGTTAATTAGAACTATGAGATTTCGGCTGAAAATCATTAAGAAGCCTTTTTCGTCCGATGTAAATTCGGTAATTCAGCTAAGTTGAGATAAGTCTTTCATGTATGTATTACAAATTTATTGTTTTTTGGAAAAATTCTTATGACTTATCATCTTTTTGTTATTGCATGCGTATTTAATGTTTTAGAACATTTCACGAAGTTTCAATTATTTTTATAGGCTTAGGAACGATAGAAGACATTGGCCACGTGAATTTCTCTCCCGGAAGACCATCGAAATGCCTTCCACAAAAGAGGTTGTATGAAGGAGCTACTGCCATAGAAAGTAAGCGAACTATACATAAACAATGTGTTCGTAAGCCCTTGAAACAAAATAGAAAGATAATACTACTTGACAAAGCGAACTATATTTATAATAGCGCCTAGTATCACAATCTCTACATAGTATCAGAAACACATTGTGAAGAACAAATCAGTTGTTGAAACATTGTTGACGATTATGGTTCCGATACGAAACTGAGAATTGTCCATCACAGACCGAAATTTTTAAACATGACATATCTAAATAGTAGATTTCAAAGGATAGAGGTGTAGAATTTAACCTCCCCTAACAGGAATCCACAAGACTTCTTTGGGGAGGGATGAAACTGCAGGTGTTAAAAATACCTCTAGCTTTGTACATCTCTTGTCGCTCTAGTGCTTTTGTTCTCAACCAGTGGGTCGTGACCCTCTAAGGGGAGTTGTCTTGTCTATTTTGGGGGTCTCCGGTTATCAATTTTGAAAATCAAAAAAGTTGGATAATAAATGCTAGAAGCGATGATATTATCTAAAAAAAAAGTGTCGTCTATTTCAAAGCGTAAATAATTTATTTTGCTAGAATGGATACTATTCGCAATGCGTCTTGCACATTCCCGCGTTAGCGGTACACTTTTGTGAGCTTTTTCAGCTATGCGAGCACCACATTAGATAATCGCTCGGGGGTGTTTTTTCTTTTCAATCTTCTCTTTTTATAGCGGGATTTGAGCAAAAATGTTAGACTGGGCAGGACGATTTTGTGTATTCTCGTTCAGGTGGCTTTTGTGCGAAGAAACTTCTATGTGTTCGGGAAAAAGCATATAAAATTCATACAATATACTTATTAATTATCCAACTGAGTTCCACAACAGATACCTATAGAAAGAATTATGCCGACTCCATGATTGTGCCCTAAAAGTAAGGTAAAAACAAGAAAATATTTTATTTAATTTTAAAATTATAAAATTTCATTCATTTAATAATTGCAATCTCGGGTACATTTTCGTATTGACGAAAGGTCTGAACAATTAGGCAGGTTAAAATGGAAGCGAACTGCTTCGAGAACAACAATTTCTTAAGCTGTTAAAGAGTCGAGAAAAATTTAGTAAAGAAAGACGGGTGAATTACGCAAATTACATGAATTTATATTAGAAAAGAAAAGTAGCTTAAAGGAATGGTACGAGGCTATTCATTCATTTATTGAAATTAAGTTTTTAACAGCGGAATATTAGGAAAAATGTGCTCGGGGGGAGGGGAGTAAAACAAAATTAATCCAATATTAGGAGAAGGAAATGAAATTCGCTTTCAAAATATTGGGGAACGCAAGATCAAACTGAGAAGTGCGCAAAACTTAGTAACACTTCAGAAATTGGTGTTAGAAAAATATATATTCAGAGGATCCTAAGTAATTCAGAGTTTTAGAACACTTACCAAAGCACTACAGACAAAAACGGAAATCTTAATTGTATAGAAATATTTCCCTACCTGAAAATAATTATAAATAGTTAATTCATGAATAAGTTATTGAATCTGGAATGGTAAAGAATTAAAATAATGTTCGAACTGTATGAAGGTTATATGATGAAATCGAAATTGCAGTTCGGAATGCGAAAGCTCAAGATGGCTCGTTTGGTTAATTATTAATGCCTGTGTTGTTAAAATCTAATCTAGGGAGTTTGTTTTGAAATTTAACCCAAGGTAAAATCAAAAGAAGAAATGCGTTACAGATTTATTGGATTTCATTAAAAATGAAATAGAATGTCGGAAAGGGTCTGATTCGTTGACGCAAGAGAAAAATACCTTGCTCTCCATGTTTTGAACAAGTAAAATTTGATAACAAAATTTTTTTTTCAGGAAGAGCACTCACAACTGCTAGTTTAATCTTATGGATAGTTGTAAATGTATTTTTAGCGATCAGTTTCATAATTCATTTTCTTGCGACTAAGGTTACCAACGTAGCCTACTCACAAGAAAATGAATTAAACATTATATACGGTTACCAACGTTTAAGTAGTGTTACCATCCCAAATTATTTAGGTTATAGCATAAATGAACAACAAATAGAATTTTAAATATTTGATCAATACAATAAATTTCTTGTGAAAAACGCAAAATGTTATTTTTGAATAAACTAAATTAAAATCTTTTAAAAGCACTCATAATACACACACAAAACATTTTATTTTGCTCTTTATTTCAAACAAAATCATGCTTTATTTTGCTTCTTATTTCTTTTGAAATATTTTTTTGGATAAAGCAGAATTCATAATTTTTTACAATTCATATTTTTGAAGTTGTACTGTACAAGAATCGACTTTTTTGCTAACTGGTAACAACATGTTTTATTTATGTTCCCAAATTGATTTTATAATGCTAAAGATTCTCTCGACATTAGGTGGAAGTTCAAAGAACAATAAACAACTTTTTAAAAATTCTCGTTTATTTCTAATTTCTTTCTGAAAAATAATTAACCCTTTTTAAATCAATTCGAAAGAGTTAAAAATTCGGTAACGTGTTCCATTTGTTAAAGAAAATTATTTAAATATAGAAACTGATCAAATAATAAAAATATTTTAATTCCAGCCCTCTTTCGCTTAAATATGCTAGACATCGTTCAATATGCCCCTCTTCTCATAAATAGTCTTTTCAACGAACATCGAAGCAAAAATTTCAAATTCTTTAAAAGCAATTGTCTATTTGTTCTGATATAAATTTCCCTATTAATAAATGTTCAACTCTTGTTTCATAATTGATTTTCTTGAATTTTCTACATGACTTTTTATACTTTGTTGCATTTTCAGTGACAAAATACTTTGCTTCTTTCTTTGAGTTAAACAGGTTTTAACTGAACATAGAATTTCTGTTATTTTCGAGATATAGTTATTTTCTTTTCCGTGCTTTTTATTTTGATGAGAAAAAAAATAGAGAGAGTACGTATAAACATTTAAATCATTTTTTTTTTTAAGAAAAATCATAATTAACAGAACTCCTTTATATATATATATATATATACAGGGGGTGGACAAAAATATGGAAACACCTTGTAAAATGCATGTTTGAAAAGAAAGATTGATTTTAATGAAATATGTAGGTGACGCTGGCGTTTTTGACTACTAACGCCACCTATACAACTTCGTAAATGTGCTAAACAGTTCAGTTGTTGTCGGAGTACTGTTATGTGAGGTTGTCATTGCATTATGTCAGAGTTAACAGACTTCGAACGTGGGCAAATTGTTGGAGCACGTATGGTAGGTGCTTCCGTAAGCAAGGTAGCCGAGGTGTTTAGTGTTTCAAGAGGTACTGTATCGAAGATTTATTCCGCATATTTGAAAAGCGGAAAAACATCATCTGCTAAATCACAGCGCGGACGAAAGTGTGTGCTGAGTGATCGTGACAGACGATCATTAAGGGCAATTGTGACGAAAAATAAGAAGACCACAGCGGCAAAAGTTACTGCTGAAATGAATGTTGTGTTACAGAACCCTGTGAGTACCAAAACAATTAGAAGGGAGCTTCATAAACAGGGAATTTCTGGCCGTGCTGCAATTGAGAAGCCACTCATCAGTGATGCTAATGCCCGTAACAGGAAAAGGTGGTGTTTAAGTCATAAAGCCTGGACTATAGGGCAGTGGAAGCGTGTAATATGGTCTGACGAGTCTTCTTTCACATTGTTTCCCACTTCTGGCCGAGTTTACGTCTGGAGAACGCCATCTCAAGCCTATAATACAGACTGCTTGTTGCCAAGAGTGAAACATGGCGGGGGTTCTGTTATGGTTTGAGCAGCCATATCGTGGTTCTCTGCTGGCCCCATGATAACTGTGTCAGGGCACATGACTGCCAAGACTTATGTGAACATTTTGGCAGATCAAGTTCATCCCATGGTACAAACTTTGTTCCCCGATGGTGATGGTGTCTTCCAAGACGACAAAGCCCCTGTTCACACAGCTCACATTGTCCAGGACTGGTTTTCTGAGCACGAGGAGGATTTGTCCCATCTCCCCTGGCCACCACAGTCACCAGACCTGAATATTATCCAACCTTTGTGGTCTACATTGGAACGGAAAGTGCGTTCTCGTTATCCACCGCCAACATCGTTATCTGAACTTGCCACCGTTTTGCAGGAAGAATGGTATAATATTCCCTTGGCACACATACAGGAACTGTATTTATCCATTCCGAGAAGACTGCAAGCTGTTTTGGATGCCAACGGGTTTCCTACACCATATTAAGCAAAGAAACATGTTTTTTAAAAGGTGTTTCCATATTTTTGTCCAACCCCTGTATATATATATATATATATATATTAGAGATGATGATAATATCTCAACCCCATTGGAACCACTGCTCTGCTGCAGTGGTTTCCAATGGGGTTGACGCCACTCACGGATGGGTGTGAATGGGCCCCTGCTCACCTCACCTTCCCGACGGAGACCATACCCGCAAGAACGCCGTAAAATGCTTGATAAATAATAAAAATCATGGAACACGTGTCTCAATAAATAGTTTTAAACATCTTTTAAGCAAGACCAGTCCACATTAAATATAGGTACATTTCAGCTTTCTTTCCAATTCCTTTTTCAGTCGATGAAAGAACGAGTCGCATCAAGCGCAGTCGGCACCACGAGTTTTCGAACATAATGTTAATCCTAAGGAGTTATCTACCTTTTTTTCTGAAAGTTAAGATTATTTCTTTTTTTTTTTTTTTTGCATGGAATAACACGCATTCGAAATAGTGTGGGGAAAGGAATGTTTCTGCGTGACTACTTTCTTTTTCTGATCTTCGGAAGTATTTTCAAATATTTAATGAATTTCAGAGCTAACAACTACATTATTGATGTCAAGAGTGAGAGTTAATTTTTTTCTCCCTGAAAAGGAGACAGTAAGCGATTTTTTTTTCTTTTTTTCTTTCTTTCTTTATTTTTGCGAAAAGGGGGCTGTAGACCATGCACTAGTGTGACGGGCATCAACCAATTGTTGAAAATCTTGACGTACGAGTTGCTGCACTGCCGTACCTGGGATATTCCGAAAATTCATCCTTCGCCAGTGTAGGCTGTCTAATGAAATCCACTGACGCCACTTAGAACGTCACCTTTAAATATTTCTGAATAGTTCATGCAACTGTTATTTATATTTCTCTGCACCATTAAAGAATCAACGTGGATGAATAAAGTTTTCTTTTTGTCGATATTGATTGGAAGCTGTGTGGCAATTATAATTTCTCTTTTGTGCACTAAAATCTTTTTGTTGTTGTTGCTGTTGTTGAATATTGTATAACAGTTACTCGTAAAGCTTCTGCTTCATCACAAATTTATGAATACATGGCTGATCTTTTGCTCATAAAAATATCCGCTTCCCTTTCTCTGAATTAATTCAGTTGTCTTAAGCAAAATTAAATTGTGTGCCAGAATCTAGATGATAACTGCGCAAATGAAAGCATTCTAAAAATAAAGAGTAGTCATAAATTCAAAATGGTGTATGGGCATAAACCATAATTTAAAAAAAATGACATTTTTTGTAATATTACTATTCTCTTTCAACGCATTTTTTTTTTCAGAATTTTGCATGTTCATCATTGTGGAACAATTATGAATCTTTTAATGGTCCACTCCCCTATTATTAAATACTCGATGTAAAGAAGAATCTTTATAAAGATGAAAGTGCTTTAATAAAGCCATTTATATTGTAAGCAAATGATTACAAACAACTCCTTTTATAACCAAAAATTGCTGTTTATTTCTGCAAATTCTATGTTTTGCTTTCTATTCGTTGCAACCTCATAAAATATGTGCTCTTCGATTTTATCATCATCTCTAAGATTAATTTTGATTTGATAAGCTAATTCATTACTTGCACGATTTTTAAAAAGTAGTGGCCCAACTTCTTTTTGAATCCTCTTCTCAAAGACTCTTCTTTCTTTTTCTTATTATATTTAAAAGAAATCAGTTACCTATTTTTAAAAAACAATATGAAAATAGAAAAATATGTGTTTCATTAGCATATTAAGTAACATTTAATTTTTCAAATAATAATAATATAGCAATGTACATTTTATATGAGGAATTTCAATTAAAGTTTTGTTTCATAAATACAAATAAATATGAAGACATTTGTTATACGTTTCGAATAAGAATATTAAGCTAGAATATGAAATTCTAGAAGAACACATACAACATAAAAAAGTCTGAAGTGATACAGTAATTTATTGGAAACATTTATATGAGAAAGGAAAGATATTTTCAATCAATTATCACTGAAAATATAAGTACGGAGTAAATATTTTTTTTCTGGTTGTCTCATTGAAATAATTTCATCTGTTAAAAAATGTTTTAATGCGCGTATTTATTTATTTTTAGCTTTGCAGAACACTCTCTTCTGTCGCCATTTCAGATCCATCGAGTACTTTATCTTCTCCTTTAATCAAAAAGGTTGCCTCTTCGTTGGGGCAGAGTGCTCTAGTTGGGAAGAATTCTACGCGGGGCGCTGCAACTGTGGTACTGACGGCAGCAAATGTCGTTTCATGGGGCAGTTCGCCACGTCTGCCCCTTACGAGAGGCGATATTATCTCAGATTGAGAAACGATCGACCTTACTGCGGTAAGTATAGAAAAATATATAGTCTAAGAGAAATATATTATGCATTCTACTGCAGTTTTTTTCTTTAATGCTTGTTTCAGTTCATCAATATCAAGTGATATTGTACCTTAAGTTGCCACTCCTGCAGAAAACCTACGGATCAATTCAAATTTCAACCAATTTGGCTGTCATTGGGGAGAATAAATTTCGAGAAACACTTCATTTTAGGTAAATTTTCAAAGGTTTTTATTTTTGTGGGATTTTTCTGAGTATGCAATGCACTTCAATGTATAAGTTTGACCGCCGATTCACGCATGCATCATTTGTGCCATTCTCTAAGGAAAATTTATCATAATTACCAACTTACTTTACGATCTTATATTTTTATCCTAGAAAGTTATTGTTATCCTGTCCAAATACCAATAACTGCCCTCATAATTTTATACCACAGTCAAGTGACACGGAGGTCACCTGAGAATGTAACACGATGATCTTTAATAGTATTCTATTTAGGTTTCCTTTTGATATATAGAAGCTTCAATTATTCCCCACGCGAGCGATTGTTCTTTGATAAAAACTGGACACGAATCTTCGAGAGACTTGAATATCTGCGGTGACGAAGTGCATGATATTAATCACTAGGCTCTTCTCAGGGTCTTTAAGTGTGCTGGGTTTGCCACCTGAGATATCCGAGTGATCTTTCCTTTCTTCTAATGCTCTTCTTATAAACATGGATGATGTATCCTCACGATACCCTGACGACCTTATTTTATTTTTGAAATTCATCCCTTGCCACTCATCTTATTCTTCTTTAACGAGTGTTTTGTACATCTCGCCCAATTATGGACATTGCGTCTATAAAACCAACCAATCGCTGGGTTAACAAAATCATTATATCCTTAAATAGGATCTAACAGTTATCATATAATGCGAAATTCAATTTTCCAAGTTGTTACAAACACTTCTAACTCGAATAACTTTTGTAAGCTGTCTACAAAAGAATGGAAATGACTGACTAATAATTGTATATGATATTTAACTTTAGAAAAAATGAATGCTTTAGAGAAAATGAATGCAATTAATAATAAAAGAAGCCTATGCATAGAAATTTAGTTTTTTTTTTTAAATCACTGTAGTATCATCAGTTCTATTAATGTGCCAAAGCAGGCTAGGCTGCGGTATAATTCTATATAAACATGTAACTTTTTAAGGTAAACATGTAAACGGGAATTATTAATTTTATAAAAATCGTAACATCTAGCAAAATTAACTTTGGCAATTACTTAATTACATAAAAATCGTTGCGTGCTGGTTTGAGAATAACTTAAATTTCAAAAATTTTGTATCAAAATTTTGGAAATACCTCAAGTTGTAGCTGTAATCGAATAATCCTAATTACTAACTTCATGGCCAGCATAGCAATGCTCAAGGTAAATCGTAGGCTTAAGTCCTGATTCCATTGAAGACTATTGTGTGGAATACTGGAGTCTCCCTTCACGTTGAATTGAACTGGGTATCAAAATGCTCAAGTAGTATGATAGAAGAATGAAGTTACTCACTCAGAAGTTGATCTTGTCACTTCCCTTTAATTCAAAATTAAATGGTCAGTTACCAATAACTCCAAAGTAACTGACAGTTTTGTATCATCCAAAAATTTTCATTCAAGCAATAGGTAATAAAGGTTTCACTTACCTTACTAGTTTTTTAGACTGCCACCTGTTGAGAAACGCAATTTTAAGACTACTGTTAGAAAGAGAAAAAAAAACAAAGAAAATCACCGAATTTTTGGTGATTGTATCAGAAAAAAAAAAGATATTCCAAAAAGAGAGTCAATTTATTCACGGTCACTGAACAGAACGCGTAAAAATGTCGTCTGCTCTTTAATTCTTCAACATTTGTCATGTAGCTTAACAACTATATTAATTCAAACTAATCAAATCGATTAACTTTAAGATACAAATAATTTTATGAAATAGAAAAATCTTCCTAAACATTTTAGTGAATTTTTACTATTACTATCCATATAATGATTAATGTCAAAAATTATGAATCTTTCAGTGTGACTCTTCAAAATGTGAGTAAAAATTTATATGAAATAAAACTTTTTTTTTATTATATGCAAGAAATTTAACGAAAGAAACATATTAAAATTAAACTTATCGAATGAGATTTTAGCTTTTAAGAACTACATAGAATTTATAAAGATTTATTTTAAATTGTTAAGCATATATCGCGCTGAATATTTTAATATTAGAGTTACAGATGGATTTTTTTTTTTTTTCAAATTTTAAATTCATACACGCATATGTTATTATTCTCTTTTAGAACAATGATAGATATTCGCCGAAAATTCAACTGTCTCACCTTAAAATAAAATTTTGTGTATGCGTGCAAGCGCGTATATTTTCAACTTACTGATTTTAAAAAAATCCAAACTTGTCTCTCTATATTTTCAGGGTGAATTTAAAGGAACGAAAACAATACAAGACCTTCCTCCTAACATTCAACGAGGCGGTTGGAAAGGTTCGCACGGCGGAAGTAATATTCCAAGTCCCTCAACAAGACCATAACATAACCATTAGCTTAGAGGCTTTGGAAATTAATTATCTATTTCCAGTGTGAGTAAATCATCATTTAATGCACATCTTATAATTAATTTATGTTTTTTACATCAACTCGGTGCCTTAATATAAGCTTACTCTACAGAAATATGGGAACACTCTTCATTGTAGATTACACCAATCGAAACTGACCTTTCTCTCGTAATGGCATGTAGCAGGATAAAATTTGAATTCCGAAATTGCAATTTAATATCAATCCTTTTCAAATCAAAGTTACCAGAACAGTTGTTTTAAATAAGTAAATGATTTTATTCGAATATAATGTGTTGCACTACGATGCGATTTTTAAGAGATTAACGATAAAACTGAATATTCTTCTAAGTATATATGGAACAAATACAATAACTCTCATTATACATTGATGTACTTTGGTTTATAAAAACTTAAAAGAGTTTTTATGTTGATTTAACAAGCATTATAGTTATCAATGTTCATACAAAAGAACACGATAACAAACTATTTACTTCCCTGTTTTGCAAAAATTAATTTGATGAATAATAAAGAATAACAATTTTAAAAAAAGCTTTGTTTTGTGTAACAAAAGATAAATATCGGAAGTGGACTTTTCAAAAATCCTTACGGTAGTAATACACGATTTTAAAATATCTGTGAGTTGGGAGTTGACTCATTCATATTCAACGCAGTGGAAGATTTTGTATAGTACAGAAAAAAAAAATTTAAAATCACGACACTAGAGGGCGATGTGCAAATAATTCTGTGGAAGTGACGAGTGCATATTTTGCTCATACAACTCAAAATTAAAATACAAAACGTTATTGAATGTCACACGCATATTTTAAATACGTTAAGTAATTATGTTGAATAGTATTATCGTGATTGTAAAATGCAATTGGTACCTATTTTTTTCATACACAAATTTATCATCTGGTGTTGTATGATGCGAATCGAGCATGCAAATCACGGATCTGTAAAAGTAAAAACAAATTCCTTACCAATATTAAAAGACACCATACAGTAGAAATTAGTATCAAGAATTTGCTTACGATGTGATTCGGTTGACTAAGAGCTAGTACTATTTAATAAGTACCGAGCGAGACAAAGAAGGGTCTAACCGCCAGAGGAATAATCACGAAGAATTATGTTATCATTGGAAAGGAAGGCATAGTAATTTTTATATATTTTTTCAAATATGATAGTATGTTATATGCACCTAATGAGTGGTGTGTTCGTAAAATTTACGTGTTGTATCAAAAAATGAATAAACCGTTTAAAAGTGATTGATTATTTCAAGCAACAAGAATACCGAACGATGCGCTATGACAGTAGCAACCATTGAAGTTGATACTGTTACATGCTGCCATGTTCAGGTGTAATAGCGGAACTGCATTCAGTATTAGAAAGTAGTGGTGGACATAATGAGCATTTGTGTCTATAAATCATGTTAAACAAAATGTCTTAATTCACATTTATTACCTTTCTTTTGTGTTTTTCCCCATCTCCTCAGAATTAACAACAGTGCCCATTATTATTGTCGATATTTCGAGCTATTTCCTTCTTGTCATACAAAACTCCCCACAGTGGTGAATATAAATGTGTAAACTGCACAACCACTTTCCTACACATTGATGATTTTTAACTACCCTTTATTTATTTTTTAACTGCATTTTTGAAACACTTGATTCATATAATTTATGGATGTCACACGATCTAAGAATTCGCCTTTCCTCATCTGAGTTCGTTAATTGAAAATTTGATTGATTATTGTTGTTTAAATTGAAGTTACAAATTATTGCGGTAAAACTATTATTCTTAGCAAGTTTCTTCAGGTTAAAGAATGACTTTAGATATTCACCCTTTATTCGTGTTATTGATAGCGAATACGAGAGTAAAGATTAAGAAAGAGGAATTTGTATTATCTAGTTTGGGAGGGACTAGGTACGGAATTAACTATAAGTAAATATAAATTGAAGAGTATAGAGAAAGACCATAAGTCGATGCCGTTCATTGTTAAAAAAGTTTTCTTCTATAGTTAATTTTTTAAAAAATCGATCTTTGAAGTTTCCACAACAATAAAAAAGTTGATTCTGTGTAGCTGTCTTGAAATATAACTAAGTTAGGCAGAAGTTATGTTAGACTTTTGCATCATAATGTGGATTGATTATATACAATAATATATGATGTAATTTATCAAATTAAGATTAAATAATATTTTTGTTGTTGTTTAAGACTTAAATCGAATAATTTTGGTAGTTTTAAAATTCTTCAAATACCTATTTCTTCAGACAATTTTTTCTACTTTTAATTTTTAAATACAACACGGCACATTATATTATTTTAAAAAAGAAAGTTTCAAGGATAATTTGTTTGTGTTGCTTAAAATTTAAAAAAATGAATAAGTTATCAAATTAATCAATTCATTTGTTTTTTCTTACTTTAGACCAAAATTGGAAGTAACCAACTTGCTGTGTAAAGAGTCGGAAAAATATTCAAATCAGGGGAAACGGATGATATTGACACCAGCTGCTTGCCACATGCTGATATAAGGGGGAAAATAGCATTGTCCTAGTTGTATTGCCTTTTGTTTTAATTCATCATGAAAACTGTTCTGAGTGCATATGTCTGATGAAGACACTGAAAGCACTCAGATTTTTACCAACCCATAATATCACATGAAGATGAGATCAAAAACTTTTGAGAAATAATACGCCAGATGTGTGCATAACAGATAGTGGAAATGTGCCAATCAGAAAATTGTTGTTCAAATCAGTGAATAAAGCTGGATTTCCAACCAAAGCCACAACATTTGGCTTGATATTGGTATCAAAACTATTGTGTGCTTAATGAAATTCGTCTCAGTATAAATCAAGTGGTTTAAGAATACAAATCTGAATATATAAGCTCACAAAAAAGGGATGTTTTCAAGACTACTCATTATTGAAACATATGTTATACTTATAATTTGTCCCTTAAATGTTGTTGAAAAATGATTAAGAAGTGTGTGTGTGTGTGTGTGTGTGTGTGTGCGTGCGTGCGTGCGTGCGTGTGTGTGTGTGTGAGAGAGAGAGAGAGAGAAAGAGAGATGAAAAATTGTGCTACACTACACAAGGAATACAAAGCTCAAATCAAGGAGAATTTCAATCAATGAAACTTTATATGGGCAATTAGCTCGTAAACAGTTTCCTATATATCCTAATAGACCTTTAATGAAAGCATGAAAATGCTACGAAACAATTATCTTTATTTATAAAAAAAATATTTTGTTACATAAATTATTACTTTGCCATTAAAACCTTATCATGTACTTTTGGCGTCTCATTGATGCATTTTGATTTACTTTTTCCAATAGGTAGTCAAACGGAAATCGTTTTTCGGGAGCTAGCAATTGATTATAAAAATAAGTATCGCCTGGAACAAAAACTAAACCAAACTAGAGACACTTACAGTCGAGAAAATGCTCCAAAATAGAACAAAATGATCCTTAAATTAAAAGTGCCTATAAAGTTGCCATTAATATTGATAGATAGAAACTAAATATTTTGCGCGTAAGGAAAGATGCAAGATTTAAAAGAACTTGAAGGGAATGATGATTTTAATGAAGATATAGATAAAGATTTCGTACAGAAATAGAAACTAAAAATAGGTGATGCAGTTCAATAGGAATTGTAATTTTAAACTGATATTTGACTTAGATGTAATATACAACCAGTCACCTCGTTTTTTCCCCGCCATCTTAATACATGTGACATTTAGGCATAACATGGCAACTGGCATTCTCGAACTTTGAAGTAAAAATCATATACCAAAAGATTTCGAGTAAACCTGGGTGTATATTGCATCAGCTCCTGCCATTTTTGTTATAGCTCTTCAGTCTTCAGTTAAATTTTGAAATTCCTACCAGATAAGCCTTTTAAAATAAATATGTATATATGTGATTAATTTTTTTATAATTTGATATGTATATTGTAATAATAAAAGAGAGCGGTATGTCTCAGTTCTGAATTTTTATTTTACATATTAAAACAACACAATCAAGGAATATACCAAATGCTTATATTTAATTTTTTCCAAGCTGTCTTTAGCCAAAAACTTTTCAATTCACCAAATATAAAAATAAATTGGTACTGTTCCATTAGATGGGCCCCTGATAAGAACCGACAAACATAAAAGTTTGCACAGCTATGATTAAGCCTAAATGTTGATGCAAAACGAATATTTGACCATGGAGGACTTTTATTAAATTAGCTATTAACGTTTGGAGTTTTTTGTCTAGTACTCAGCTAACAGAAAAATATCAAAATATTTAAAGAGGAAAAAAGGTATTGCAAGAAAAATATACATATTAAAACAAATAGAATTGTAAAAAAATAGCATTGTAATTCTCCATTTGGGGGCCTGTTTAAGTTTTATTTCAAATATAATATTATATTCTATGTAGAATATACAACATAATAAGAAACTGTGCATGCATAATAATATTTTCAAAATAATTTATTAATAAATTATAAAACAGAATATCTGTGGTAATCTGCTATACTAACAATTTTATCGTAAGAACACAATAAATTTTTGCATACAATAATAGTAACAACTTGTTTTCCATAAATTTCTTACAATAATTATTTTCATCTGAATCCTCCTTACATTAATATTTTTTCTCCTATACGGAAAACAAAATGGCATAAAAAACAGAGATAGTTAAATGTTCTGATTTGACAACCCTTGTAATAATGCATCCCTTCTAAATTCTATTTTAATCCACCATTTATCACAATTTGGCGCTATTTTGCTTTCCATAGCCAAAGTGTAGGTTATAATAGGATTTTACCATAAAAAAATATAAGAGAGATAGTGATGAGTAAAATAACCAAAAATATAGTAAAATAAAATCATCAGCAAAAATGTTAGTGAACTGTTAAATAATTATATAAGTAAAATACTAGTAGAATTATAAGTGTAATAATTAATACAAATCATAATTTTAGAAAAATGAAATCCAAAATATATAACAAAACAATCAAAGCATTAATAAACTATAAACTAAATGTATAAATATAAGAAATAAGACTACCATAGTTATATACTATGTATAAGTGTAACATACATAGTTATGCAAAGTTAGAAAATATCTTAAAAATATAATGTTAAATAAATCAGAAAAAATTATACTTGTTAAGAATAGTTTTAGGGGGAAAAATACATAATTTTTTTTTTTTAAAAAAAAAAGGGTAATTTGAAAGAAAAGGAAACAAAACAAAAAAGAAAGAAAGAAAAATTGTAACGATTATAAAAATGAGGTAATCGAAACAGTTTTTTCTAATTCAATTCACTAATATATATATATATATATATATATATATATATATATATATATAT